>BSBN01001907.1:0-311038 GCA_027924645.1 Cunninghamia lanceolata | reverse complement strand
GAGAGAGAGCTAAAGTAGGCGCTAAAATAGATGCTAAGTTAGGCGCTAATTAGCGCCTAATTTAGTGTCAACTTGTTCTGGCTGGTGCAAAAAGTGCCAATAACAGCGCCATCCCGATAAATAGCATCTGACTTTTTCAAAAAAAAATGGAGAAACATACATTACAACAGTGGGTGGAAGCAAAAAAGGGAGCTAATCACATGGATTTGTTGTAGTGGTAGAAAATAGAATACTTTGTAGTGCCCCACAAGTACCTAGAGACTATTCACTACTACCCAGTGCTCTCTACTAGGATTAACCATAAATAGGCTCGAGACTCCCATTACTTGGGTAATGTTTTTTCTATTGCAAATCATAGCATACATCAAACTACCGACTACACTAGTGTAAGGAACATGAGACATATCCTCCATCTCTATAGGTGAAGATAGACTACTCAATTGATAACTTAGTCCCCACCAAAATAGGAACACTCACTTGTTTGTAGTTTGACATGCTAAAATGCGATAACATAGACTCAACATACTTTGTCCCAACTAGAGATTTATTTTAGCTCTATCTATTTTGATCTCCATACCTAAGATTAACTTAGTAGCCCCCAAGTTCTTCATATCAAACTATAATGAGAGTTGAGACTTTGGATCCCCAATCATCCCTTTACTATTACCAAATATCAACATATCATCTACATACAAAGTGATAACAAGGAAATGATCACTATCCTACTTAAAATATACATAATGATTTGATTTGGACCTTACAAATCCCAACTTTAAAACATATGAATCAAACATCAGGTAATACATTCTAGGAGATTGTTTGAGACCATCGAAATATTTCTTCAATCTACAAACCAATGACACCTTAAATACCACATAGTTCTTGGGCTATCTCATGTAGATTTCTTCCTCTAGGTCACCATGCAAGAAAGTTATCTTCACATCCGTATACTCAATGTCAAGATCAAAAGTTCCTGCAATAAATAATAAGAACCAAATGGATGTTAGCTTATCAACTAGAGAAAAATCTCACCATAATCAATTCCCTCAACTTGGAATATTCTTTTCAACTAGTCTTGCCTCATACTTTTTAGCATTACTATCTATACCAAATTTCTTCTTAAATACCCATTTACAACCAACACTATTCTTCCCTTTTGGCAACTAAACCAAGTCCAATGTGTCATTCCTTTCCAATGTAGCCATCTCATCATCCATGGCTAACTTCCAAGACTCATTATCATCCACCTCCATTTCCTCAATCATAGTTTGAGGCTCATTAGTGTTAGTAATCAAGGAAAAATTAAATTTAAAATTAGGTGGGATATACCTATCTTGTTGCCTCCTCTATTGAGTTGACCTCCTCAAATCGGAGGTGGAGGTTCTTCCTGCTCTGAACTCTCTAAACTCTCTATACTATCCCCTTCATTAGGTCCATCTTGAACCTCTAGTTCAAAATAGGTTTAATTGTCTCAGTCTTTGGCTTAACTACATTGTAGACTTTGTGTTCTCATCTAGTTGTTTAAATAAAGGAGAAGGCATAATCTCCTTGAAGATCACAGTCTGACTATACAATGCCTTCCAATTCACAAGATCCAAAAAATCTTGTACTCTTTCACACCATTGTCATAGCTAATGAAGATACACTTCACTGCTTTATAATCCAACTTTGCTTACTTCTCATTAGGCACACAAGCATATGCCTCACAACCAAAAATTTAAAGATACCAAAATGAGAGGAATTGTTACTCATCTAAACCTATGTAGGGGTTTTATCCAAAAGCATTGACATAGTATACTCATTAATCAGGTAACATTTGGTGGCAATCACCTTTTCCTAGAATTTTTGTTCCAAGTTGATCCCATTGAGCATACTCCAAGTCCTCTCCATCAATGACATGTGCATTCTCTCTACAACTTTGTTTTGTTGAGGGTGTATGGATTTGTCTTATGCCATGCAATATCATTCTCTTTACAGAGTAGATATCAAAATTAATTGAACACTATTTTCCACCATTATTTGTTCTTAGTACCTTGATCTTTCTACTTGCCTTATTTTCCACAAGATCCTTAAAATCTTTGAACTAACTAAAGACCTTAGGTTTATGCTTGAGAAAATAGACCCAAGTCCTCCTAAAGAAGTCATCAACAAAAGAAACATAATATATGGATTTTTCCAATGAAGACACACCTACATGACCAAACACATCACTATGAATAAGATCCAAAATCCCATGAGACTTGTCTGAGCTTGAGTAAAATTGAACATGATTATGTAAATACCATAAATTCCATGTTCACAAAAGTCAAAGTCAAGAGAACAATCAACTAACCCCTCTACAAGATTTCTATTTTTCAAGGTTGTAATACCTTTATCACCTATGTAGCCCATGAACTTATGCCACAACATAGTCTTCTCAATTGGTAGCTTTCTCTTTGAGGTGAGAATATGTTTAGGAACTCAAACTACATTTCTAGGTGATGCAAGTCCCTTTGCTACATAATATTTGAATTAACATCAAAATATGGTGATTGTGGAATTTGATCTTCAATCAAGCTCCAATTTCCTTAAAATCTAAGCTTTTTGATCTTTTTTGTTGATCTTTTGTAAACTTCAATAGGAATAATAACACATATGTCATTCATATAAAAGAAAATATATTTTTTCTTTGCCCAAATCCCTCCCTCTACAATTGGTCATTCAATGGACTTGTTCTCAAAATCTAATAGTCTGGATGATCCAAATAAGAGAAGCCATAAAGATCATAGCACTTGTGGTGATGGAATGTTGAATCCGCTTCTAATTCTAGGTTTGAACCTATGTTTCCTACTAGTGCTTCAAATTTAAGTGAGTTTTATTTTCAACACAATCATGCCAAGGAATTTATCATGTTCATAAGTTTACCATATCCAATAGAACTTTCCTAGGATGGCATCAGTTTATGCAACAAGAAGAATGCATGGCACATTGTTACAATAAGAATGGAATATGTAGGATGGTATTCATGGATAATCACTATTTAATTCAATGTGCTTTCTTTGGATGACTCTCTACACGTTGAATCCTTCATCTATTTCTTCAATGTTCGCATAGTGGTCTCTAATTGTCACTCTATATTCTTTGTGCTCTAATACCACTTGTACGAGCATCCCTAAATGTAAACATTAAATTAGGTTGAAGAAGCCATGAACTATAAATATTAAAACAATGGCATCATTATATATTTTTCATCATTCAACATTGATCATCATTGTACAAAGTACACATACACCACAAAGGTGGTTTAACAACCACCCTTCCTGGGGGATTCACCTCTAAAGCAATGCCTTATCACATGCTTGTATATTAGGTTTTTTTAAATAACCAGAATGTGACTCAATATATTGCTTCAGTATCAGGGGGAAAGGGGATAATTTAATTACTATGATATGGATAGGTATTGGGGGTTGCAAAGCATGTGTAGAAGGGGTTTGGGTGTTTATAAGTGGTGTTCCAAATCCTTACATGTAATAGTCTTGTACTGTGTGTACAAGCATCATAATTCTAGGTGGGGTTGCTTAATATCATCTACAATTTAGTTAACAAAGGAAAAAATAGTCACACCAAGGTCATACAAGTTTAATAGAATCCTAGCCAAGATTTATAAAACTAAGTATTAAACACAATTTGGTAATGTCACAACCTACCCAAAAGAATCACCAAGTATATCTAAAACTCTTCCATTATAATTTAGATTAAGATGCATGATATAATTGAAATATCTATCATTATAGGATTCCCTATTAGAATTGGTGTTAGGATTAAGGTAATATTAACCTTATAATCCTATGTCTAATGCCAGATCTCCAACATCTTGGGAATAAGTACTTGGACATCCATGTAGGTGGTTAAGAGATATTATTATTTCATTAATTCTCCTTATAACTTGGAATATTAGTTGTAGTAGTATTAAGAGGGGAGGTTAGTTATGGAAATGGTAGTTAGAAAATGATTTGAATTCATTTACACCACTTTCTTGATTCTAGGTGCCAGGAGAGAGAGTGGAGGATCTATTCATTATTAGGTGGGTACGTTATGCATAATGGAGCCTATATAGAAGTGCCATTTTTGGGGAAGTGTGTCATTAATTTTGAGTGGTCAAATATGCTTGTATGGGTGGGAATATTTATGGTGCATTGAATATTGTCACATGGAGACATTGGTTTTTTCATACCATGGTTTCTTGGTAGTTGGTTTTGGTGAATCTACTTGTGGTTTCATCTCTCTAGCTCTCTATAAATTAGATGCAGTAGATAGTTGTTTCATGGGTATTTTCTAGGTGAAGTAAGGCTATGCTACTAGAATGCTATCAAATTGAAGGGAGAAGCTAGATTTATTTATGTAACACATTGTTATTAGATTAACATAGATTTATGCTTTCTTTGGTTGTGGAGTTTTCTTGAAAGAGTTTCTTTGTATAAATTCTAGTGTTATGTGTTTATCATGTGTTTGATAATTTCTAATTTACTTATTTAAAAAATTTCACATTAATCTAATTGTAAATTACATCATATCCTAATTAGTATTTTAGATTTGCATAATGAGTTTACAAGTTTTACTCTAGTAGTTTAATCTATTTATGATGGGGGGGTCAATCCTAGAACAAACAATAAAATAGATTACACACAAAAAATAGGAATGTTCTTTTATTGATTTGAAAAACACATTACATTACAAAAATCAGAATCAAATCAGAGGATGAATCCTCAACAGGCTACAACACATTACAACTTCCTTTCTCTGGATTCTAGAACCCTCTGCCTTCTATAGCTCTAAACCTGCTAGGGTTTCTATTTTCCCTCCTTTTCTTGACTCTCCAATTTTCCCCCTTTCTCTTATTCCCAAAGGATTCCCAAAAATGGTCATAAATAACCCTTTTTGGCGCCTTCCAACCAAAATTTCAAAATTTCTAACTCCCTCCAAAAATAGGTCAACTTATAGGAGCCATAACTTTTGATCTGGATGTCTGATTGACGACCGTTTGATGTGCTGGAAAGATCGTGAAGTGCTCTACATGCTTCAAATCATATCTATTGATTTCTCCCATTTTCGGGGCCACATAGGGCCTCTAAGTGCCTCATATTTGACTTTGAAACTTTTTTAGGGGTTTTTAAATAAATAAAAACTTCAATATCTTTGAGCCCACAAGTGATCTTTGGCCTTCCTTCACCAAACGTTATATTTTTTATTCCAAAGCATTGAGTAGATTTTTGCTTCCATACGTGCTCAAATGCAAACTTTCTAAAAATAGTAGTTTGTTATTTTTAGCAAGTGGGAAAAATTGAAGGTTCTACATCATTATTCAAGCAATTGGGTATCCAAAAATACCAAAATTAAAAAAAAAAATCATCATTGTTTTAGGTGATGCAATATTTCCCTTACACCACTGGATGCTCCTACATCAATTTCTCAACATTTGATATTAGAGATTTGGTTTTGTTTAGAAGGGTATGCTATTCTTGGAAGTGTTGTGGGTTTTTTTGCTATAGTGGGAGCTTTTGATTTAGTAGTTATGTGTACCTGTAAGTGTTTGAAACCATGGCTTCTACCTCTTAGTTAGAGATTGAAAAGTTTAATGAATTTGGGTTTAATATGTGGAAGCTAAAGATGGAGGATCTCTTAGAAGAAAGGGATCAGTGCAAAGTTGTGGCAAAGGAAGGAAAACTTGATGGAATGTCTGATCAAAATTAAAAAGGTTGGACAAGAAGGCATAAGAAATCATTTGGTTGTACTGTAGATTCCACCCTCATAAATGTCTTAGAGGAGACCATTGCATTTGCATTGTGGAAGAGGATAGGTTATATTTATCAAACCAAAAATATAAATAATAAACTTTATATATCAAAAGACATTTGTATCCTTAAAATATGAATGTGATTCTGTTCCAAAACATTTGAATGCCTTTAATTTGACGTTGAGTCAACTAAGTTTAGTAGATATTAAACTTAACGAGGAAGATGAATGTATCTTGTTGATTTTCCAATCTTGGGAGAACATACTTTTTTCTATCAGTGGTAGTGTTGTAGAGCCAAAGATGGACTCTCTTATTGTCACATTGCTTAGTGAAGGGATAAGGGGAAAGTCTAATGATGACAGTTATAATGAGAGTGATAAGAGACTCTCTTTTTGCTATTCTTTGATCATAGTGATAATGATGCATTGTTTATTTCTACCAATGTTACTAGTGATGACTATTTAATTTAGGTTGCTCCTACCACATGAATCCTCACAAGGAGTGGTGTTCATCATACCAATCTTATGATGAAGGATGAATCTTTCTTGGTGACAAAAATACACATTATATTATTGGTAAGGGAAAGATATTGTTGTCTCTCATTGATGGGAGGGTGAAAAATCTCTATGGTGTTTTTCATATTCAAGGACTTGCGAGAAATCTTTTGTTTCCATCCTAGTTCAGTGATTCTAGAATGCATGTGACATCTGATAAGTCTGGTTCCAAGTTGATAAGAGGGAATTTGGTGGTAGAAAGAGGCCCTCAATGTGGGGATTTTTTAGGCTTGATGCCTCCATATTTTGTAGTTCTACCACTGTGAATTCCACTTCTAAAAATGTATTGGTGAAACAAGTCTTTGGACCTTGATTAATAGAGACATGGTTGAATTTTTTTTGTTCTCTAATGAGCATTTTGATTTCTATGAGCATTTTGTGTTTGGAAAGTAGAATAGACTTTCCTTTCATGTTGGAAGTAGTAGAGCAAATATATTATAAGTTATTCACTCATATGTCTTTGCTCTAGGTGTGTTGGTTAAAGGGTAAATCTTGTTATTATGTTACATTCATTATTGATTACTTTAGAGACACCTAGGTTTATTTTTTAATTCTCAATATAGTATTTTCTCTAAATTTAAGGATTTTAATGCACTTGTATAGAAATAGTTGGATAAGAAAATAAAGGTGTTGAGATCTGACAGTGGTTGTGAATATTTCTCTAGGGAATTTGATGATTTTTGTACATATGTAGGTATTGTTTAATAGAAAACTAACCCTTATACACCTTAGTAGAACAATGTTGTAAAGAGTATGAATCAAACCATAATGGAAAGATCTAGAAGTATGATGACTAGTACATAGTTGGATTAGTACTTTTGGGAAGATGTTGTGAGTACTAATTTTTACTTGATAGGTTGATCTCCTTGTTCAACTCTTGTAGAGAAAATTTCTTATGAAGTATGGATAGGTAAGAAACCTTCTATTTCATATTTAAGGGTGTATACACCTAAAAATGACATGACTATACTTAAATAAATATTTTTAATATTTATTTCATCTTCACATTCCTCTATCAATAAATAAATAAATTTGATTCATCTCCTCTCATATTATTAAATAAATTACATTTATTTAATTAATTAAATTCATCTACATCAACTTCATTCTTCTAAATAATTAAATAATTTTAATTATTTAATTAAAATCTTTTATTCTTCCAAATTTAAATAAAATGCAATTTTATTTTAAATAAAATCTTAAATCTCAACAAAATAAAATATATTTAATATTTTATTTATTCCTCCAAATTATCTACAAATAATTAAATAAATCTATTTATTTAATTATGCTTTCTTATCTTCTAAAAATCTTCATATCTTCTAAAAATATATTCTTCTTGTCATGCAAAAGCAAAAGCTGAGTTAAAGCAATTTTAAAGCAATTGTGCTCTTAAATTAGAAAAACAAATTCTAATTTAAGAAAAACAAAACTCATCCTCATCAACAAAGCAGTTAACTCAACATAACTTCTTTTTGAATGACACATGTCTTTCTTCCATTTGTTGCACGTTCCTCAACAATCCTCCTCTGTTGATCTTCGCTTTTCTTCTCAACCATTGATCTTCCCTCACCCTTCTCTATAAATACAACACTCTTCTTCTTCATTTCATAATTTATAGCTTGATCAAACTTATGCTGCAGAAACACGAGCGCGCCTTTGGCACAACCATCTCCATAAGCACTTCACATCATCTATCTAAATAGTGTGTTGAAGCTCATCTTCAATCACACAAAGTATCCTAGCCAACTTCATCTTGTCATCTTGAGGACTTTGAAGCAAGGAAGCAAGCTTCCTAAGGGCCAACATTCATCTCCATCAAGATCAAGATAGAAAAGGCGAGCAATGGAAGGCGAAAGGTAAAGGGTTGTAAGTATCATCTTTATTATTGTTTTAAATCCTTTTATCTTCAAATTTCATTGGTGTTTGGGTTATATTATTGTTATTTGATTAATCCATATTTCCCCATCACATTTTTGCACCCACCGTGGGGTCCTTGCCCCTTTATTCTAATCAAAATCTGAGTTTTATTGTAGACAGGTTCCGTACAGGTGTCGTACAAGTTTTTGATAGGTTCATTCAATGCATGCACCCTTTGATTCAACGCATTTGACTCCTGTTATGGTGCATTCATACTCCGGTGCATCCAACCTCCAAGACAGTGCATATACCTTCTGTTTCAACGCTTACGACACTATGGCACATTCATCATCTGTGATGGCGCAGCCGACCCATGTTTCGGTGCCTACATAATATCTGCGCATATACCTCTCCAGACGGCACTTATACTCTGTTTTACGGCGCATTTACTCATTTAACACATTTGCATCATATTATGGCGCATTTACCTCTTGTCTCAGTGCATATGTAAAATGTTGCATGCAATCTCTGTTTCTGCGCATTCAAACTACATTGCGGTGCTTTTGATCTGCACTGTTGTTTTAGGGTTTCAGCTGATTTTTATGTTTAAGCTAACTTTTGTTTTGTAGGATTAGAGGCTGGAATAGGTCATTTAGCTGCATTGATTAGTTCATTTAGACTAATTAGGAGGAAAAAGTAAAAAAAATGCATGCATACAAATTGCACGTAGTCCATAACTAGGAAGAGAGTAATTGAACCACTGCTATATCTGCATATTACTATCTTCTTTAGTTAGATCATTGCTATCTCAACAAATGGAAATGAACATTGCTATGTCTTAAACACTTCAAAGTTAACAACCGCATGTGTGCACAAGTAGAATAGCCCATTTAGTTTTTCTACTTTTAACTAGGTTTGGATTAATCAGTGTATTATGTGACTGTGAACGACAATAGGCTTATGCTCTCCCCTTAACTAGGTGACCAGAACGCTAGACTTGTCATTCCATTTGTTTAACCTTTAGGGGGGCCTGCCCTTGGATGCACACCTATCCAAGTGGGAACGACCCTGAGTGGTAACAGGCTAAAGCCAAGCCCTACCAAGCCACTTAAAATAAATTGTGCTTGAGGTGAAAGCCCCCTGCAACGAGTGCTGATGTGTTACACCGATGGCCAACCTCCCCCAAAACCCTCTAAGGCGTAACCCTTAGAGGTTGGGAGACTCCATAACGGAGAGTAGTGCCGCCGCATGTGTAACCACTCTACGGTTGCCCTGACTACGAACCAATTGTGTAGCAAGCCAAAAACCCCTATTTGTTGATGCAAAGGGCGGAGCTCTTGAAGCGGCCTTGATTCATGTGACTCTTAGTAGAGGTAGCAGGGACAATCCTAAGGTTTGGTAGGGGTACGAGCCTAAAGAAACCCAGATCTGGTATGCGCGAGAAGTGAGTGTCGTGGATGGGAGCTGGTGCTACCAAATCCTGGAGCTACACGCTTTGAGTATGCACAGCTAGAGGATTCAACAAATATTGTCCTATCTAGCTTAGGGCGTACTTGTCTTGAGTCAAAATAGTCCAAAAATACCAAAAAAAAACAAAAGATAAAAATCATGAAAACTTCTATGTGTTTGTTGTGTCTGTGCCATAATTGAAATCAATTTCTCACAACACTGAGTTTTCAAACCAAAAATAGAAAATTTCTTGAAAAATGTTCCAAAAAACTGTGAAAAACCAAGCAAAAACTAGAATCGTGCATTTGTGCCAACTAGCGGCACATTTGCTGAGACTTTTGGTGCATTTGATATCTGTCGTGGCGCATTTGATCAAAAACTAGAGTGGCACATTTGATACAACTTGTGGCACTTTTGTACTCTATTGTGGCGCATTTAAACTACTACGCATTTAAACTTGAAAGCAAATCCGTACCTTCCAGTAGCAAAAATTGTCAAAACTTTTCAAAAACTATTTTCAAACCTATCTCAGTTTTTCAAAATCTGACTAAGATCATGCAAATCAACCATTTCTTCTTCCACACCATAACTATCTTTTTATCATCCAAAATCTCACCAAATTCTTCTGAAATCCAACAAGGTTAGAACCAAGTTATTCTAGATCACATCACATCTCAAACAAAACCTAGTGAGTCTCCTCTATCAAGGATCACTTATCCTTCTCTATCGGAACTCCACTAGTGGATTGTGCTAGACTAAGTCAACATCAAGCAAATGGATATCTATCATCCTTGCTTCGACTATCATTTTGTTCATCCACTTTGTTTGACACCACCTAGATCTAAGAAGAACCTTGATAAAATCTTGTCACCTTCTAGTACCTTGCTCAAAATCTCTATCCATCCCATCTCTAGTCGTCTCTTGCATGGTCTTAACTAGATTACAAAAATAAAAGTAGATTGAAATGGCTGAGAAAAGTATTCCAAATGCTCATGAAAGTGAGGAAGAAATTTCTATGGACGAGACTCTTCAAACGCAACATGACCCAAAATTTCAATTCCTATTAGAAAAGGTACTTGCTCAAGACCCTACCAAATTCTTTTTACATCTAGCACATCTAGGAGTCAAGTTCCCTAAAGATTTTAACGTAGAGGTTCTCAAAGAAACTAAGGATGAAAGAAACCTTGAAGGAAGTAGACATGAGGAGGGAACACCTTCGGAGAAAAGAAAAATAACCAATGATCCTTCAGATGCCCTAAGTCTAGTGAACCAACAAATCCAAGCATTACAACAACAATTTGTGGACATGAAAATAGGGGCATCGACTAAACATTACACCCTCGAGGATATTTCACCATATCCTTTCGATAGGACCTTGATCATAATTCCTTTCCCCTCAAAATTTGAGGTACCAAAATTTGATAAATATCGAGGAAAGGGTGATCCAAGAGACCATATCAGGGAATTCAACACTGCTTGCCTAGAGGTCGCACATAATGACACTTACCTTATGTGACTATTTCCATGAAGCTTGGGAGGACAAGGCATGGAGTGGTTTTCTAGACTACCATCTGGTATTAAAACATTCAACGAACTTGTAGGCAAATTTGTCACCCACTTCTCTTACAATATTGAGCACGACACCTCAATATTGGATCTTTGTAACACCAAACAAAAAGGTGGAGAATCTTTTGCCGCCTTCTTACAAAGATGGAGACAACTAGCAAGCAAGTGTCTACACCAAATGCCCAAAAAACAAATGTTGGAAATGTTCGTGCACAACTTACAAACCAACATGAGCTATCAAATACAAATCCAATGTCCTACTTCCTTTAGCAAGGTCATTGAGATGGGTCTCATCATTGAAAAGCTCTAATCGCCAAGGGTCAAATAAAACTCTATAAGGACACTCCTAGTACCAACACCAACACAGAAAAAATGAGATTCTGGATGAAAAACAAAAACATTGTGAATGATAGGGTGGTAGATGCCAAGAATACAGCACCCAAACAACCAATTTTCAATTTGTCAACTCCTCAAAACAACCCCCCACAAAATAAACCAAGACACATTGAATCTCGGTTCACCAACTTTCAACCTAGGAGAAAATTCACCCCTTTGGGAGAATCCTTGGAAACTGCCCTACGGAAGCTAATCACAAACAAGATCATAACACTTCCAACTGCGCAGGAGTATGAACCTAATGTCAAACCTCATTGGTGGAACGACAACGACTTCTGTGAATTTCACCGAAATAGGGGGCACAAAACAAATGACTGCATTGCGCTAAAACACACGATCCAAGACTTGATCGAACAAAATAAAGTATCGCTTGACAGGCATACCTCCAATAGTGATCATCAGGAATTCAAGGATCCTCTTCCAAACTACGAGCAAGGAGGACCTTCCAACTAAAACAATAGTGGCTCTAACAACGCAAATTACATAAACGTCAGCTTTGACTATGTTGTTAACCATATCTCGGAAGGTGATTCACACATCAATGTGATCACTATAAACAAAGATCCGGATTGTAATGTTACCACCCATAGCAATAGAGTCACTCTTAGAGGAACCCCTGCTCCTCCAGCTAATCAATACAGTATCGTAGATCAGCTACATAAAACCCCTGCTCATATCTCCATGCTAGAACTTCTATGTCTATCCCCGTCTCATAGGGCCATTCTTGACAAAGCTTTAACGGAAGCTTCCATCCCAACAAACCTCGTTGAAGAGCAATTCCAAACCATGGTAGGTCACATAACCTCACCTCTTTCCCTATCATTCACTGAAAAGGATGATATGTCAATCACTCAACCCCATAACACCTCTCTCCATATTGAAGCCTTCATTCACAAGCACAAGATAAAGAGGGTCTTAATAGATGGAGGAGTTGCTTTGAATATTTGCACCTTAAAGCTAATCCTTACATTGGGGTTTTCAGAGAAAGCTATAGTCTGAAAAGAAAAATCACCATAAAAGCCTATGATGAGGAGGAAAGAACTTCCAAGGGAATTGTTACTTTACCAATCAGAGTGGGACCCATAGTAAAAGACGTGGCTTGCCAAGTCCTTGATATGGAGCTTGCATAGAACATTCTCCTTGGGAGACCATGGATACATGCTCTAAAAGCAGTACCTTCGACATACCATTAGTGTATCAAGTTCCCTTACGAAGGTCAAGAGATCACCATCCAAGGTGACCCCAACCAATTTCAGTATTGTAACTCTATCCATCCTAAACCTGAAGTGGTGATTCCTAACAACTATGCCTCTGCTTCATCCTCATTTAGTGTTGACCCAACTACACTTGCTTCCTCTTCAAAGACATCCCAACTTGACCTCAAACTCAATGATAAAGGCTTGGGCGAGTACACAATCTCCCAATCCCTCTGCTTGGTATAGCTCCCCCTATCTCCAAAATCATATGGAAGACCTACTTTGAGCAAACCCAAGGTAGACAAAACTATCCAAGGACCATTTGTTAAATGGGTCAGCCTTGAAGATGAGAGTGATGAGAAAGATATCCTGCAGTGGTTATACAAGGATGAAGGCAGTTCATCAACACAATAGGACCATCACACCATATCAACTGAACAAAATGGTCAAGGTTTACAAATGTTACAAAGAATGGGGTATGAAGGACATGGTCCACTTGGTTCATGAAAGGATGGTATCACTAAACCCATCCAACCTCATACTTTGACAGCCCGAGACACTATAGGGCTAGGTTACAATGGCACATCAAGAACCAACAGAACAAAGAGGAATAAAGGCAAGCAACCAGAAACATCCACTAGTAATCTGGTTGAGCAAATTCAACAACTACAACTGAATCGTGAGACCGATTCCAATGAATATGAATGGGATAGCCTCTCTGAGCTATCTTGCGATGACAAAGGAATTGATGTTGTCCACGAGTATGACCCAACCCATGCTAATGAGAGACAAGGTCCAAGGGCTAGACCGCTAGAGTCCGATCCGCGTAATAACGATAGTGAAAATCATGAGGAAAGAATAATACCTCCCTTGACGGATACGCTAATAGAGAGTACCATCGCAGACTTCATCCGTGCTTTTAACAACTCTATCCTAACCATCAACACCATCGAACTGGAACAACCCAATGACCCCTTACCTTTGGTATATCCTGAACTCATAGACTGGGACCTACAAGGTACTACCTCTGAGCTTAATACCTTTGAAAATGATGACGCCATCATAGACTACCTTGAGCTTAGAGATCATATACCCGCAGGTGACCACAGAGCTGGCTATGCTATAGAACTCAACAAGAAGGCCTATTTTGGAGAGAGTGCCAAGCCTTTTAGTCACAAAAATATCAAAATAAAAGAAAGATCTAATGGTGAAAACCATTCTGCGGCAGTGTTAGATCATGAAAAGAGTAAAAATAAAGACGTATCCAATGGTGAAAACCTCTCTGAGGCACCGAAGGATGAAAGGCTTGACCCTCTACCCAATCTTACACATCAAGAGAGATCATCAATCTTGATAGAACCAGCAGAACCGATCAATGTCAGCACAGGTGATAATCCTAGAATGATCCACATGGCAAATGCTTTAACAGAACAAGAAAAACCAACGTTCACCGACTTCTTCAAGAGAAAACAAATCAATTTCTCATGGACATATGCAGACATGCCAGGGTTAGATCCAAATCTTATAATGCATCATTTATCTTTAGCTCCAGGAGCTAAACCAATAAAGCAAAAAACTCAAAAAGATGCACCCGCATGTGGCCCTCATGGTGAAAGAAGAGCTAAAGAAACTATTGGATGTCGGTTTCATCAAACCAATAGACTATCCTGATTGGGTTTCAAACATAGTACCAGTTGCCAAACCAGATGGCAGAGTCTGAATATGCAATGACTTTAGGGACCTGAACAAAGTTTGTCCTAAAGATGATTTCCCCCTGCCAAACATTGACATGATTGTAGATCTTACGGCAAGGCACACCATGCTATCACTAATGGATGGTTTTTCTGGATACAACCAAATTAAAATTACACCTGAGGATCAACACAAGACTGCATTCACATGTCCTTGGGGCACCTATTGTTGGTGTCTCATGCCATTTGGTTTGAAAAATGCCGGCCCAACATATCAGAGAGCTATGACCACAATCTTCCACAACATGATGTACACTATAATGGAAGACTATGTTGATGATATTCTGGCAAAATCACTCACAAGAGAAGGACACCTGGCAGTACTAGACAAAATCTTTAACAGACTGGAAAAGTTTAACGTGCGCCTCAATCCCAAGAAGTGTGTATTTGGAGTAACCTCAGGAAAGCTACTTGGATACATAGTATCTACTAATGGAATAGAAGTTGATCCAGCTAAAGTGAAGGCCATCATGGAAATGCCACCCCCTAAGAATCTCACTCAACTAAGGTCTATATAGGGAAAACTGCAATCTATCAGAAGGTTCATTTCTCAATTGGTAGACAAGTGCCACCCTTTTTCTCACCTTCTACACAAGAATGTCCCTTTCAAATGGAATGAGTCATGCGAACAGGAATTTCAGCAGTTAAAAGAATATCTCATGAAGCCACCTGTATTGATGCCACCGATTCAGGGTAAACCACTGCTATTGTATATCTCGGCCACACCAATGGCTCTGGGAGCTCTCCTCGCACAGCAAAACTATGACGGGAAAGAACAAGCAATATACTATATCAGTCGAACGCTTGTTGGATACAAACTACAGTACACGCCAATCGAAAGAGCATGTCTAGCTGTTGTCTTCACCTCACAAAAGTGGTGAAATTATATGTTGTCATATTCTATCAAACTGGTAGCAAAGATTGATCCACTCAAGTACCTACTCAACAAAGCAGCCTTAACGGGTAGATTGTCCAAATGGGTCATGCTTCTCAGCGAGTTCGATATTGAATATGTGGACAGGAAAGCAATAAAAGGTCAAGTACTTGAAGATCAACTAGCAGATGCACCTCTAATGGATGACAGCCCTATGAGCTTTGAATTTCTAGATGAATCTATCTTACACATAAACACAACAAACTGGAAAATGTACTTTGATGGATCATACACTCAACATGGATCAGGAGCAGGTATCTTGTTGATCACACCTAGTGGCGACACAATTCCTAAATCATACAAACTACTCTTTCCTTGAACTAACAACGTGGTAGAGTATGAAGCCCTAGTCATCGATATCAAGCTAGCAGTTGAATAGAATATCCAAGAACTTCAGGTATATGGTGACTCACAACTAGTTATAAATCAATTAAATGACGACTACCAAACAAAAGATGAGAAACTAATCCCTTACAAGAGAATGGTAGATGACTTCAAAGAATACTTTGTCAAGATCTCTTTTGAGAAGATACCAAGGATTGAGAATAAGGCAGCAGACGCCATGGCCACGATTGCATCTCTCCTCGACATTTCGGATAATCAATCACGTTACGAGTTCTTGGTAGAGCTAGTGGCCCATCGTACATATGACACTCCCGAATCCCGTATCATTTGCCACATTGTTGGAACCGATTCCCCCCTCTATGGAAAAATATTTTCCTATCTTAAAGAGAATACCCTCCCACCCGATCTCTCCAGTAACCAAAAATGAACCTTTATCCGTCAGGCATCCCGGTATGCCATTGTCGCCAATACCCTATATCGTAGAGGTCTCGATGGTACTCTCCTTAGATGTCTCGATAGTGAGGAATATCAAACTACCCTAATCAAAATACATGACGGTATATGCGGGACTCACTCTAGTGGCCCTACCCTAGCCAAAAAACTCATACGCATGAGATACTACTGGCCAACTATGGAACAAGATTCCTATCATTTTGTAAAGAAGTGCAAAAAGTGCCAAATCCATGGAAACCTGATACATGCACTAGCACAGGAGCTGCAGCCATTAACAACTCCTTGGCCTTTCTGTCAGTGGGGACTCGACTTAGTGGGTAAGATTCACCCCTCTTCCTCCAGCGGCCATAAATTCATAATCACTGCCACTGAGTACTTCATGAAGTGGATTGAAGCTGTGCCTCTAGCCAATATCACAGGCAAGCAGATTGCCTCGTTTATCTTGAACTACATCATTTGTCGCTACGATATCCCCTCGTCTATTATCACAGATAATGGATGACCCTTCAAAAATCAAGATGTCAAGGAACTATGTGACAAATTCCATATCCAGCACCACTTCTCAACCCCCTATTACCTCCAAGGCAACGGCCAGGCCAAGGCATCAAATAAAACCATTTTGAAAATCCTAAAGAAGACTGTCAATGATGCCGGCCGAGATTGGCATGTCCAATTGAACCCCGCATTGTGGGCCTACCGCACAAGCATCCGCACACCCACAGGTGCAACACCATACTCCCTAGTCTATGGATCTAAAGCTATCTTGCCCATTGAAGTCGAGATCCCATCCTTGCGAGTTTCACTAAAAGGCCTCATATTAGACGAAGAGTAGAGAGTGTCCAGACTTCAAGAATTAGAGCTGCTCGAAGAGAGAAGGCAACAGGCCTTTAACCACCTGAAAGCATATCAGCAATGAATGTCAAAAACCTATAACCACAAGGTAAAGCCCTGAGTATTCCAAGTTGGTTACCTAGTCCTAAGAGAAAACCCCAGAAATCAACAAGATAGAGAAAAGAAAGGCAAGTTTGAACCTAACTAGCTAGGTCCCTATGTCATCATTGCCGCTTATGGATCGGGGGCATATCAATTGGCTACATCTGAAGGTGAACTATTCGATGATCCTATCAACAACATGCACCTTCGCAAGTTCTATACCTGAAAACCCCAATGCAAGGGAGTCCTAAAAAAATCCAAAAAATTTGAAAAGTGATCAAAAACAGAACAAAAAAATCACAAAAAAAAAGAAAAATAACAAAAAAATTGTCCTCTGGTGAAAACCTGGTAAACAGGTGCCTTGGATAGGTACCATGATGAAAACCTGGAAAACAAGCATCATGTGTACTCTTTGGCTCTCGTGCAAATAAAAGCAAGTGGTGAAACCTAGTAAATAGGCGTTGTCTGCGACAAACCACTTCCTCCATCTATTATGTCTTCATATCTCTTGTGTCCATCATATCGTTCATCTTGAACCAGTCCTTGAACCATTGTCGAAGTATGTCACCTCTGAGTTATCACGTAGGCAAGGCCATTCTCAATGCGCCCCCGAGGTTCAGCTCCACTCCCCTTCCTTTCTGCTCATATCCTTCTAGTGTCGTATGTCCTATTGTCCATACCATTTCCGCATCTTTTCCATCACCTAGGTCTTAGGTCCATCAGGTTCACCCCGAACTACGTTGCCTCTGCGTTGTCACGTAGCAAGGCCATTTAGCAATGAGCCCCCGAGGCACTAGGTCAGTCCCTTAGGGTCTGTCTCTCCATATCTGTCTGTCGTCTCACCCATAATAAGTCGATCCTTGTCTAAACTAGGGGCAACTCCTCGACCTAGTTACGGATTTGGATTCTTGAGTGCCACATTTTCTTAGAGGATACCAATAAAGGATGGTGATACCTTTCACTAGGCAAACAAGCGCAGCAAAAACAGAACTTCCAAAGTTCTTGACGCAAAACATCAACCTGTCAAAAGCAGAGCACCATACTGAAACACTCCAACAAATTCTATATCAATTATGGCAAAAAGACACAACTAATGCAAGAATGTTTTATGAACAAGTTAATTTACAAGGTCTTGATTTTTGTCATTATGTCTTCCTATGCTACTCAAGGATGCCAAAAGCTAGAGATGCTATGATGGGGGCATAATCTTTTTCTTTGTCTGCTTCTTGTGGATTAAACTTTAGTAGTGTAACGACTTTTGTCTAACGACATGATCAGCAAAAGATCATCGAGGACTCCGAGGTCTAAACATGAAAAGGGGCAATCCTTTTCTGTTGAAACGCAAGAAGTACTCAGGTCATCTAGATCCAAGTTTGACTAGATGCTTGTATCAACTTGCTATATCAAAATCCATGTAAGGAATACTCAGGTCATCTAGATTCAAGTTTGACTAGATGCTTGTATCAACTTGCTATATCAAAATCCATGTAAGGAATACTCAGGTCATCTCGGTCTAATTATACCTAGATGCTTGTATTTTCTTACAACATTTCAAAAAGTGAAAAATACCAAAAAGTGCCCAATGATGAAAGCAAAAGACTTGCAAATATCAAGATGACAATCCACATCCATCTCATATCCAGCAATCCATATCAACGATAATATCCTACAGTATATCCAATGAAAGTCAGTATTTCTTCATTTCTTCTCTTCCTCCTCTTTCCATCATCACCTGGGTCGATTGAGTACATTTGGACACATCAAAAACATAACATAGATAGCATATCACAACACATGAGATAGTCATTTACATGATTACATCATTTGCATACATAATAAAGTCCATTAGGTCATCCACATACATGTGCATCCATATATCTCATCAAAAAATCAAAAAAATAGACAAACTGCATATAGAGCTGCATTAAACATTTACATAACATGCCACATCTGCATTGCATATCAAAATCATACACATCCATCTAGTATGCATCACATATAAAATAGATTGCATCCATAGCATATCAACATAGAAAACATGAGCATATAGAACATCCATACCTGCATCATCATATAAGCATAAAAAAGGTGTCCAAATGTACAACATATCAAAGTATCTGTCCAAAATCTCGCAGAGTCATATCATAAAAATGTATACAAGGTACAAAAAGATAGTGATACATGTCTCAGGGCAAAAATCATACATGTACAGGCTATCTTAGCCATCTAAAATGTGTATATCAACTCAAAAATGGTACAAGTATCTAGGTCTATCTAAGCCTACTATCATGGAGCACTGCTCCCTGCACTGCCCTCTCCTCTGTCTCCCCCTAACTGTTGGGGACCCGGCACTGATCCTATCGATCGAGGCCCACCAGCCCTCTGGGATGCCACAGACTGGCTCCTGAAGCTGGGCACCTACTGATCCGCTGACACTGCCCCATGATATAAACCTCTATAATATTGAGCTTGGGCCTGCACTCTAGCTAGCTCACCCTAAACTTGGGCTAACTGTGTCTGGGCCTGCTGCACCTGTGATACCAAAAAGCTAGAGGTACCATCTATACCCATAGCTGTCACTATTGCATCCCTCTCTGCCCTCATCACCCTCGCACTGGCCAAGGCTACATCTCTCTCTCTAGATATCTCTGATATCTATCTTGCGTCTAAATCTCTTCGAGACTCTGCTACTCTCAGATGAGCCCTTAGCTGCCTAATCTGACCCTGTAGCGTCGCAATGGCCTGTTGCTATAAATCAGGTTGTGCCACCTAGTGTGGTGGCAACATCTGCCTCTGCGGTGCCCTCTACTATGCTGCCACCTACTGTGCTAGCCCCTGTACTTGCACTTATCCCACAACCTACGGCGGTACAACTGCCTGCTGACCTAGCGGTCCCTCCCCATACCTCCTCCTCTGTCTAGGTCTGCCGCCTCCTCCTCCATCATCCTCCTATCCTCCTCTCCCCCTCCTTCATCCTCCTCTCCTCCTGCCCGCTCTACCCTCATCATTTGAATCCTCCTTGTCAGTACGAGGAGCTAGCTCTCCAGGCCCTGAGTATCTGGGGAATGGATGCGTTGCAAACCACTCCTCGTAGTTAGCCGTCATGCCTGCGTCTACTATGTCCCTCCTCATGGACCAATCTGCATGAGGAATCTGCTAAAAATCTATCAAGGCCTCCTCGTAGGATGCCATAGGTCCCCACCTAAATCGCTCTGCATGGGTCCTGGCAAACCGTGCCTGTCCTTGTGGTCTGCCCTGAACTCTGCCAAACTGCCATTGCACCCTGCTCACAATCTGTCACTCCAATATGTACCTAGTCCTCCCAATGAGCCATCACGTCTAAAAATAGTAAGGCAACTCATCAACCTCGTCATCCCATACCTCACAGTCTAGGTATGGGCACCAGACAACCAGATCTACGTTGTCAAACACATGTCTCCAGTACTCCAGCTTCCCTAGCTTGTGCTGGGAAATCACACCTGCGTAACCATAACTGTAGGGCACACCCCTCTGCCTGTGAAATAGACACTCCGGCCGTGTGATAGCTATATGCTCCCACAAGCAAAACTGCAAGAGCGACACACCTGCTGACAAATTGGCTCCTTTGTGATAAACCACCCGGTGCATGTCTCTGTACAAGTGTGCAAGCACGTACACACCCCATGCATACTGGGTCCCATCTGTGATCATGCTCTCCAGCACCCCCCAGCCAATTGGGAAGCCATGTGACCTCCTATCGGGGCATATTACGCCACCAATCAGTCCAGCCACTATACCCAGGAAGTAGTCATAGCAGTCATGTATGTCCTGCCATGAAATCACCTGCTCCACCAACTATGGGTCATCAAATACGTATCTACACTCAGCCAGTCCAACATCCCACTGTGACTCATACTCGACCAACTCTCCCTGAATAGAGAGGTGCAGAATCTAATACACGTCCTTAAGAGTAACCGTCATCTCCCCCGTCAGAAGATGGAATGTACCATCCTCGTTGTGGAATCGCTCCACCGCTGCCATCAACATGGCCCGGTTCACGCAAACCTTGGGCATGAAGCAAACGTAATGCAAACCCATCACACCTAGAGCCTCACGATCTATCTCAGTCAACATATATCATTACAAAAATGGCAACGGGAACTACTCTCGTGACGTAAGGACATTCTGAATATCCTCCTGCAACCAAGCAACGCATAACGTCAAAGAAATCCATATCCAAGCAAGCCTACTCATAACAATCAAATGATCCTATCAATGACTTAACATATCAAATTAATCAAAACAGCATATCATCTCTTGACTAGATTCTCGGCAATCTTAGAGATCGCTTATCAATTGACGCATCGATCAAGGTGCCAATTGGGTTAATTTCGTTAAGTCATTTGATTATTCCTAGTGCAAATGCACCAATCCAGGTGGCAAATGTGCCGATCCATATCACATGCACCGCTTCACCGTGAATGCGCCAATCCAGAACTTGTATGCACCATTCTGGCACATGCGCCGCTTGTTATGTCACATGCACCATTCCGTCATGTATGCGCCAATTCAAAGCTTGTATGCGCGAAACTATCAGATGTGTCAAAGTATATCTCAAATGCGCTATTTAAATTCATATGTGCCACTTCGGAGTGCATATGCATCAAACGACAGTTTGGCGCATCTATCTAAGTATTTTTCCCTAGCCATTAATGAGCCTAATAAATGACTTTTTTCGAGTTTTGACGAACTACATACCAGGGGTCCTGCCTCCGCTAGCTGATCGAACCGTCAGACTTGCTCAAACCGTTGCTCCTCGCGCAAAACATCCATCTCTCTAGTTGCCATGCTCTCCTAAGCTCTCAAAAGACCAATCAACTAAGGACAAGTGTGCAAATGAATAGAACTTCTGGACTCAGCTCCTATTTATAGAAAGTGAACCATATCTGACTGTATGGCAACTGCGACTACTTCCCATGTCTATTTCTCCGAACCATATCCCATTTTTCTCCATCCTAACCTGCTTTTCACCTTCTTCTTCGTGAGATTGTCCGTCTCACGCCTTCTGCCTTCTTCCCGTCTAATCTCCCAAGGGAGCATCCTGTCGTTAAACTTGTACCAGGGGCAAACTGGGGCATGTATCACTGTCAAAAATTCTTATTCTTTGAAACAACGTGATAAAACACATTGCATCAAAGAGGGGAAAAATGTATACACCTAAAAATGACATGACTCTACTTAAATAAATATTTTTAATATTCATTTCATCTTCACATTCCTCTATCAATAAATAAATAAATTTATTTATTTATTTGATTCATCTCCTCTCATATTATTAAATAAATTACATTTATTTAATTAATTAAATTCATCTACATCAACTTCATTCTTCTAAATAATTAAATAATTTTAATTATTTAATTAAAATCTTTTATTCTTCCAAATTTAAATAAAATGCAATTTTATTTTAAATAAAATCTTAAATCTCCACAAAATAAAATATATTTAATATTTTATGTATTCCTCCAAATTATCTACAAATAATTAAATAAATCTATTTATTTAATTATGCTTTCTTATCTTCTAAAAATCTTCATATCTTCTAAAATTATATTCTTCTTGTCATGCAAAAGTAAAAGCTGAGTTAAAGCAATTTTAAAGCAACTGTGCTCTTAAATTAGAAAAACAAATTCTAATTTAAGAAAAACAAAACTCATCCTCATCAACAAAGCAATTAACTCAACATAACTTCTTTTTGAATGACACGTGTCTTTCTTCCATTTGTTGCACGTTCCTCAACAATCCTCCTCCGTTGATCTTCGCTTTTCTTCTCAACCATTGATCTTCCCTCACCCTTCTCTATAAATACAACACTCTTCTTCTTCATTTCATAATATATAGCTTGAGCAAACTTA
This sequence comes from Cunninghamia lanceolata, assembly GCA_027924645.1. Taxonomy (NCBI): domain Eukaryota; kingdom Viridiplantae; phylum Streptophyta; class Pinopsida; order Cupressales; family Cupressaceae; genus Cunninghamia; species Cunninghamia lanceolata. The sequence goes on along the minus strand of BSBN01001907.1, from coordinate 287,934 downwards.
TGCTACAGAAACACTAGCGCGCCTTTGGCACAACCATCTCCATAAGCACTTCACATTATCTATCTAAATAGTGTGTTGAAGCTCATCTTCAATCACACAAAGTATCCTAGCCAACTTCATCTTGTCATCTTGAGGACTTTGAAGCAAGGAAGAAAGCTTCCTGAGGGCCAACATTCATCTCCATCAAGATCAAGACAGAAAAGGCAAGCAATGGAAGGCGAAAGGTAAAGGGTTGTAAGTATCATCTTTGTTATTGTTTTAAATCCTTTTATCTTCAGATTTCATTGGTGTTTTGGGTTATATTATTGTTATTTGATTAATCCATATTTCCCCATCACAAAGGGTATTTGGTTATGAGGCTTTTGTTCACATGCCTAAGAAAATAATCTAAGTTGGATTCAAAAACACAAAAATTCATCTTCATTAGTTAGGGTGAGAATGAAAAAGGTTATAAGCATTGAAATAATCTAACCTTAGAAAATGATTTATTTTAAGAAGGTTATTTTTGGGGATCTCGAATTATTTTCAAATCCTATGCAACCAAAGGAAAAGGAAAGAAAGAAAATAATGCATTTTGAGCCTAAGGTCAAGAAGCACAAAGATGCACATGTTGAAGAACATAATGATGGAATAAAGGATGGAGAGGAAGAAGAGGATTCAAGTGAGAGTTTTGATTAGGTTGAGCATGAAGAGGAATAGAGAAAATCTCTTACTCCACCCTTAATAATATCAATGAGACAATGGAACCTAGTTGACAAGCATATCTCACTAGATTTCCATTGTGTATTTACTATTGATGATGAATCAATATTTTTTAGGGAATCTCTCTCTTAAAATGAGTCTTATTCTTGTATGGAGGCCATGTAGGAGGAGATTATGGCATTGGATAGTTATGACACCTAGGATCTTGTGATTTTTCCTAAGGGAATAAATCCTATTAGTTACAAGTGGATGCATAGAAATAAATTTAGAGAAGATGATAAGTTAAGAGGTAAAAATATAGACTAATGGCTAAGGGATACTCCTAAAGAGAGGGAATTAATTTTTGTGAAATTTTCTCTCCTTTCCGTAACTCGTCTTCCATTATATTCCTACTTTCTATTGTTGATGCTTATGATTTTGAAGAAGAAAAAATGGATGTCAAATTTTATTTCTTGCATGTGGATATTGAATAGGAAATTTACATGTGATATCCATATGAGTTTGAGGTAGAAGGGAAATAAAATTTGGTTTGTAGGTTAAAATGCTCTTTGAATGGTTTAGAACAATTTCCTTAGATGTGGCATCAAAAGTTTGATGTTTTTGCATTGAAGTTGGGTTTTTTTAGAAGCAAAGAGGATCGTTGTGTTTACATTAAATTTGTGGATGATCAAATTCTATTCATTGTATTGTGTGTTGATGACATGTTTATTGGTAACAATAAGGTGATGATGAAGGAGTTTAAAACTCAACTTTCTAGTGCATTTGAGATGAAAGATCTGAAAGAAAAATTATTTTGGAAATAAAAATTAGTAGGGGTCGAGTTCACAAAGGGCTTTGACTTAGAGTGAGTATTTGACCCTATTTTATAGTGGCTTGTTATGCATGTGTAGACACCTAAAATCATCTCATCGCCATTCTAGCCTTAATCAAGACATTGCTTGACCATTTAATCTATAATTAATTGAATAAATTTATATTTATTCGATTGATTATCCAATTTTCATACCAACATTGATTAAATAATATTTTATGACTTAATTAATAAAATTACTATTCATGCACTATTCATCTAACCCTCTTCTTAGCATTAATTAAATAAATTCAATCATTTATTTAGTTAATCAAGCATTTTCTATAGTCTAGCCTTAGATAAATAAATCCAAATATTTATTTATCTAAAATCCTCATCCCCATCCCAAGAATTAAATAAATATCCTATTTATTTAATTCCCTATTTTTTCCACTTTTCATTAAGTTGGCTAAAACCAATTAGCCAACTAATCACACACTTGCACAATCCTAACCTTCATTAAATCCATTCAAACCTTGCACATTCCTCAAAAGTGTACATAGGCATGGGTCTCTGTACAAAAGGCATGGTCCTTATTACATGGGCAAGGGAAATTACTTTACACATCCCTCCAAAAGGTACCCTTGGTACTCTTTTGATCCTCTCCATCTAGTTCTTCCAAGGAGATCCTCCACCATTGATCTATCGTCAATCCAAGGACTCCACTTGTACACCAACCAAATGATGCCACTTGGAGGCTCCTCATCAACCCAATCCGCTCAGTCATCCTCAACCATTGATCCTTCAAATAAATCTCAACCCTCCAATCACCCATCCAAAAATCTATAAATTGAACTCATGCAAGCCATTTTCAAGACTCCATGCAATACAATGTTGTGTTGTTGGTTTAAGGAGCAATCACACATCAAAAATCAAGGAGCACATCCATGAAGCAAGGTTTGCATGTGTTGTTAGTCATTTAAATTTATTTGTGTTATGCATTCTTTTAGCTCTAATAAGAGGTTGCATGTAATTATAGATAGGGTAATTTAATGTAGTTTAACTTGCTCTTTTATGTTCACTTTTAGTTGTATACAACACTATTATAAACTAGTGAGTGTTCCTTTTCCTGTAGGAACTAATCTCTCATTGGATATGTCTCCTAAGTAAGATGATGATTTTGAGGATATTTATAATGTGCCTTATGCTAGTGTTATTAGTAGCCTAATGTACATGCAATGGTTTGTATTAGACTAGATATTGCCCAAGCAGTGGGAATTCTGAACAAGTTTATGTCTAACCCTGGTAGAAAGATTTAGATTTATTTTAAGAGGGTATTTAGATATTTGTGAGGAAATTCTAATTGCTTCTTATGTTTTCCAATGATGTGGATAGTATATTAGACATATAGGGCTTTGTTGATGCAGATTAGGTAGGTGACTTGGATAGTTAGAGGTCCACTAGTGGCTATGTGTTTATCTATTTGAAAGTGTTGTTAGTTGGATTCAGTAAGAGGTATCCAACAATTGATTTGTCCAATACCAAAGTAAAGAGGTAGTTTGGTTATAGAGATCACATTCAAGAGTTGGTTTTGATTGTATGGTGGTTCAGATTGGATGTGACAATTAGATTACTATTTGTTTGGCTAGGATTCTAGTGTACCATGATCATACAAAGCATATTTATGTTTAGTATCACTTTATTCAGGAGATGGTGGAGAATGATAAAATTGTGATTCAAAAAGTTGATACTTTGGTTAATGTTGCATATTCACTTACAAAACCAATGAGAATGTTTAAGTTTTCTTGGTGCAGGAAGGCCATGGACCCTGTATCCTATAGTTGATTAATTTTATTTCTTATTTATGTCATTGAACTCTATAATATCAATTGGGAGAATGTTAGGATTAAGGTGATATTAACCTTGTGATTTTATATCTAATGTCAAATCTCCAACATCTTGGGAATGGGTTCTTCGACACCCATGTAGGTGGTTGAGAGATATTATTATTTTATTAATTATCCTTGTAACTTGGTATGAGGTTAATTATGATGGTGGGAGTTGAAAGTGGTTTGAATTATTTTTCACCACTTTCTTGATTCTAGGCACTAGGAGAGAGTGGAGCATCTATTCATTATTGGGTGGGTCCCTCATCATAATGTAGCCTATTTTGGAGCAGCATTTTTGGGGAAGTGTTCTATTGATTGTGAGTGGTCAAATATGCTTATATAAATGGTACTATTTATGATGCATTGAATTTTTGTCAAATTGAGGTGTTAGCCATACCATGGTTTCTTGGTAGTTGATTTTGGTGAGTCCACTTAGGCTTCATCTCTCCAACTCTTTATACATTGGTTGTAGTAGATAGTTGTTTCATGGGTCTTTTGCAAGTGAAGTAAGGTTATGTTGCTATTACATTATCAAATTGAAGGAAGAGGTTAGATGTATTATTGTAACACATTGTTATTGGATTTATATAGACTTTTTCTCTCTTTGGTGGTGGAGTTTTTCTTGAAAGAGTTCTTCCACATAAATTTTGGTGTTATGTGTTTATCATCATATGTTTATTTATTTCTAATTTGTTGATTTAAGCTTCCTCACATTAATCTAGTGGTAGATAACATCATATCTTAATTAATATTTCAGATTTGCATACTAAGTGTACAAGTTTTTACTATAGTAGTTTACCCTATTTCTGAATAGATGGAGTGGCAAGGGTTTGGGGGTTGAGATGTATAAATGCTTTTAAATCAAATATTTCTATAGGATGACATATTTGTCATATCTCATCTAGGTTTTCTATGCTAAGGCTTTAATGTATGAGATTACAATAAAATTTGGTTTTGAGTTAGATATAGGTGTGGGTAGTGCCCTTGGTTGATAGGGTAGAAATATTAAGGGGATATAAAAATGTTACCAAAAATAGTTGCATAGGATTCTTGGTGAAAATAGGGAGGTATTTAAATTATACTAAGAGGGGTTATTTAAAACATAAAATTGAGGTGTAGAAATGAAATTAGGGGTGTTTATTAGTACCCTACAATGCATGGGTTATGCAACTAGTTTATTAAGTGAATCCCTTGGGCTACCCCTTTGTCAATTAGGGGTTGGTTATTAATATTCAATGGGACATAGAAAGTATAAGGTAATTGTGAAATGAGGATATCCAATAATAAAGACAAGATACAAGGATGACAAATAAATAATGTTAAGTGCACAGATGTTCCTAATCTAAAGATACTCCTTGAATGCTCTTAAATGTGAATGATTTGATGGATATTCGTATTGATGATAATGCCTTAGGTATTTTTCTTTAAATATGCAATCTTAAGTGTTTATTTTGAAAGTTTTACATTCAATCCAATGGTCATGTTTTAGACTAGGGTCGTATTAGAGAATGAGAAAAAGGTGGTAATCAAGGTAGATGTGATCACACCAATGATTATATCTAAGGGATAAAATTTTGATAGTGATAGTGATCATGTCTAAGGTATTAAAAAGGTTGGGATTAGAATTTTGTCCAAACCACTTAGGATATGTTAGCTAAAGGACAAGGTTAGGACTAGATTCTATCAACTTACATGCTGTGAATATGAAATTAAACACTAGGATGACATATTTATCAACAAAACCAATGTGATGTTGCAAAGATGGGTATCGTTGCACCAAAAGATCAACATGTTAATGCCCGATACAACCACCAGAGTTAATGAATCCATAGGAGGCGATTAAGCCTTGTCACGAACCTAATCGTTGCACTGCACAACACAAGGAGACCAAGGGCACACACCTTGTAGCAATCCCCCCAACGCAAGTGAGGGGTTCAAACCTGTGACCCAGGCTCTAATACCAATTGTTACAAAGATGGTTGTTGTTGCACCAAAAGATCAACATGTTAATGCCCGATACAACTGCCAGAGTTAATGAATCCACAGGAGGCAGTTAAGCCTTGTCATGAACCAAAGCGTTGTGTTGCACAACACAAGGAGACCAAGGGTGCACACCTTGCAACATGTGAATACAAAATAATATGCATTTTTATTCTCTACAATAATAAAAATAAACATAGCAAGTTTTAACACATATTCCCACCGTGTGCCCAAATATTTAAAAGACTTAGCCTTTTTAAAGAAAAATTAGTTAAATTTTATAAAGCCACAACCACCCTCCTTAAATTGCATACCCCAATGGATGTCAAAATGTGGCCCTAAAACCAAGGTATAGAAGATCCATAAAAATAATAATCAAATTTGGATTACTCCAAATGTTGGGGTGACTAACCAATAAACATGTTAGAAAAATGGTCTTAAGAGTATTGATAAATTTACAAGAAGCTACTACTCAAGATTAAGAGTAGGAAAACTTCTGGTTCTAGTTTTTTGAATAAGGATGAGTAAGAAGATGAGGATGACAAGTAATATAGAGAATGGGAAGAATATTATAGTGTGAGGGAGGAAGATAAGCTCATTGATTTATGGCTAGAGGATTTTCTTTGTGAAAGGAATTTAGTTCTTTAGGGTAGTGAAAGAAAAAAACTTATCTTATTTTAGCAGCAATAGTAAATGCTACTAGACACAAAGGTTAAGGCTTCCAGCCTCTCCCTTGCTCACTAGACTGTGCATGGCTATGTTAATGTGAGTAACCCTTTTCATTCATGTAACTTTTTTTGAAAAGCTTGATTAGCAACGTTAAAGACAAATATTGATAGGGAGCCCCAATATTCTAAGCAATTTTCTTAAGGAGATGTATCCTGGTTTAAAAAGGCACACTCCAAGGAGGCTTTCATAGCATCCTAATTGGCTCTATATATTGTGAAAGAAGCTTTCAAATGTGATTATTCTGTGCAAGGGGGATGTTTTGGTTTTGGATCCTCACTTGTGGTGGAAAGTGTGGGTGACGGGAATCGATTCCTTCATGGGCCTACACTTCATCCAAATGGGGATGCTGATCGAATTGGAGCATTAGGTCAAGGTGTCAATGTAGCTTTAAGGGCTAGTCTCTCCCAAACTAGAACTAAGGAAAGAGTATTATGGCCTTCAAATAAAAGGGTGGGATATAAATCATGGGAAAAGATGCTCAAAGGTAAATTTTTTGACAATCTAACTTTATCTTATTCTTTAGAAATAGTCATGGACAAAGATGGCCTCCATCTTAGGCTCCCAATTTTTGTGGTTAATAGATCTTCCTTTAGATTCAAAAACACTCTTATAGGGAATTTTTAGTCTTTATGTCTAATATTGATATTGTCATAAGTTGGGCTCTAAGAAAATGGAAACTAAAAGGTCAAGTTGAAATATTTGCAATGGTCTCCTTTTTTATTCAAAAGGATAGGGTTCTAACCCTTTTGTGATGAACCTTATTTTTGGGAAGAAGAGGGTTATTCTTAAGAAAATGGAAAGAGGGGTTTGACCCTAAAAAGGAAAATATAAACCTTGTTCCTATATGAGTTAGGCTTCCAAGGATATAATTGGAAGATTGGGAAGATGAAATCATGATGGTTATAGAGAAAATAATTGGACAACTTGTAGCTTTTGGTTCGGTTACTAAATCTAGGAATTATCTAGTTTATGAAAGTTTCTATGTAAATCCTTATATTGTTAAGGAACTATTATCTTCTATTAACTTGTCCTCAAAGTATGGCAGCTAGGTTCAAAGGATAGAATTTATAAGAACTTCTCTTTTGTTTGTTAGATCTACCACAAAACAATCCACTTTACTAGATTTCACCCAACCAAAAAGTGTGATCAAATATTATGGAGAAAAAGGAATAGAACAAACAATGTATATTTCAAGAAAGTAAGAAAAAGGTTGAGAAGGATACGATGAAGGAGGATTTAAAATGCCAAGGAAATAAAGATAGAGAAGTAGGGGGAGACCTCCCTAGGGTGTTGGGAGATTTAGAACTAACAAAGAACAATCTATTACTAGTAGAGAAAAGTCCACCTCTAGGTGAAGCCAAGGCTTGGTCTAGAGATGGTGAGTATAAGAAGAATTGTATTCAAGTTCAAGCATTCCAATGTAGGGAGTATGAAGACTCAAGATAAATTGGGAATGTTAGTAGGAATGAAGAAGGAGAAATAACTCCAAGAGGTAAGAATTAGCCTTTTGATGGTTCTCATTGTACAATAAGTGTAATAAGAAAAGGAAGGAATCAATACCTAGAGTTAGAAATCCAAGAAGGGAAATATCTAATGATAAAGAGCTAGATGAGAAATTCATCCCTTGTTTTGTGGACCAATTGATGGAGTCTCTTAAACTTTCCCCTTTCTCAAGTTTGAAGTAAGATATGGATGTATCTTATATGCATACTATGAGAAACTATAAGAAAATAGATAACATAGGGTTGGTATCAAGGAGAGGGGGATCAAATATGAAAGAAAATTTCCACACCCCATTTTTAAACTAACATATTTATTTTCTTTATTTTGAGAAGACAGATAGTCAGTCAGAGAAAATATTATGATTAAAGTAATGATAGAAAATGCATTTACTTTATATTAGTTTTTATGCAAAGAATAAATTGTTTATGACGTTATTATTTAACACGTGGTTAAAAGATGTAATGGACTAACTACCATCGTGCAACTAAGGTGGATGCATGAACAATGTTTTTTCCCTTCGAGATGAGGAAAGAGAGTATCACCATGGAGAGGATGCCAGATCATGTAAATACAACGATCCTTATGCCATTTGGAAACCTACACATACACATATACTTATTGGAGGATAAGTCAGTTTTGGATTAAGTCTTAATCCCTATGTTTGGTTATCTTAGAAATAATTTTCAAGTATTGAGATCAATTTATTCTTGTCAATTTTTTCATTGTCAAGTCAATGACTAAATCTTCTTTGTCAACATATAGTAACGTAGTATTTGTGTTTGAATGCCAATTCAACATGAGAAATCAACTAAACAAGTTTAGATTTTGTTGTTGAGGTTTTAGTCGACTTTACAAGAATCCTTCATTGATAATTGTGCTCATGAATAAGAATAATTAAGTATTCAAAAATATGCATTAGTGACATCTATACAATAGGTGTACTATTGTTTATTTTATATATTATTATTATCTTTTATTTAAGCCTAGTTCTGGTTAAAGAATATTGTCTAGTAAGAGGTAAAAGTCTTTTTATTTCACCCTAGGCATTCTTCCTAGATGCTTGGGGAGTGGGGGGAGGAGCAGTAGCTCCATATTTCCCACTTATTTCTACATGTGAAGAGCTGCAGTGGAGTGGAGAGAAATTGGTTGTGGAGCATTTACTATTCAACCCATAACTAAGCACGAGCAGGGGAAATGTGTAAGGGAAAAGAATATTTTATCATTTTTCATGAGGCTCAAAAGCAAAGAGGGCAGAGTAGGAAAGGATAGGAGCGTAGGTTTATTGGGAGGACGTGAAGCTTTGATGAGCCTACTTATTGTTACATTGAACAAGTAAGCCTATCGTATCTTCTGAAATAATTCGAATACATTGCTTCATGTTCGTTGATAACTAGGATTATCTTTGTATCTTTATATTGAATGATGGTAATCGAAAGAGTTATGATAACTCTGTAGGATATGTTTATCCCATGTTGAATAGTGATTGATGTTGAATGACTATACATTTTAATGCTTCTGGTTAAGAGTGTCATGTTTATATATATCTTAGACAAATGTCATTCTCTACTGATAACCATACATAGGAAAATCGGTGGTGTAACAGTCAAAAGACTATGTAACCAAGCCGATGGCAATGATATTTAATGTAGGTTTTGTATGTAGTACAACCTCCGTATGACTATGTTAAAGATGGAGGCCGACATTGGTAAGTAAAGGTTGATTGTGATAAGTCTACGTCGACTGTGTTAAGTCAAGGTTGACTGTGATAAGTCTAGGCCATCTGTGATAAGTCTAGGTTGACTATGTTAAGTCTAAGCCAACTGTGTTAAGTATGGGCCAATTGCTAAATGAAACCATTTTTTTGTTTTTAAAGACTCAATATGGGCCGATGGCAGGTATATTGAGAGACCTATGAGAAGGTCATTTATTAAACATAGTATTCTACTTGGTGCAGGGGCACCTAAACCACAGTGGCCTCCTTAAGGCATTTAATTGTTTTATGTTCTTTTTACTATTTCCAATAAGGTCCTAAGTTGACCATCCATGTAATAAGGTTTGTTTAACCAATGCATGTGCATTCTAGTTGTATTTAGGTTTATGTTGTAAGTCCCACGGGACACTTGGCAAATTTGCATTCGTGAGGTTGTTAGACAGTTAGGAAGTTGTTAGATCGGTTGGAGGTTGTTAGATCTCCTAGCCGCTTCGAGACAATTTTGTACTACGGAGGGTAAGTAGATAAATACCCCAAGATCAGATTGATTGTGATCATGATAGATAGTTGTAATCAGTTGTGAAGTTGAGTTGTGCAATTGTGAGAATAGAGCATCTGTATACGCATTCTAAAAGGCATAAATAAAATTCTGTTTGTGCATCTGTGTCATTCGAATTCATCTAGTTTTCTCTGTGCAAATCAATTTTCTGTTCTGAGACTGAGATGGGTCCTTAGCCCATTCCACCGGTTAGATTTCTTCAAAATCGGTGGAATGGTTGTACAGTGTTTTTGTTTTGTTTTCTATTTTGTTCATGTTCATGTTTGCAGGATCGCGTATGGTATGCATTGATAGACCCTAGCATTGTCATATGCTAGGTTGGCAGGGTGAAGATCTGTGTTAGATTGGTGGAGGAACAGATCTGTGCAGTTGTGAAGTTAAAGGATTTACAGCAGATCAAATCGGTGCGAGATTCACGTTGTTTCATCAGATATACATCCTATGTATATGTCGCAGTTGTATGTCATGTGTATCTCACATGTACATATTGTGGATTGTATGTAGTGAATGTACTTTGAGTTGAGTACAGGGAAAGTCAATGGTTGACTTCGGCGAATGCATGTTCCGAATGCATATTTGGGTTGTATGTTTTGAATGTATATGGATAATATACATTGCGCAGATGCATTAAGTTAGGTGCAAAGCGTGACTGGTAGTAGCGGTAAGGGAAACTGGCAACAGCAAGTCAAACCTTGCATGTATAAGGAAAGTCATTTTGATTGGCCGATAGTATGATGTCTAGTCGATAGGTAGGTAAAGCATAGACATACAAGGGGTAATGTATGTTAGAGGGTTTTGGGTCTGCATCATCGTTGTGCGCTCTACATCATAGTGGTATCAGAGCTCAGCAAAAGATTTGGGTGGCAGGTCGAATTGAGGATCTACAGGAGTATTGGCGTTTGGGTGTTTTCTGTGTATGTTTATGTCAGACAAAGAAAGCGATACAGAGGCAGAGAGGATGCCTTCCAAAAGCATCTCGCAGGACGCCATTAAGAAGTTGATTGAAGAGATGCTTGAATCCAAGTTCAGAGAGTTCAAGCAGACCAAAAGCAAAGAAAGGGAAGTTGAAAGTGACAGCAATGAAGGTGATATGGAAATGGCTGAAACTTGTAAAAAGGCAGAGGAGATACCAGTCGACCAGAGGGCATTTTTAAATGCACTAAAGTCATTCAATAGGGACACCATAGATGGGTTACCTATGTATAGTGGAAGTATGGAAGCTAAAGAGGTGATTGATTGGATTGAGGCATTGAACAATCATTTTGAATATAAAGAAATCCCTGATGATAAGAGGGTTAAGTTGGCAAAGGCAAGATTGCAGGGATCTGCTCTTGCATGGTGGAATTACGAACAAGGAGAGAGAGTCAAGGAGGGGAAGAATATGATAACCTCCTAGGAAAGGATGAAGACCAAAATCAAGGCACAATTTTTACCTTTTGGATTATAACGTACAAATGTACAAGAAATTGCAGAATCTCAGACAGAAAGATCTTGATGTGAATGCATACACACAAGAGTTTCATAAACTCAATCTCAAATCAAAGAGACAAGAAGAAGAGTCAGAGAAGGTGGCCAGGTACCTGAATGGCCTAAGGATGAACATCCAAGATGAGATAAGCATCTTAGCACCAAAAATAGTGAACAAGTGTTTCCAATTAGCATTAAGAGCTGAAGAGAAGCTGAAGCGGAAAGGTGAGCAAAACAATAGAGGAAGAGGTGACAGAAATTTTAGAGGCAGTTTTGGAGGAAGAAGTTCTAACCAGAGACCTAGTGGTGAGTCTAACCAAGAAGAGACTAGTAAAGGACAAAAGCAGTCTGATTTCAGAGGTGGATGGAAAGGCACAAGAGGCAGATTTGGAGGTGGTAGAGGTTCTAATGTTTTCACTAGGATATGTTATCATTGTAATGAGATTGGTCACACAGCATTCAGATGTCCAGAAAGGCAAGGTTCATCATCAAGAGGTGATAGGATGAATGACAAGAGGGTTCAATTTGTGCAAGAAAAGGAGGTAGGTGAAAGTGTTAACCTTCCAATGGGGAGTGCAGCCCCAGCTCAAGGTGGAGAATCATTGATGCTAAGGAGAACAATCTTGCAAACATCTAAGGACATGCTACAAAGGAGAGCACTTTTCAGGACCAAATGCAAAACTAAAGGTAAACTATGCAAGGTAGTAACAGATTTTGGTTCTACAGATAATATGGTATCTCAGGAAATGGTGGATAATCTACAACTGGAAAGGATTCCACATCAAAATCCTTACAAAGCATCTTGGGTAAGTGATAGTCAATCACTTTTGGTATATGAACAAGCATATGTTGATTTTCATATTGGAGAATATCAGGATAGGGTTTTGTGTGACATATTGCCCATGGAATGTTGTCACCTACTTTTGGGTAGGCCATGGCAATTTGATAGGAGAGCATTGTATGATGGGTATGCTAACACCTATATCATCAAGAAGGATGGGAGAACTTTTGTGATGACACCATTGCAGGAGGATGCTAATGCAAAGAAGACAGCAAAGATTATTTTGGTAGGAAAGAAGGAGTTTATGAAGATGCCTACAGCAGATTTAAAGGAAGTTGAGGATATCTCAAGGAGTGGAGATCACAGTTTGAAAAAGATTTTAGTTCTGACCGACAGAGATCAGGTGGATCAGCAGCAGGTCACAGAGCAGGCTGTAAGCAGTTACAAGTTGATTGGAAAGACAAGGATGCAATCATAGTAGGGACTATTGTTTATCCTCTAAGAGTTGAAAGACAAACACATTCTACCATAGCAGTAACTAAGGTTTCCAACATAGGAGTTCAAATAGGGATGATAGTCAGATAGACTGGCAAGCACCAGACAGGTAAAGCCTATAATGCTAGGCATGCGTATTTGGTTCCATGACAACAGATTGTAGCACAGCGGTCATGGGGCAGACATGAGATAGCAGCAAATAAAGGTGGATCAAGTCGAAGGATTAACTCATGGGGCATGAGTTCTTTTCAAGGTGGGGAGTATGGTGCAGGGGCACCTAAACCACAGTGGCCTCCTTAAGGCATTTAATTGTTTTATGTTCTTTTTACTATTTCCAATAAGGTCCTAAGTTGACCATCCATGTAATAAGGTCTGTTTAACCAATGCATGTGCATTCTAGTTGTATTTAGGTTTATGTTGTAAGTCCCATGGGACACTTGGCAAATTTGCATTCGTGAGGTTGTTAGACAGTTAGGAAGTTGTTAGATCGGTTGGAGGTTGTTAGATCTCCCAGCCGCTTGGAGACAATTTTATACTATAGAGGGTAAGTAGATAAATACCCCAAGAACAGATCAATTGTGATCGTGATAGATAGTTGCAATCAGATGTGAAGTTGAGTTGTGCAATTGTGAGAACAGAGCATCTATATACGCATTCTGAAAGGCATAAATAAAATTTTGTTTGTGCATCTGTGTCATTCAAATTCATCTAGTTTTCTCTGTGCAAATCAATTTTCTATTCTGAGATTGAGATGGGTTCTTAGCCCATTCCACCGGTTAGATTTCTTTGAAATCAGTGGAATGGTTGTATAGTGTTTTCATTTTGTTTTCTATTTTGTTCATGTTCATGTTTGCAGGATCGCGTATGGTATGCATTGATAGACCCTAGCATTGTCATATGCTAGGTTGGCAGGGTGAAGATCTGTGTTAGATTGGCGGAGGAATAGATCTGTGCAGTTGCGAAGTTAAAGGATTTAGAGCGGATCAAATCGGTGCAAGATTCACGTTGTTTCATCAGATATACATCCTGTGTATATATCACAGTTGTATGTTGTGTGTATCTCGCATGTACATATTGCGGATTGTATGTAGTGAATGTACTTTGAGTTGAGTATAGGGAAAGTCAATGGTTGACTTCGGTGAATGCCTGTTCCGAATGCATATTCAGGTTGTATGTTTTGAATGTATATGGAGAATATACATTGCGCAAATGCATTAAGTTAGGTGCAAAGCGTGACCGGTAGTAGCGGTAAGGGAAACTGGCAACAGTAAGTCAAACCTTGCATGTATAAGGAAAGTTATTTTGATTGGCTGATAGTATGATGTCTAGTCAATAGACAGGTAAAGCATAGACATACAAGGGGTAATGTATGTTAGAGGGTTTTGGGTCTACATCATCATTGTGTGCTCTGCATCACTACTCATAGCTATAGCTAACTAAGAAGGTCAAGAGTTTATTGGTAAGCTTAAAAGATAGTAAATGAGTCTATGTCATTGTGTAGGAACACTTGACATTAGACCGCTACTTTTGAGTATAAATGAGGAAGTATAAGTTGTTTTTAGATGCTTTTCTAGAGTTATCTTAAACTATCTTAATCCTAGTTTTGTAGAGGAATATTCCTTTTGCCCAATCCTAGGCTAAGAATAGCCACAAGATTTTCAAGAGATATACTCACTATGGAAATGAAAGGTCAAGATTTAGACTATTTGTTAATTTGGAATTCTGTTTTGATATTCACGAGGAAGTGTATTCAGTACGTAAGTTATGAAGTTATTGTTTATCTTTGACATATTTTGAGTCGATTATATTCCTAGACTAAGACAGAAAGAGTCTTTAGTCATTAATCCATATGACTTAAATGTCAAAATCTTGTAAATTATGATAGAGGAATACAAATGAGCACGGAAATAGGTAGACAAACCATTGAGTAGATGACAGGACATCATAGACCCGCAATTGCAAGGATGTAAAGAGAGAATCAATGTATGTTATATAAGTCACCTAAGCTCTCACCCTATACTTATCTATTTGTCTAGAAGATAAGGGAATATCGTATGTCTTTAAGACTAATGTTGTATAAACAAGTCAAAGAGTGTTTTCATGTATTTATGTTATAAACTGAATTATAAGAATGTTGTCTCCAAGTTGAGAAAAGAGTGAGTGAACATATGACTTCATTTATATGAAACTTTGGCCAAAGTAATGCAAAAGTCACTGCTTGCATTGTCAATTCACTATGTACCAGATAGCTAAACAGTCAGAGTGGGTGATACATAGCTAGAGTTAGACTAGAGTTGTAAGTCTGATTGTCATTAGCTAGGACACATCAATAGTCCTCATATGGCATAAAGAATCAATTGATTCTCATTATCTATTACCCTCGTGAAGGGAAGGGCCACTTCTAGTAGGAAGGTGTGTGGGGGACTGCCGGTCTGTGGTTGGAGAAAAAGCATCAGGGTGATGCTCTCTCTCTCCTACAGTTGACTGCCAAAGACTTGTGAACAGGAAAAACATTACTTATTCTGTAAATAAAATTGATAAATTGTAAGTCGTAAGAAATGCAACCATTTGATATATGTGAATTTTTCTAGTCACATGTGAAGCGACCATCTTTTGAAATTATATATATTGTACTTGGAAATTGCAATGTAATATCTTTGATTTTAGTTATTTATTATAAATAAATAAAATGAGATTTTTGCTTTATTTATGTTTAAGGATATTTGATATTCTGGTTGGGATGTTACACATGGTATTAGAGTTATTGGGTTCAACACTTGGACCTTGGAGCTCATTGCGAGGTTTCACAAGATTGGCAAGGTATGCTAATGATAAAACATTTGTTCTTGTGCCAGAATGGTAGGAAGGAGAAGAACAAGAAAGTGAGCCAAGAAAACAAAACTTAGTGACATACCTAAGATCACTATTAAGAAAGAGCCATATCCTGAGCCAAAGATGAAAGAAACAGAGAGCTATACAAAGGAAGTTTGGATCACTAATTTTGAAAC
The DNA here is from genome assembly GCA_027924645.1 of Cunninghamia lanceolata. Classification (NCBI taxonomy): domain Eukaryota; kingdom Viridiplantae; phylum Streptophyta; class Pinopsida; order Cupressales; family Cupressaceae; genus Cunninghamia; species Cunninghamia lanceolata. The sequence continues at coordinate 272,320 of BSBN01001907.1, read as the reverse complement.
ACTAGCTGATGCACTGAAATGTATTCACCTAGAAAGGAGGAAACGGATTAAGGAGGCAAAAAGGTTGCCAACCCCTACTATTGCTAAGATTAGTAAACCATCCACTCATCATGCCACGCCTCTTGGGTGTGGTTAGGATGCACCTATTATGGGTAAAGAGGTGTTGATGGAGTACTCATGAGTACATCCACCCACCAAGTTTGTGTTACTCGATTCTAACAGAGAGGAGGAACCTAAGGAAATTCCTCTATCAGAAAGTGATATGTAGACATTTCTTATACATGAAAATAGAAAAGTTTTGTATTTGAATAAGGATGTAAAATCTAGAAAGTGAATAAAGTAAAGTTTTGGCTTTTAGAATAAGAAAATGTTTATGTGATGAATCTCTAAGTTTTTGTATTTATGAACTTGTAATTTTATGATAGTGTATCAAAAAGTTACATGTTTTGATAAATTTCTATGCAAATGATTTGGTGTGGTAATGTTATGGAACATTTTAGAAACCAACTAGGAGAGAACCCGGATGGCCTAGATCCTGAGAATGATCCTATGGAAAAATTAGATCAATTTTTTATCAGTTTTATATGAAACAAAAGAAAGATTGGAAACCTTAGAATAGGAAGTTAGAGGGGGAGAAACCAATCAAGAACACCACTTTGAAGGAAGAGAAGAATCTAGTTTTCATGGTGAACTAAGAGTAAATGATCTAGACTCACTAAATCAAAATGAGGCAAAACTCATCTTACCACCGAGCTAGCCTGATCTATGAAGAAAGTTATACCTCCTAAGTCTGATGGAACGGTGAGTGGTGATGTAGCCGAGGCTTGGCTTACAGAGTTGGAAAAATATTTTGAGATAAGAAATTATTCCAAGATCACCAAAGTTGTATGGGCCAGTTAGCAGGAGAAGAATCCATGTGGTGGATGAACAAGAAAATGGAATTAGGATAGAGTTCCTTGAGTCTAACTTGGGATCAATTTGTGGTCATATTCAAGAAAAGGTGGATACCCCAACTTTACTTTGACCAGAAATTAATAGATTTCCAAAATTTGTGTCAAGGAGATATGACTGTCACTGAATACTGGGAAAATTTTACCAAATTATTAAAGTATGTGCCATAATATCAGAAGGATGAGAGGTTTAGAATAAGGAAGTTTATTATGGGCTTGAATGCTTAGATTGGCAGAGAAGTGGATGTCTATGGACCCACAACCATGGATCAAGTCTTTGAGAAAGCCATCAAACAAGAGAAAAAGCTCAAATCTATCCCTATGTATCGAGAAAGATCTTGAAAGAAATTTAACTGGAGTCATCCTTCAACATCCTTCAAAACGAGAGACAGGAATTAGGAATCTAGAGAGAGGAACCATGGTAAAAGTTCCAGATTTAATAGAAATGAATCCAGGGATGGAAACAAGGATTTTTATCCTAAAAAGAATGATGATAATTCCAACCAATCTTCAGGAAAGAGAGGTCCTCCTGGAGGGTGTTTCAAGTGTGGAGGAGATCATTATACTAACCAATGCCCCATGAAGAGTCAAGGGAATTCTTATGGAGGCAAATCTTTACCTTCACAGCAAATAGCTTTTCAGCAAAGGATTCATGCTGCTCTAGATAGTCATCAAGTTGAGTATCAGGTTACTCCTATTGAAAGCACAGGTACTCTATTTGGAACCCCAATTTCTATTCTTATAGATACAAGAGCAACTAAAAATTTTTGTGAACCCTAGAATACTTGATAAAATGTCTAGGAAAGTTGGTTTCCTGGTTAATTCTTGGACAGTAGAGTTTGCAAACTAGTCAAGATCTCAGGTAGAACAATGTTTGTTTAAAGCCATATTAACCCTACCTACTTTTTCAACAAAGGTCAATCTATATGTAGCTCCTCTAGGATCTTATGATGTCATTTTAGGGAAGAGATGGTTATCACAACATAGGGAAAAAGTTGATTGTATTTCCAAATCAGTAGAATGCCTAGATGATGATGGAGATGTTGTCCTTATCCAAGGTTTTCAACAAGAAATGAAAATCAAGCAAATTTCCACAATGCAATTGAAAAGAGCAAAATGGAAAGGATGCCAAATGTTTGTAGTTAAAATGGAAGAGGTGAAAGATGAAGAGGAGAAGGGACTTAAGGAAAATTCTTTAGAAGTGTACCCTTATCTCCATGATTTTTAGGATGCGTTTCCATAAGATCTTCCAGGTCTGCCCCCAAAAAGAGTTTTTGATTTTGCAATAGATATTATTCCTGGTTCTAACCTAGTGTCCAAAGCACCTTATCAGATGACTACTACTGAGTTGATAGAACTAAAGGCTCAACTCCAAGAATTGTTGTAAAAAGGACTAATTAGACCAAGTGTGTTGCCTTGGGGAGCGCCAGTGATCTTTGTTAAGAATAAATATGGCACTCTACACCTTTGTATAGATTATCATATGCTTAATAAAGTAATGATTAAGAACAAGTATCATCTAGATCACGTATATATGATCTCTTTGACCAAATGCATGACCCAACTGTATTTTCAAAGATTGACCTTAGGTCAGGTTGTCATCAGTTGAGAGTGAAAGAATAGGACATTCACAAGATAACCTATTGAACAAGGTATGGACATTATGAGTTCACAGTCTTACCTTTTGGTTTGGCCAATGCTCCAGCAACATTCATGAATTTGATGAATAGTGTTTTTAGAGACTGTCTAGACAAATTTGTTCTTATGTTTTTAGATGATATTTTAATCTACTCTCGTAATGAGGAGGAACATCATCAACACTTATAGATAGTTCTGCAATGACTCAGGGAGAACAAACTTTATGGAAAGTTATCCAAATATACCTTCTTTCAAAAAGAGGTGTAGTACTTGGGCCATATCATATCAGCTAAAGGAATTGTTGTAGATCCTTCGAAGGTAAAGGCTATTTTGGAATGGCCTACACCTAAAAATGTGCAAGAAGTACGTAGCTTTATGGGATTAGCAGAGTATTATAGGAAGTTTGTTTTTATTTGTTGAGAATTGCCCATCCTATCACTTCCTTGCAGAGAAAAGGAAAGAGATTTGAATGGTCTGACAAGTGTGAAGAAGATTTCAATATACTTAAAAAGAAACTAACTTCAACACCAATTCTTAAAATTCCAGTCCCAAAGGGTTATTTTGTTGTTGTGACCGACGCTTCAGGAGAAGGGTTACGTGGAGTGCTCTTGCAAGAAGACCAATTTGTGGCCTATGAGTCTAGGAAGTTGCAACCTTATGAGCAGAATTATGCCCCTCATGATTTGGATTTAGAATGCTCTCCAAGTATGGAGGCATTAATTGTTGGGAAAATAATTTGAACTAAAATTTGACAATCAAGGTTTGAAGTACATCTTCATGCAACCTAACCTTAACGACCGACAAAGAAGATGGTTAGAGCTCATCTCTGATTATGATTTTGAGATTAACTACATTAAGGGTAAAGAAAATTGAGTGGTTTATGCCTTGAGTTGAAGAAGGCACATAATGTCAATAGTGTCAGTGCACTTTGATTTCAAAGCTGAAATATTGAAGAATTTGACCGATGATGAATATTATGAGCAAATTTTGAAATCACTAACAGAAATCCTTAGGATAAGAGGTATGATGGATTTTATTTTGAACCTGATGGGTTATTGAGATTCAATAACTAAATTTATGTTCCACATCAAGGAGATTTAAGAATTATGTGGAAAGAGGCACATTCTACACCATATTCAAGTCATCATGGAGTGACAAAGTTGTTATCTAGTGTGAAACCCTTATATTTTTGGAAGGGAATGAAGAATGATTCTACAAGATTTGTGGTAGGATGTCTTGAGTGTTAGCGAGTTAAGGCTAAACACCAGCACTCGATAGGACTTTTGTAGATCCTAATGATATTCCTAAATGGAAATGGCAGGTGATCAGTATGGATTTTGTCCAAGGATTGTGTATGTCACACTATAAGCACGATGCTATTATGGTAATAGTGGATAAACTTTCTAAGGTAGCTCATTTTATACTTGGTAATATGACAGATGGAGCACCCATCTTAGCCAAGAAATTCATGCAAGAAGTTTTTAGATTGCATGGAATTCCAGTAAAGATAATTTTGGATAGAGATGCTTGGTTAACTTTGAGGTTTTGGCAAAATGTGTTCTCAGTTTTGGGGGACACAACTGAATATAAGCTCAGTCTATCATCCAGAAATAGATGGACAAACCAAGAGAGTTAATCAAATACTGGAGGATTTGTTGAGGATGTATTGCACGGATCAGCAGTACAAGTGGGAAGAGTATCTTCCACTAGTTGAATTTGCAAATAATAACTCTTATCATTCTGCAATTAAGATGGATCCCTTCGAAGCATTATATGGTAGGAAGTGTCAAACTCTTATAAGTTGGGATAAGCTAGAAGATAGGATTTCCCTTGGGCCAGAAATGCTTTTGGAGATGGAAGAGCAAGTGAAGTTGATCAGGAAAAGATTGGTAGAAGCAAATGATAGATAGAAAAACTATGTTGATGCTAAGTGAATACCCTGACAATTTTCAATAGGAGATAAAATTATATTAAGAGTCAAACCACATAAGAGCCCAATTAAGTTTGGAAAGTCTTCCAAACTAGCCCCTAGATATGTTGGACCTTTTGAAGTCCTAGAAGTGGTTAATCCAATTGCTTACAGGATAGCTCTACCACCAACTCTTGCTAGAATGCATGATGTTTTCCATGTGCCATATTTGAAGAAATATATATCTGAATCTAATCATATACTTGATTGGAATACTTCCCAGGTACAGGACCTAGGGGTGGTCATGATCAAGCCTCTCAAAATGCTCAAGGTATGTAAGCTTCGCCTACGTAACAGAGAGGTTACCCAGTGCAAGGTCCAGTGGGACCAGTATTCGGAGGAAAATGCTACCTAGGAGGATTACAATGATATCCATCAAAAATTTTCACATATTTTTATATAAACATGATGTAAAAGAACATATTTGATATATTTATTTTGTTTGGACATAATTATCAAGGACTATGATCTCTAAGGGGGAGATATGTCACACCCCATTTTTAAACTAACATATTTATTTTGTATATTTTTGAGAAGACAAATAGTTACTCAAAGAAAATATTATGATTAAAGTAATGATAGAAAATGCATTTTCTTTATATTAGTTTTTATGCAAAGAATAAATTGTTTACGACGTTATTATTTAACACGCGATTAAAAGATGTAATGGACTAGCTACCATCGTGCAACTAAGGTGGATGTAGGAACAATGTTTTTTCTCTCCGAGATGAGGAGAGAGAGTATCACCATGGAGAGGATGCTAGATCATGTGAATACAATGATCCTTATGCCATCTGGAAATCCACACACAGACACGTACTTATTGGAGGATAAGTGAGTTTTAGATTAAGTCTTAATCCCTATGTCTCTGGTTATCTTAGAAATACTTTTCAAGTATTGAGATCATTTTATTCTTGTCAATTTTTGTTGTTGTCAAGTCGGTGGCTAAATCTTCTATGTCAACAGATAGTAATGTAGTATTTGTCTTTGAATGCCAATTCAATGTGAGAAATCGACTAAACAAGTTTATATTTTATCATTGAGGTTTTAGTCGACTTTGCGAGAATCCTTCATTGATAATTGTGCTCATGAATAAGCATAATTAAGTATTCAACAATATGCATTAGTGACATCTATACAATAGGTGTACTGTTGTTTATTTTATATATTATTATTATCTTTTATTTAAGCCTAGTTCTGGTTAAAGAATATTGTCTAGTAAGAGGTAAAAGTATTTTTATTTCACCCTAGGCATTCTTCCTAGATGCTTGGGGAGTGAGGGAAGGAGCAATAGCTCCATACTTCCCACTTATTTATGCATGTGAAGAGTCATGGGGGAGTGGAGATAAATTGGTTGTGGAGCATTTACTATTCAACCCATAACTAGGCAAGAGATGGAGAAATGTGTAAGGGAAAAGAGTCTTTTATCATTTTTCAAGAGGCTCCAAAGCAAAGAGGGCAGAGGAGGAAAGGATAGGAGCATAGGTTTATTGGGAGGAAGTGAAGCTTTGGTGAGCCTAGTGCCTATTACATTGAATAGGTAAGCCTATCATATCTTATGAAATAAGTTGAATACATTGCTTCATGTTCGTTGATAACTAGGATTATCTCTATATCTTTACACTAAATGACGGTAATCGAAACAGTTATGATAACTCTATAGGATATGTTTATCCCATGTCGAATAGTGATTGTTGTTGAATGACTATAAATTTTAATGCTTCTAGTTAAGAGTGTCATATTTATATATATCTTAAAGTGTTGTCATAAAATGTCCTAGGACTTTTACCTCCTAAGTTTAGCTAACGAGTCCCTTGTTTTTCATCATGCATGTTAGAATTGACTCCCAAGACAAAATGGCTTGAAACCCATGACAAATGGGGCTTGAGGGACATTGTAGAGCTTAAACCCTGACCTAAAATAGGTCCCAGGGCTTGGACACTCCCGCCCTTGCCCTGCCCTATTTTGGCAGGGTCCCAAATTTGAATGTCGGTAAAGTGATCATTAAAGGTGTCCCTTGCTAACATCTTAAGTTTGAATTACAAAATTTGTAGCAGGAATGCATATATAAGCATGTTTAGGGCCTTATTTGTAAACTAGAAGATGACTAGAAGATGATTATGATACTTTGGTGAACTTATGATTTTAGAGCATTCAAAGCATTCATTGTGGCAGAGCAAACTTGTGTTGTTGTGTTTGTTATTGCAGATTTGGCTTCATCTTCTCATGTTGTGAAAGATCTTCATCTACATGTGAGCTACACCTCTGAGGTGATATCTATTTATGTTTGAATCAATCATTTATCTTTTTTTTTTGCCTCTGTCATGCAAGGATACACACTTTCTATCTAACAACAGTGTTGGAAGGCTTGAATGCCATTTCAAGGCTTGACCAAGGCAAGATCCTAAACATCGCAACCCCAACCCCTCTTCTTGTGATTGCAGGTGACAGGTATCGTATCGCAGAGAGTGGAGTTGCAGAGGAGTGTTGTAGAGCATAAGGATCTTGGATCTGATGGAAAGAAGTAGAAAAGAGCACTATCAGGGCTTGGGCGCTAGTCCCTTTGCCCTCCAGGTTTGTAGAGCCTAAAATCTCTGGAACAGGGATAATCAACAGCAGAAAAGGTCTGGAAACCCCTGATAAAAATACCACCTTGGGCTTGGGCGTGAGTCCCTTTGCCCCCAACTGTTTAGGCTTCCAAAATTTGAAATTCGGTATGTATTTGATCTTCATTTAGTATCTCTGTGTGCAAGCATTTGTCAAAATTCGTCTGTTTATTTACAATTTTGCATAATTAGGGTTTTGAGCATAATTGGGCTTAAATTAACACATTAATCATTAATTTCCAAATTTCCCTATCATTTCAAGTGACAACCAACTTGTAGGTGAATCCTCTTACAAAAGTTGAGATTCAACTCAATTAATTGTCCTTGAATGTGTGTAGTGAAAAGAGGATCTAGCTAAACTATCTATCATCTCATCTTCCCCCTTTTTCCTACGTAACATTTTGGTGATCCCATGTTTTATTACATTTTGCACCTTGTTGAGTGTTGTACTTCAGATTTGCATTCATACATTTCATTGTCAACATATTGCATTTGAAAATCTACAAAAAATTGAAAATTTTAAAAAAATCAGGGATCCTAGGCTTGCATTTTGACATAGTTTACATGGCATTTCATCTAAATGATTTAAATCTCTAATATTTGCATCAAATCTGATATAAATTACAGAAGTGCATCATTTTATAATCATTTACTTTGCATTTTCATACTTCATTTGTTAGAATTTTCTTTAAATTGTGCATTTTTCATATAACCTAGTCTTTGCAATAGCTGGGGTTTGTTGTTGAAATCTTGTTTCAGATTTAATGCTATTTTAAACACTCTTTTGGGTCTGATTTCAGATTGTAGTGTTTCATCATAGTGTGTTTTTGTATTTACATTCCAATCTTTGCATTTATACATTGTGTATTTCAACAAAGATACCTTCATCCTAGGGTTTGTTCTATTAGTTTGTGCATTGAGTGTTGTATACTGTTGTATGAGTCTTATAACTTACTGCCCTAATAGAAATATCCCTTTAAGGAGAAGTATTAGATTAATGGGTTCTACTACTCCTGAAACCACTGGTGTTCCTACATCAAAAAATCCATTGAACACTTTCTTTACAAAAGAAGAAACACAAACTTTGGAAGATATCATTCCTCCTACAACTACAATGGAAGAACAAATATTTCATGATGTTGAGGACCCTATTGATGTGATAACACATGTATCTGATGAACAAATAAACAAACTTGATAAAGAACTAGTTAATTTTCAAGCATTTATGGAAAATGAAAGGACAGCGGAAGAAGTTGTACATGTGGTTCATAATATAAGAGAGTTATTAAAATAAGGACAAGATAGTATTAACATGCTTCAAGGATTAGTGCATATAGTGCATCATAATGTTATGCTAGTGACTGAATGTACGAATGTTATTAATAACATGTCTGTTACATCCCTATTTTCTGACTTGCTATACTTTTACTTTTTACTTGGGCATAAGTAAATTTGTTGAGATGTTAAAGACCTAAGACAGGATATGACAAGGAATTGTATTGAATATCAATTATGAAATCATGGAAATGATTATGTTATGGTTGATTTAATAACTGTATTATAAGATTTGTTTTATTAGTTGAAATTATCGAATAAAGATGCACTGATCTCTTATTGTTTGATGACAAGTGAAACAGGATTACAGGGTATCGACTCTCAGAGAGGAGAGAGAGAGAGTATCTTTCGAGAAGAGAGAGATAGACCTTAGATTACGAGTGGTCAATTTGCCAAACGAGTCTAGTGTTAAACGATAATGTGAACCAAAGAGTCGTATGAGGTAAGTCTTATCTTGCCAGTTTTCTTTCGAATCTAAATCGACAGGTAGTCGATATCCTGATTATCATTTAGTCAAGTCGATGGTGAGTCGACATAGTCGTTTGCGAAGTAAACAACGTCATTGACGTAGAACGGTTGTTTTTATTTTCTTGAGTCACTTGAGGTTTTGTTGTCACCTCTTAGACGTTAAGACATTCCCATCAAGTTGGATGATGCTGATATTGTCGTCGTTTAATGTCAACAGTTGAACCTATTTTGTGGCAGATTTGTGGATCATGTCTTGTAGTCGAAAGATGCGAGAAGTCTTTTTGTGCGTCAAACGATTTAGGAAACTTGTGTTGCGTTACGCCCAATCCATCATGATTGTCGTAAAACACTTTGAGCATTTGTTGTAAACTCCTTTTGCAAAAATCGACAGACGTTGAATTAGGGACCTAGGTGTGTTTTAAGCTTTATCGTAATGTAAAGGAATATGCTAAATTATATTGTTATATTTTTTGTAGACGTTGAGGAACTCCTTTATTCTTGTATGTTGTCAGAATCGATTCGAAGTTCAAGAAGGGAATCTTTTATGCTATTAGGAGGTAGTAACTGCCCACACTTTCTTCATATGTAATTCATGCCTTTAATTGTTTTGAAGTCCATGATTTGAGGGTGTCAGCCAGTAATATGAGTTCTTCACCACCTTTGAACAGTGGTTGTAAACTTAAACCAATATAAATTCCTTTTCCATCACCATTTAAACAACTACCAATCCTCGCACCAATCCATCAAACTTGTCTTCATCTTATTACCACTGCTATATATTAAGAAAAGATTTATATTATGTTTTAAACCACGTTTTCCTTTCTCTTGATGAGAGCGAACCTCATTGTTTTTCTTCGTCAGTTGTAAACGTTGCAACTTAAGTGGGATTGGTTGCAACTTACCAAGTCGTGGAGTTAGTTTGCATGCCGTGAAGGTTCCATTTTAATAGGCATGGCCGGAGTTTAGGGGAGCCATCATTCCTTCGCCGTGGGGGGCTAAGTGGTGGAAGTTGTGGAGTTATCGTGCCGATGGATATGATCGGAGTTAGTCGCGGTTAAACAGGCACGTTCCTACTTTCTGGAGCAAAGGAAAAGCGCTTTGGAAGGCACTCAAGGGGGACGGAAAACAGAAAAGATTAGAAACCAGAGAGATTTTGGTTATGACGGTTTTTATCTCAGTATATCGGGGTGGTACTCTCCTAAGTATGGACGGGAGAAGTTCCTGGGTCTGATTTGGACTGGACATGAGTCGATAGGGAGTAGAGAACTGGTTATCGTGGGTGAGCGTAGCTTGAGGAAGGAGAGTATTCACATTATAGAAGGAAATATTTAATGTAACACACAGGAGAGAGTAACGATCTTTGCAAGTAAACAGAATAGTATTGTTGGTGTCTCATTTTGACAAAAATCTCGAATCGAGGAGAGAAGAACATCATTTTCATAGAAGGCAGGAGCTCTGTAATTTTCAGAGAAGAGCATTGTTATTATTGAGAGAAAGAGACCAGGTCATTTACTTCGCTGAACACGGTTTGGAGGGAGGAAGAAGAGTTGAAGGTAGCTATAGAAGAGAGAGTTGAAGTCATAAAAAGTATTTAGTTTTATGCTTTCTCGGGGATTGAGTATCGACAGAGGAGAAGGAAAATTCTAGTTTGTCGTTGAAAGGGGGAATGGGACTGCACAACAGTATACTCCTTCGAACTCAATCAGGTTCCAAAATCTATTCCTAGTAAAGTAGAATAAGATATCAAGGAAATCTTTTTATATCAGTTTTGTATGAGGCCGAATAGTCTTTATGCATATGTGAACTCGGTGTAAACCTTCCATTTTTTTTGTTGATAGTTTACTATATTACTTCTGTATTTACGTCTGCTTGAAGCTGATTAGTCTTTTTACATAAGGGAATCGATGTAATCCTCTTCGTGTTTGATAACAGTCATGTCATTTTGGTGTATTATACCACAAACCATTGTTTAGACCTATTTTGTTTACCAGTGGCAATGATGTTATACTCTATGCTACGCCTTTAGAAGGCCGATAGAAGAGTGAAGTTAATCTGTTGGAGGCTGATAAGCCATGCAGCTTGTTTTTAATGATAAGTGTAGTTTAGTATAGTTGACTTAAGGCCGACTGAATGGTGTATACCATTCTTTTGAAACTGTAGGGTTCAACGTTTAATTTGTTGAACTTTTCTATTTAGTGTGCATTGCACCCAGGAGGGCCGATGGCATCATATTTTGACACAGTCAAATAATGATCTATTTTTATTATATGGCCAAGTTAATGTATGAGATGATAACTCTGCATAAGGTCGAGGCAATGCTGAGACATGATGGTATGACTCGGTAGTAAACTGCTAGATTTTAATACATATATTGCAAAGTTTGAACCTATTGAAACTTTGTTTTAGATTTAGGGGTTGAAACAATAAGTTTAGATAGAGATAGATTTATATCTCACAATGATATTTGTATAGTCTTATTGTTTTCAATCATAAGATTTTTGTAGATATCCTCTTATTTTAAAGTATATAACTCAATGATATAGATATAATTATAATCCCTTTAATATAGTGATATACTATCACATATACATTTTATAACCATGATTTGTATTATCATTATGTTCAAAGGATGTTATACATGAATCCACAACCTTTTATATAACGAAAGTCGGCGGACTTAAGAAGACCAAAAGGTCAAGAGTATTGTATTGTTATTATCATAGACTCAAACCTATTTAGGTTATAAAAATGAACTCAGTTTAGAGTACTTCTGATTATGATTTTATTCATCAAGAACTTTTATGATTGAGGGTAAAAAAAAAACTCGTGTTCTATGTTTATAGATGATATGAGAGATGTGTTTCCAAGTTTAATATCAAGTGGTCAAGAGTAGACTAGAGGTTATCATTTCCATGTTATTATTATTATAAATTCTTATCTTTGGAAATCAAGGGTTTTTGATATTTCACTGTAATGGGATTAGACTGCCAACCAGTTACAGTCCAAGCTTAGACTTGGAGTTGAACCATTTGGCATAATTGTTAGGCTTGTTTGGAAATGATCTTTAGGTCAAAAGAAGACTAAAGGAAAGTTGTTTACTTAAACTCTATTCTTGATCTTCCCTTATCATGGAAAAGGAAATACAAAACCCTAGAGTGACCGGTAGGGTAAGGTTACAAATTATACCTTTTGGGGGTTACAACTTGTTTTAAGTGGATTATGTTTGGGTCGACAAAGAAGGTCGAGAACCCTAAATATTATACGCTTGTTGAAAAGAGATTTGTTACTAGTTGATAATGTTTAAGCTTAGGTAGGGAAAACCTAATCGTTTGATTTCAAGTCGACTTGTGGGATGAGTCTAAAGCTTAAGATTTTGCAAGTATGCAAGAGGTATCATTAAATGGTCAAGTCAAACGTTACATCCTTATACCTTTTTATCACAACTTCTCTAAGCTATTACTTGTTGACAAGGGGGTAATTCTCAAATGTTGCAAAGATGCAAAGAGAGAAACCTAAGAATGGATAGTCAATCCATAATGATTAATGGAACAACGACAGTGCCTTGTGAATTCACCTAAGTTAGAAAGACTAGGTTTGAGTTAGTCAAAACTCTTTAGTTAAACCTTGTCTTAACATAGATATGGTAATTGTTATATTAAGACATTGAGATCATTATTTAGATCGTGATTGAAGGGTCATGTACCCTGACTATGTGTAATTAATCTTACTTGTAAGAAGGGAATTGGTTTCCTAGACTAGATTGCTAAATCTGGGAAAGGTTATCATCGTAGTCATAATTAATCTATCTTTTTATATTATGAGACAATAAGTCATCGACCTCGGGAATTGCGATGAAGCAATGAGAGTCCTCATAAAGAAAGAAAGTTGATCAGGTCTATGGATTATAGCCAGCGTAAGAAACATGTATGGGTCGAGAAGACTCAATTGTTCAAACATCATACTTCTTACGTTAAACAAAGATGACCAAGTCGAACTGTAGGAATATGATAGTATCCAAGTCGAGTTGGAGTGGGTGAACATTACGACGTCGTTCATTGTGAACGTAAATTTATATTGAAACTATGGCCATAGTAATGCATATGTCTCTGCATGCATTGTCGGTTCACTGTATCTGGATTGCACATCCTATCGGGAATCATACTTAGCTAGAGGGTATCTAGGGTTGTATGATAGATAGAGATTGTGCAAGATACAACACTATGTACTCAGAAAGGCAAATTACCACTGGTCTCCTTGGTCTATATTTCTCGTGAAGGGAAGGGCCACTTCCGGTTAGGAAGGAGTGCGGGAGACCGACGGTCTGTGGTTGGAGGTAAATCACTAGGAAGATACTCTCTCTCTCTAGTAGAAGACATGTCGAGGCTTGCGATAAAGATGTCAGAATTCCAGAAGCAGTATATTATTGAGACTTGTGTTTATTGAGACTAAGTAAAACATTATCTGATTCAGGTATTTATGATTGATTTATTATTGTAAACATTGTACTTGAGAAAGTCAATATGGTTTATTGAATTTGTATTGAGGTAACTTGTAATTGTAATTACTCGACTTTAGGTTGAATAAAAGAAAAATTTTCTCTGTCCCATTTTACCTTGTAAAGTTACTTCCTGGTGAAATTATTTTTGGTTTTTACTAAGTTTTTAGGTAGTGGATGTTACAATGTCATCACCATCTCATACACAAGTATCGACACCTATACCGACTACTGGAATGTCTACCTTTACATCAACAATTCTCACTACTAATGCACATGTTTGTAGTAATGCTACCACTAGTATTGGAGTATCTAATGAAACCAATTCATAAAATTAAAAGGCTATGGGATTCAACTATCAAAACCAACCACCTAGGGTGACTTCTTTTATAAATAATCACTCTCAACCGCCACTCAATCCCATGTATTCTCAACCACCTTTCACTTACAATTACTCTCAACCACCTTTCATTACCAGTCACAATCAATCTCCTCAAAATTTCATGACCACAACTTCAAATTCTCAAACCGCATCTCCTAATGATGCCCTCCTAAACCAACTCTTGTAAGGCATGACCACTTTACAACAAAAGGTGATGAGCTTGACAAATTCTTCACAACCTAATCTACCAACTTATCATGCCCATAATCCTCTATCTTATGCAATTTGGAGAACTCCTACGCCTGAGAAGTTCAAAACTCCTCACTTTGAAAAATAGGGTGGAAAAGATGATCCTAATACTCATGTGGCAACATTCACGGCTATGTGTAGTGATTTCTACTTTGAAGAGGACTTGTTAGCAAAACTTTTCCCGCAATCTCTCAAAGATACTGCTTTGGAATGGTTTTGCTCTTTGCCTCCAAATTCAATACTCTTTCTCTCAGCTAGTTGATCAATTATTACAACATTTTCAAGCAAACAGTGGACCTCGAGTCTCATTAATTGATTTAGTTCATTGTAAACAAGGTCTGAAAGAGAAGTTAACCAAGTTTATTAGTTGGTATCATGCTCTTTATGCACAAATTCAATACCAAATGAATGATGAGGATGTTTAGAAGGTATTTATTACAAATCTACAACCTAACATCCATGATAAGATCCTCTTGATGAAGTATAACTCTTTTCAACATTTATGCACAACCCTTCGTGATTACCAACTTTCATCTAGTCATTATGAAAACCAAAACTCATCAACTCAAGTTGGTCAATCCATGGCTAGACCTTCACAAAACAACTTTAAAAGGAATAATAAGAGTTTCATCAAGGTTTAATGGGAAGAATTTAAACAATTTTTCACAAGTGTCTACTATCACTAATCCGAAGAGGACACCATTTTAGTATCGACAACAGTAAAGACAATTCACTCCAATATATAACTCCTTACAATCTATCATGAACCAAGCAGTGAGTAATAATCTCTTTAAGCTTCCTCCAATCAATCCATTGGATAGTAGTAGAATGCAAGGACCTCACTTCGATGCTAATGCTTTTTGTCATTACTATCGGCAATAAGGGCGTGATACTGAATGATGTATGCATCTTAAACATGAAATTCAAGACCTCATCGACTCAAATGTTATACAAGTAACTAGTGTGAATGACAATGGAAATAAGTTGGTTTCTCCTTCGAATCAAATTTATAGATCTTTACTAATCCATTTCCTAGACATAACTAGAACAATATGATGGAACAAAATATAGTAGAAGTGGAAGATGACTATTTGGATTATGATGAAATAGTGGGTATGATAGAAGTGAATAAGGAGAAATTTGCAAATTCACCTCGTCCACGAGGAAATAGTATTTATGTTGAGGTTCCTCCGTCATTATCCCTTCAAGGATCGGGACCTAACCAAAATGCATTAGAAAGACAAATTGAACAACCAAAACAAGAGATTAAGATATAGGAAAAGGTTGCTAGGTGGAAGATAGTCCATTTCACTGTGAAAGACTGACTCACTGGAATAAGAAATCAAAGGATCAAAAAAGAACAAGGTGGTTATCATCAGTGGGAAATAGTAATGATTCCCCTCCTCGTAAACAACAAAAGATTTCAAATATACAATGATTTGACAAACAAACACCGATTGGTCATCCTGAAAATATGAGTCAAACAAATGTGAATTGTTCACACTTCATACAAAACTTGATGGAGCACCATTCTAAGATGCTCACAAGTTTGAGCCTTTCTTAGCAATAGGTAAGTATTTCTAACCCTGGTGATCACCTATGTTGTAGGCTCATTTGTGACCTCCCCTCTTGTGTTGTGTTCCCCCGTGATGTGTTATGTGTTGTTTAGGCCTCCTTGGATGACCCTTGATACTCTTGTAAGGTCGAGGATACCGAGAGACCGCATCTATTGTGACCATTCTTCTATCTTTCTTCTCCTCATTTTTATTGTTGTGTGTTGTGTCTTAGGGACATAGCATTGTGGTTGATGACCTGGGTGCATCTTCCTACATGATTGTTCCTATGGCACTTGTTCTCCTCTCTCATTTTATTGTTTACCTTCTTCTAGTGATTCTATCTACTCGGTGGATGATGAAAAACAAACATATATTGATACGGATCATATGTTCCTTCAGCAAGCAAAGCAAAAATGGACCTTGTCCATATATGAAGACATGGTTGATTTATATATTATCTGACGCTTGGCTAGTAGGATCACTCCATGTGATATTTCGATGATGTCTTATCTTTGCTAACAAATCATAACAATACATATTCTCTATGCACTTTGATTGTTTTGGTGTCTCACCTTGTTGTTACAATCAGTTCTGAGATGCCTGCAATATAAGCCCCATGGCTATACTCGGATTTGAACCCGTTTGTGTAGCCTTGGCTTCTTTGTTTTCATGCATAGCCTTCATGTTTTGCTTAGATTAAGATGTGTTTGTGGGAACATTCGGCAATCATGAGCACATGTCACCTTTGGGGGCATGGGCTTTGCGAAAGCTCTTGTTCCCTTGTGTATTTTCTCTTTACCTTAACATGCTTGATATCGGTACACGATATCAACCACCTTAAGGTGGGGGCATATAAGGTAAGTTGTCTAATGATTTTGGTACTAACGAAGCATGTTTGTAAGCCCTCTACAGAGGCGAGATGTTGTATCTCTGGCACGAGTGCACATCTTTATTCTATCTTGCAATCAAAAAGCCCTTTGTGGAGGTGGGATATCATGTATATCCTTTTATTCAAAATCCCTTTGTGGAGGTGGGGATGGTGTATCTCTTGAGCTAGTGCACATCCTTTTTATTTTAAAATTCCTCTGAGTAGGCTGGGTTGGATTTGAGACTATCCTCCCTTAAGCGTGTCTTTGGCGGTTGTTGTGGCATAAGCCCAACCCTCAGGTGTGCTTGTAGCGTGTTTGAGATGGTGGGAACTTAGCAATAAGTTCTTTTCATCACCTTGTTTGTCATGTTTAAGACATATAGTATGTCTTTGGCATACTATATGGCACTCATGTTTTTTGTGTCTTCCATGTTTTTTCCCCCTGTGTAGTTTCAAGGGTGTGGTGAAATGCCCCTCCTATGCTTTGGGTTTTGTATGGCATGCTTTCTCTCAAGTGCAGTCTCAAGGGTGTGGCAAAATGCCCCTCCTACACTTTGGGATTTGTTTGGTGTGTCTTCTCCCCCTTATGTAGTCTCAAGGGTGTGGTGAAATTCCCCTCCTACATTTTGGAGTTGTGTGTTGCATTTTTACTTTCTATGTATATGAATTTATATATATCTAAAAATGAAAAAATAAATATCACTGTATTCATCGTGTTTTGCGTGTCTTCAATACTATCTTCTTCATGTCTTGCATGCCTGTTACTATCTTCTATGTGTTTTGTGTGCCTGTTACTATCTTCATTGTGTTTGGCGTGTCTGCGATGTGTTTTCTCTAATGTCTACTTGAGATTGGGGGCTAGAAATAGTTCCTCAATCTTTGTGTATGCATTAGCTTCAAGTGCCTGGCATGTTTGTTGTGCTTTGATTGTACTTTAATGTATGTATGGGTCATAAGATCTTACATACATTAAAGTGGGGGCTAAATGTTATGTCATAAAATGTCCCCCTATGACTTTTACCTCCTAAGTTTAGCTCTCGAGTCCCTTGTTTTTCATCATGCATGTTAGAAATGACTCTCGAGACAAAATGGTCTGAAACCCAACCCAAAATAGGGCTTCAGGGACATTGCAGAGCTTAAACCCCAACCCAAAATAGGTCTCAGGGCTTGGGTACTCGCACCCTTGCTTTACCCTTTTTTGGTAGGGTCCCAAATTTGAATGTTGGTAAAGTGACCGTTAAAGGTGTCCCTTGCCAACATCTTAAGTTTGAATTACAAAATTTGTAGTGGGAATGCATATATAAGCATGTTTAGGGCTTCATTTGTAAACTAGAAGATGACTAGAGGATGATTATGATATTTTGGCAAACTTATGATTTTAGAGCATTCAAAGCATTCATTGTGGCAGAGCACACTTGTGTTGTTGTGTTTGTTATTGCAGATTTGGCTTCACCTTCTCATGTTGTGAAAGATCTTCATCTACATGTGAGATACACCTCTAAGTTGATATCTATTTGTGTTTGAATCAATCATTTATCAATTTGTTTTTGACTCTGTCCTACAAGGATACGCACTCTCTATCTAACAACGGTGTTGGAAGGCTTGAATGTCATTCCGATGCTTGACCGAAGCAAGCTCCTAAACACCACAACCCCCAACCCCTCTTCTTGTGATTGTAGATGATAGGTATTAGATTGCGGAGAGTGGAGTTGCAGAGGAGTGTTACAGAGCATAAGGATCCCAGATCTGACAGAAAGAAAAAGAAAAGAGCACTATCAGGGCTTGGGCGCTAGTCCCTTTGCCCTCCAAGTTTACAGAGCCTAAAATCTTTAGAACAGGGATAATCAGCAACAGAAAAGGTCTAAAAACCCCTGATAAAAATACCACCTTGGGCTTGAGCATGAGCCCCTTTGCCCCCAACTTGTTAACGATTCCAAACTTCAAAATATGGTATGTATCTAATCTTAATTTAGTATCTCTTTGTGCGAGCATTTGTCAGAATTCCTCTATTCATTTATGATTTTGCATAATTAGGGTTTTGAGCATAATTGGGCTTAAATTAACACATTAATCTTCAATTTCCAAATTTCCCTATAATTGCAAGTGACAACCAACATGTAGGTGAATCCTCTTGCAAAAGTTGATATTCAACTCGGTTAACTGTCCTTGAATGTGTGTAGTGAAAGGAGGATCTAGCTAAACTATCTATCATCTCATCTTCCCCCTTTTTCCTACATAACACTTAGATAAATCGTTCTCTACTAATAACCATACATAGGAGAATTAGTGGTGTAATAGTCAAAATACTGTGTAACCGAGCCGATGGGAATGATGTTTAATGTAGATTTTGTATGTAGTACAACCTTCGTATAACTATGTTAAAGATGGAGGCCAACAGTGTTAAGTAAAGGCCGACTGTGATAAGTCTAGGCCAACTATGTTAAGTCAAGGCCGACTATGTTAAGTTTAGGCCAACTGTGCTAAACATTGGTTGACTATGAAAGATAAAGTCTGACTGTGATAAGTCTAGGCCGACTGTGTTAAGTCAAGGCCAACTGTGATAAGTCTAGGCCGACTGTGTTAAGTATGGGCCGATTGCTAAGTGAAACCATGTTTTTGTTTTTAAAGACTCAATATGGGTTAATGGAAGGTATATTGAGAGACCTATGAGAAGGTCGTTTATTAAACATAGTATTCTACTCATAGCAGTAGCTACCAAAAAGGTAGAGAGTTTATTAGTAAGCTTAAAAGCTAGTAAATGAGTCTACGTCATTGTGTAGGAACACTTGACATTAGACCGCTACTTCTGAGTATAAATGAAGAAGTATAAGTTATTTTTAGATGTTTTTCTAGAGTTATCTTAAACTCTATTAATCCTAGTTTTGTAGAGGAATATTCTTTTTGCCCAATCCAAGGCTAAGAATAGCCACAAGATTGTTGAGAGATATACTCACTATGCCAATGAGAGGTCAAGATTTAGACTATTTGTTAATTTAGAATTCTCTTTGATATTCATGAGGAAGTGTATTTAGTACATAAGTTATGAAGTTATTGTTTATCTTCAACAAATTTTGAGTCGATTATATATGCCTAGACTAAGACAGAAAGAGTCTTTAGTCGTTAATCCATATGACTTAAATGTCAAAATCTTGTAAATTATGATAGAGGAATACAGATGAGCATGGAAATAGGTAGACAAGCCATTGAGTAGATGACAGGACATCATAGACCCATGATTGCAAGGATGAAAAGAGGGACTCAATGTATGTTGCATAAGTCACCTAAGCTCTCACCCTATACTTATCTAGTTGTCTAGAAGATAAGGGAATATCATATGTCTTTAAGACTAATGTTATATAAACAAGGCAAAGAGTGTTTTCATGTATTTATGTTATAAACTGAATATAAGAATGTTGTCTCCAAGTCAAGAAAAGAGTGATTGAACATATGAATTTATTTATATGAAACTTTGGCCAAAGTAATGCAAAAGTCACTGCTTGCATTGTTAGTTCACTATGTACCAGATAGCTAAATAGTCAGAGTGGGTGATACAAAGCTAGAGCTAGACAAGAGTTGTAAGTCTAATTGTCATTAGCTAGGACACATCACTAGTTCTCAGATGGCATAAAGAATCGATCGATTCTCATTATCTATTACCCTTTTGAAGGAGCAGGCCACTTCTAGTAGGAAGGTGTGTGGGGGACTGTCAGTCTATGGTTGGATGAAAAGAACCATGGTGATGCCCTCTCTCTCCTTCAGTTGACTGTCGAAGACTTGTGAACATGAAAAATATTACTTATTATGTAAATGAAATTGATAAATTATAAGTCGTAAGAAATGCAACGATTTGATATATGTGAAATTTGCTAGTCGCATGTGAAGCGACCATCGTTTGAAATTATATATATTGTAATTGGAAATTGCAATGTAATATCTTTGATTAAGAAAAAGCACTTTGATTTCCAAAAACATAGAAAAGCACAAAAACATTTGGAATTCATATAGGCTTGCATGCATATAAAATCCAAAAAAAACAAAAACATTAGCAATGTAGAATGTTTGCAAACCCTTGGTCTCAACACAAGGTCAACTTCAGTCAATTATTGGTCAAAAGCCTTGGTTTCATCACAAGGTGAAACAAAGTCCACATAAAGTCAAACCTTAGGTCACACAAACCTTAAGTCAAAACCCTAAGTCAAGTCAAGGTTATCTTAAACCACCTCTCTCTTTTCTCAGCTCATGAATGTGCCTTGGACTTAGAGGTGAGTTGGTGAGGGCAATCCTCAACGAGATAGAGGAGATCCACCCTAGGCAGCAACAAGATCAACTAGTCATTCAACAACAATGAGAAGAATTTAGATAACTCCTGATAGAACAAGCAATCATCCAACAACACGAACGACAGTTAAACATCAATGAGAACAACAGCCTACCCACACAACGTTGGAACATCTGAAACCCAAACAGGAGAATGGTGACTAGTGACCCTTTGGGTCATATAGTTATCTTTACAACTATGGTCACAGAACACTGCATTCAAAAAAGTGCACAACAACACAAGCCCCAGGACTGGCTGACCCGTCTCCGCAAAGTCCATCTCTCCAATGAGCCAAACCACCCCCATGTATGAACTCCTCTCAACTGGCTACTTCAACGAGAGTGAGAGTGATGTAGTGGTTCACTCCATGGCAAGGAGAGAGGGTCTGTTTGTGTGTCAAAGCCAACTCAATTGCCCCTAAGGCCACCGAATCATGATTTTGAGCATAAATATTTTGGTTAACCTGACGTGAAGAGAAAAAACTTTTGTTTATGCTTTTTGCCTTCCAAATGCTTAGATTCCATTCAAACACCAAACATTTGGCACTTCAACTTCAAAGGTTTCAAACATTATAACTTTCTTCTTTGTAACTGCCTTCACCACTTCCACCTTTGTCACCTTCACCTTCACTCATTCCATTTATTCTATGGTGTCTATGGCACCCCTAAATATGATAGAACTAGACTTAAACTTAGGGAATGTTCCCTCTAGGGAACTAGAAACCCCCTCTTTTGATAGGTATGTGCCACCTCACCCAGATGCACCAATCACGAATTGCTACGATTACAAAGACTCTGACTATGAGCAAGACCAAAGAGAACCCAAGCATTCTCTATCTTTTAACAATCCTACATGGGAACATAACCCCTCCATACCAAACGCACCTCACAAGGCTAAAAGAATACAACTAAGATCAGAAATCCACCATCCAAATCAACCATCTATAAGTACCTCAAGTACTCATCTTGATGAGGAAGTAAGAAGGTTGCAAAGGAACTTACAAGAGGCAAGAGATGCCCAAGAAGCATTGAAAGTTGCCCTATGGGAAGAACAAAGAGAAAATGCCATGCAAGAACAAGCACAGAATCATGACAACACTCAAAGGGAAAACCCTAGAAATGAGGAAGTGCCTAGAGGTCCCACTCCTGCAAACCTAATTGCAATTCTAGTGAAAAGAATTAGAACCCTAGAAGTAGACCAACCTGCTCTAGAAAGAAGACAGAAGTCGTGTGATAATATCATAATTGAACAAGACCACCAGGGGCATCTCAAAATTCTCCCTACCTCAACTACTACTCAAGAAATGTGAGTAACAACACATTCCCTAATGGGAACCATCCTGTTTAGAACAACCAAGCAATGCTAGGAAGCTAAGAAAATTAGATAATGGGTTACCAAAATGCCCCTATGGGATTAATGCTATCAACTCCTGCATCACAGAGTGCCTTTTTAGGCACATACTTGGAATACTTGAAAGAACCACTTGACCTAATCATAAGAAACATTCAATTGCCTCAACCATTACCTGATCTCCCAAAGTTCAAAGGAGAGGGTGATCCCAACTCGCATATCAAAGCTTCTACTACCGCGATAAGAGAACTCCTCCCTTGGGATGGGGTGGTTGCCAAGATCTTCCCAAAGACCCTCGAAAGAATAGATCTGGATTGGTACTATCACCTACCAAAGGCCTCAATACACTCATTTAGGCAGTTAATCAGAGAGTTTGTCATGGCTTTTGACACGAACAAACTTGTAAAAATAGGGATCAGAGAATTCTTGACCATGAAATAAGAACCGAACGAATCAATAGCCCACTTTGTTACCCGATGGAGACAAGTTCTCTATTCTTCAACTAGTGCTCCAAACATGGACCATCACAAGTTATGTGACCTTTTCTTACATGCCCTAAACAAGGATATGAGAGAAGATGTTCAAAAGTTACCTTATAAGTCCTACAAAGAGACTTTGCAAAGTACTTTAAGGATTGACCAAGTAGCTATTGATAGTGGTAGAAGGGTTTACGGGTCAAATGGAAAACTAATGAGGGAGGATATAGTGAACAATGCCCCTGTCATTAAGATTCTCAAAAATAGTATAAATGCAACAACAGATGGGGTGAAAGATCAACCCTCAGTTAGGAAGGTGAGAGATGATTATAATGGAAGAGACTATTACCCTCCCAATATCAATGCAATTGATCATTCACAAAATAATGCATATTACCTGAGGGACAATTATCAAAATTGGAATCGTAATGGAAATGGTAATGATAGAAGGTACAAAAGACCCCCTTATGAGTACAATCAATTTTGTTCTTTTCATAGAACTAGGGGGCATAGTATGGAATCCTATAGAGAGTACAACATATTTATAGCAAGATTGTCAGAATACCAACAATGGTTATTCATAGAGATGTTCTTGAACCCACAGGAGGTCACGTTGGATAACAAGGGAACAAGGCAAACCCAAGCCCCAATAACTCCATAGAATGCTAACATGAGAATCTATAAGGACCCATTTGCTACACATAAGGATACAGAAGCAACGAATCAAAACAAAATAGCCCAAGGTAGCAACACCAATATCCTGCCATAGTTAGGGTAGAAAGGAGAAGCTAGAATGTTGGAGTTGGTCAAAATACTACGTAATGAAGAAGAGGAAGGAGATCTTGATAATGAGAAAGAGGAAATACATGAACGCACCATCTCGGTGGTGGAGCCAATACCAACAACGATTGGACCTTATGAACTCATCGAAGATTTAAAGAAAACATATGCACACATATCATTTATTGACCTGCTCAAGAATTCCACCTCGCATGGTTCAGCATTATTGAAAGCAATAGGGTTGAAGTATCTCAATCAAATTACATCTCCACCTAGTGAGCAAATCAACCACATGGATTTTGACATAAGCCCGCCAAACCTTGATCTCAAAGACCCAGGTTTCTTCTTTGACCTAAAGCAAATGCCTTCCGAGGCAAAATTAACCAAGAAAAGAGACCCTACGTTATACTTGCAAGTGTGGATCTATGATACTTGTATCAAAAGAATGCTAATTCATGATGGGGTGGTAGCAAACAGAGTTTCATTCTCTCTTTTAGAGAGAATGGGTTATAGGCACACCAATATCATCACTTCTAGAGACACGCTAAATGGGTACGATAATTTAAAAGTTGCTATGATAGGAAAGATCACACTTCCTATAACTCTAGGAACAAAGACTGTCCCAACCATGTTTTATGTCATAGATAAGGACACGGGATATAATCTGCTTCTTGGCAGACTCTAGATACATAGAATGAAAGTTGTGCCATCTATGTTATTCCAGGAGGCTCGATTCCTACATCTGGGGAAGGTGTATGTTGAAAAAGGGGATCCAAAGCCTTTTAGCATGCTAAAATCAAACACATCAACAAAAGCATAGGCATCCCTATAGATTATGAACTTCCTACAAACAAGCTTTCTATTCCTAGTCCTATGCCACAATCGATATGCATCAAGAGGATAGAAATCCCAGAAAAGACTATAAATAATGCAGAGATGAAGTCCTTAGAAAGCGAGGCATCACCAAAGCAAAAGGAGGTTATTCCCAAAGAAAAGATAGTGAAAATCATGGAATGGATAGAGAAGGATGGACCTCTCCAATTCCCTCTGGAAGTACTCATGATCAATGTACAACCAACTTACAAACTCTTTCCTTGTATAGGGGAGAAGCCACACATAACTGAAGGACTAGTATTCGAAACAACTACATTAAATTTGAGATATGCAGAGCCTCACATTTTCTCAGATCTTGAAGAAGATGTGACAGAGAGTTACACTCCTCTATCACCCTTTAGTGAATCACGTGTCCCGAAGACACCAGAAGAAAGTGAGTCATATGAACCTCTCACACCAACAGAAGAGTCATATGGACCATTAACACCTATGGAGGATATAAATTATATTGACAATGAATCAACCAACATAATAGCAGTTCTCCCAAGGATGTTCATGGTATGTCAAACATAAGTGCCACCCACTACTTCTACCTTAGTGCAGTCAAATGAGCTTGGGGAATGGGAAGCACCCTTAGTGCAAATTGAAATGGCTAAGAGACTTCCAGATGAAGATGAAGAAAGTGAGGGAATGTTTGACAAAGAATGGAAAATGTGAGTATCAGTCATAATTAATGATCCTGTCATCTTTGAGTTGCCAAGAAGCTACATTGGATATTCTATGGATTTGAGACCTAAGCCTAATGAGAGGATGAGTATAAGCTTTGTCCCTCCTGATGAGCAAAGGGAGCCTCAAACTCCCTTTGAATTATTTCAATTTTTGCAAAGCATTTAAGATAGACAAGACATAAATATTTGCATGCAAGAGCAATTCAACATGCTAATGGAGCTGCTAAGATGCGATGGAGTCTTGTATTGGACCCCTTCCCATCAGCAAGCTTTCTGAGATTTACTTCATCTCACATTACCAAAAGAAACCACTGAGTTGGAAATGATAGAATCAAATGATAAACCCTACAGAATAGGAGACATGTCCTAAGAAGAGGTAGCATGAAAAACAAAAAGAGAAGATGAAAGAGAGCATTCACAGAGGACTAGAAAGGTCCTTATATGGTTAAAGAAGATGTTAAAAATGGTGCCTATCTCTTGTGCACAATGGAGGGAGAGCAATTTGGTGAAACAGTCAATGCCTTTCACCTCAAGAAATACTGTCTGAAAATCATAAAAATCATAAAACATAAAAATACAAAAAAAATCAAATATCCAAAAAATACAAAAAAAATTACAAAAATCAAAAAAATGTCAAAAAGAGTTTTGTTTCTTGCATTTCAATATCATTTTGTTCATCTTGCATTATAGTGAATGACTTGCTCTTATATTATTTTCATTTTAGTATGGAGTCTAAGATTGCCTAGGTATATGTGATCCTTTTAGATCTTGAGATTCCCCATTTTCACAATCGCCATTCTCCCCCTTCATTCCCAGTGATTCTAATCAAAGCCTAGCTCTTAGCTTTACACTGATCCCAGTCTTAATGAGCCAAGATGTTAGGTCTAAGAAAATTCAGTATTCAAACCTATAGTGTTCAAAGGAAGCTTGCAAGTAGACCTTCCTAATTCTTCCCTAGTAGAAGAGAAGTCCAACAAGACTATGAAAACTTGTGGTGGTGCTCAGCCCCTTATCTTTCCTGGCCAAAAACATCATGAGGATCAAAACTCTGAAGGAAGCAATCTAAAATACGAGTGAATAAAAAATGAGTGATCAAATTAAGAGTGCTGAGAAAAGTAAATATTGAGAGATCAAGCTATTGTATATTTAAAGTTCCAAAAGAATTCATTTCATAAAAGTCAAAAATCCAAAAAAAATGAGAAAATCAAGTGAGGCATTCTAGAAAATACAAAAACGAGAAAAAGAAAACAAAAAAGAGAGTGAAAGAGAGAAGATTGTTGAATGTCCATACTCTTGGGTGGAGATCAGTCTAAGCTCGAAGCCTCAAGGGTGACATTCTGATGTAGAGCCACATAGCAAAAGCTTACAAACAGGGTGAAAAACCCATTAAACCCACCAAATAGCTAATACTATTTCCTATCGACAAGATATCTCTCTTGTCACCTGCCAGCATCATCATCATATTTGGTGAACACAATTATCCTCCTGATGATCACTATTCACCTTACCACCAAACTCTATCTACAGCATCACGATGTTTGACATCATCTGCATCTTTTATTAGTAGGATATACAATATCGGGTTCCTCCCATATATCCTAATGATGACAACCTCATGCACCTCTGTTCTGATGCTTATGTCACCCCGATATTCAACCACTTACACAACCAGCATCAGGATGTAACTTATCGGGTCATATTGAAACATCCTGATGATGATACTCAACTTTATGCACACGATGAATATTCCACCGAATATTCCTCCCGTGATCCATTTAGTGTTAATCTTCTATTGCCAAGACATGAACTGATGGCGAACACTTCGCACTGATCACCCCGATATCCTACGCCTGTGCTAAAACACTTGTCATCGGCAGGATAAAACTTTATCGGTTGATATTTGGGAATGTCCTGATGATGATGATGTCACATGCACTGTTACTTCCTCCGATGTCGACGTCACCCGGATATAAGACTCACTTACATACTCCGCAGCATGACATGAATTGTCGGGTTATACTCTAATATCCTGATGATGATCTATGTGATCCTCGGCTACCCGATGTTCAAACAAACGATGATCCTCCTCCTTTCTTTGGCAAATGTGACTTTGACTCGCTGTTGACCCGCTTGATTGTACCTTTGCCTGCGTGTATGTTCCCGCATACAACAACGATATGCGGATGATAGATACACACGGAATGATGATCCTACAAATGATATATACATGAAATATATATCCAACCTATATCATCCTGATGCCTTCAAAACATGCATTCTCCACAAGTTCCACGATCTGATCCAAAATGCGATATGTACATAGATGCAAATGTGATATACACAGTCTGTAATGTCGCATGCAAATGCTGTATATCCACCAAATGTATCCAAACACGGATTTCACACAAAAAACCTGTCAATCGGGTCAGATCACCTCCTGAGCAATTCAAGGTTAGAATTTATCCTTCGAAACCCTAGCACATGAGGATGCTAGGATAACTCACAGCATGCTAACAATCGATCCCACGAACATGAAATGCATAAACAGAAAAACAAAAATGTAAACTAAACTATGATACATGCCCATTCCACCGATTAAGAGAATCAACCGGTGGAATGGTTGAATGAATCCATTTCGCCTACAATAAGAGAATCAACACAGATAGCTTGTAAACCAGACGAATGAAACTAATGGGATCTCTTACTTTCAAATTAGAATTGCATACAGATCTCACAGTCCCACTGTGTTACAAATGTCTCTACTTCTGCTATGCTAAAAACTCACCAAACTATCAACTATATCTACTCTCCCTAAAACCAACTGATCTAGGGAATAAATAGTAACTCTTCGCGAGTACTACCAACTTGATTCCCAGTGGCTGGGAGCTTCCAACCGGCTGGGAGGAGATAGCTAAGACAGTTGTCATAACAAACTTCTAACTACCTGCACATCCTCCTAGGTCGATCTAAAACATAAGAATTGGTCTGATGGACCTTCTTACATCCAAAAAGTCAAACATACTATAAATAGACTTATGTTCTGTTTTGTAGGGGTGCTCCTGCACCATACTCCCCAGAAGAAGAAATCTCAAGTCCACTTGAGATGAGAGTATGTAGATCTGCACCATGTTTCTGGATCTGCTCTTCAGTCATCCATACTGCTTCTGAATCAGGTCTGCCCTGCCAAGCCACCAGATATTCCAAATAGCTTTTGTTCTGGGTCTGCTTGATCACTCTTGTGTCCAACACCTTCTGCAACTATGGTGGATCATGTTTTGGAATGTCATCAGCTGTTGTATCCTATAGGAATTCCTATGCTTCATCTGGATTATGCTTGTATGGAGTTAAATCACATACATTGAATATCAGTGATAAACCAAGATCTGGAGGGAGTTGGATCTCATAAGCATTTTGTCCATGCTTTCTCAAAATCTGACATGGTCCAATCTTCTGCTGCATGAGTTTAGTATATTTTCCCTTAGGAAGTCTTTCCTTCTTCAAATGAACCCATACCAAATCTCCAACATCAAACTAGACATCCTTCTTCTTTTTATTAGCATATGCTTTATACTTCAAGGTAGTTTGTTGTAGCTGGGTCTTTACTTGATCATGAACCTCTTTTATAGCTTCTGCAAAAGCTTCTCCCTTTGCACTAACAGGGTCTGATGTAGGTAGATCTCTCAATTCCAAAATTCCTCTTGGATGCATACCATACACTATCTGAAAAGGTGATTTCCCTGTACTTCTATTGATAGTATCATTATAGGAAAATTCTACCTAAGATAGGATAGTATCCCACTTTTCTCCATGTTGTCTTGTCAAACATATGAGCAAATTCCCTAAGGACCGATTTACTACTTCAGTCTGTCCATCCGTCTGAGGATGATATGCGGATGAGAAAGACAAATTTGTTCCAAGTTTCTTCCAAAGAGTTCTCCAGAAATGACCAATGAATTTCACATCCCTATCTGATACAATGCTTAGTGGCAATCCATGTATTCTTACTATTTCCTGGAAAAACAAATCTGCAATGTATGAAGCATCAGCAGTGGTTTTGCATGGCAAGAAATGTGCCATTTTGTTGAATCTGTCCACTACAACAAAAACACTGTCAAATCCTTTCCTTGTCCTTGGTAAACCCAAGACAAAATCCATACTTATGCTTTCCCATGGTCTGGAAGGAATGGGTAAAGGCTGATATAAACCTGCATTAGTTGATCTGCCTTTTGCTTTCTGACATATCACACATGTCTCTACAAATTTTCTGACATCTGATTGTAACTTAGGCCAATAATAATGTCTTCTGACAAGATCAAGAGTCTTATCCAAACCAAAATGACCTGCCATAGCTCCACAATGTTTCTCTTTAATGATGTTCAACCTCATAGAACACCTTGGAATACACAACTATCCACCTTTGAACAGCAATCCATCCTGGATCAGAAATTCAAAGAATTCAGCATGATATTTATCTCCAAAAGAAGTACATACCTGATATATCTCTCCAAAATCTTCATTAGCGTCATACATGGTCTTCAATGAATCAATGCCAACACTTTCCAACTGAATTTGGTTGACTGTTAGAACTCTCCTGCTCAAGGCATCTGCTACCTTATTCTTGACTCCTTTCTTATGCTTCAATGTGAAAGTAAAAGCTTGTAAAGTTTCTACCCATTTCATGTGTCTGTGGTTCAGCTTTTCCTGGTTGTTGATGAAACTTAAAGCCTGATTATCTGTGAATACTATGAATTCCTTTGGCATCAAGTAATGCCTCCATTTCTTGAGTGATTAGACTAAAGCATACATTTCCAAATCATAGGATGAATACCTCTTTTTAGCATCATTGAGCTTCTCACTGAAAAATGCAATTGGCCTACCTTCTTGGCTGAGTACTGCTCCAATGGCCATGTGACTAGCATCACATTCTACCTGAAAGATCTTGTTAAAGTCTGGAAGTGCAAGGACTGGCTGTTGTGCCACCTTCTTCTTCAATGTTTCAAAAGAATCATCTGCTTCCTTAGTCCAAGCAAATATGCACTTCTGTCCTCCTTTTATAGTATCAAGCATGGGTGCACAAATATGACTAAACACTCTTATAAACTTTCTGTAGAAGGTTGCTAACCCATGGAAACTTTTGACATCATTCATAGTCCTTGGAGTTGGCCAAGACAATATGGCACTTACCTTCTCCTTATCCATTTGCAGCTTTCCTTGTGAAATGACAAAATCCAAATATGTGATCTCCTCTTGCATGAACAAACACTTGTCCAAATTTATCATCAGCTGCTCTTCATGTAACCTCTTGAGAACCAAATCTATATGTCTAAGATGTTCTTCCTTTGTGTTGCTGAAAATTAGAATGTTATCTAGATATACTATGACAAACTTTCCCATGAATTCTCTCAAAACCTCATTCATCAATCTCATAAAAGTACTAGGTGCATTAGACAACCCAAAAGGCATAACTTTCCACTCATACAACCCTTCATTGGTTTTGAATGTTGTTTTCCATTCATCTCCTAGCCTAATCCTGATATGATGATAACCACTCTTTAAATCTATTTTTGTAAAATACTTAGCACCTCCCAAACAGTCAAGTAAATCCTCTATCCTAGGGATTGGAAACTTATATCTGATTGTGATCTTATTAATAGCCCTTGAATCTGTGCAAAGCCTCCAAGTGCCTTCTTTCTTAGGTGCCAGTACAGCTGAAACTGCACATGGGCTTAAACTTTTACCATTCAAACCTGTGTCTAACAATTCCTCAATTTGTCTTGCTACTTCTGCATTTTGTTCTGTAGTTAGCTTATATGCTACTTTGTTTGGAAGTGTAGATCCTGGGATTAGATCTATGCAATGGCCGATATCCCTTACAGGTGGTAGGGATCTTAGCATTCCATCAGAGACGATGCCTTTATACTTATCCAATAACTCTTGGACAGCTGGGTCTATGAACCTCTGCTTCTTCTCTTTCTTGACTTCTTGTTGCTATTCTTTATTCACCGTCAGACATGGAATTAGGGCATATGCAACTGTACCTCCTGTTACTACTTCTTTCATGAACTATTTTCCTTCCATCAGCATTACCTTCACCTCTTTTCCTTTTGATTTCTCCTCCTCTGTCAATGGCAATAACTCAATCACAGTACCATTCTTAGTTATTGTATAGGTGTTTCTAACACCATCATGGTGTGCCTTCAAGTCATACTGCCATGGTCTACCAAATAAAAGATTGCAAGCATCCATCTTGGTGATATCAAACAATAACCTGTCTTTATATGCTCCAATCTAAAATTCTACCCAAGCCTGTTCTTCTACAACTATTTGCTGACCTTGGGTAAGCCATGAGACCTTATATGGGGATGGGTGAGGCAATCTTCTAAGCTTAACCTTTGTTACCATTTCATCAGATACAAAATTTTTAGTAGAACCAGAATCAATTAAAACTTTACATGCCTTACCTCCTGCTTTGCAAATGGTTCTGAAAAGAGACTTTCTTTGTGGGGGTTCTTTTTCAGGTACCTTCATGGTAGTCATTGTTCTTCTCATCATCAGAGATTCTCTACTCTCTGGATATCCATAATTGTCAGGAGCATTCACACTCTGAAAAGCATTAGAGCCTGTTGCACTTTGACTATCAGGTTCTTGGATCAGATTCGTTCTCCTTTCTCCTGTTGAGCTTGTTGCCTTTTTTGGACATCTGCTGGCTATATGGCCTTCTTTGTTATAGTTATAACATCTGATAGATCCTCTACCCTGGGATCTTCCTCTGAAAGGTCTTCTGCCTCTAAAGTTTCCTTGCTGATTGTAACTTTCTCTCTGGTTTTGACTGTTATCTCCCTTGCTATTGTCATGACTAGATTCTCCCTGATATCCATGTCCATGTCCTCTTCCTCTGAAAGGACCTCTTCCACCTCTTTGCTATTTTCCTCTTCCTCTATTGTTCTGTTATTGTCTTCTCTTTAACTTATCTTCTACTTTCAATGCCAACTAAAAACATTTCTGAACTGTATCTGGATTGTGCAGATTCAAATCTTCCTGAATGTTGAACCTCAATCCATTAAGGTATCTGGATACCTTTTCTTCCTCACTTTCTTTTACCTTTGTCTTCACACAAAGTTTCATGAATTCCTCTGTATATGAGCTGACATCTAGCTCCTTCTACTTCAGGTTTTGCTTCCTCTTGTGTAATTGGATACTGTAATCCAATGGAACATAGACTTCCTTCACTAAAGCCATCATCTTCTTCCATGTAGTGACTCTACACTTTCCTTCTTGTACTCTGTCATCTTGGACAAAATTCCACCATGTCAATGCAGCTTCTTTCATTTTTGATTGGGCTATCTTCACTCTCTGTTGTTCTGGTATCGCCTCTGTCTCAAAGAAATTGTTTAGGGAGTCTATCCACTCCATCACTGAATCAGGTTCCATCTTTCCTGTAAACACTGGCAAATCCAGTTTCACATCCATGGTCCTCCTCTCCATGGCTTTGAGGGCATTCAACAGTGGTCTCTGGTCTACAGGAACGACCTCCTCGTTCCACCTAGGGAACTCTTCTTCTTCCCTATCTTCTTCTTTACCAGAACCTACTCTGTCCCTCAACTTCTCCAACTCATCCTTCAATTCCTGATTCTGAGCCTTCACAGCCTTGCTCTCGGCAATCTGCTTCTTTACTAGAACTGCCAACTCAGCGTTGGTCATTCTTGTCGGGAACTCTGATGTTCCTTCTTCATCCGACATCTTGTATTTCTTTTTCTTCCCAAAAGATTTTTCCTTTGCTCTGATACCACTATGATGTAGAGCCACACAGCAAAAGCTTACAAACAGGGTGAAAAACCCATTAAACCCACCAAATAGCTAATACTATTTCCTATTGGCAAGATATCTCTCTTGTCACCTGCCAGCATCATCATCATATTTGGTGAACACAATTATCCTCCTGATGATCACTATTCACCTTACCACCAAACTCTATCTGCAGCATCACAATGTTCGGCATCATCTGCATCTTTTATCAGTAGGATATAAAATATCGGGTTCCTCCCATATATCCTGATGATGACAACCTCATGCACCTCTCTTCTGATGCTTACATCACCCTGATATTTGACCACTTACACAACCAGCATCAGGATGTAACTTATCAGGTCATATTGAAACATCCTGATGATGATACTCAACTTTATGCACACGACGAATATTCCACCGAATATTCCTCCCGTGATCCATTTAGTGTTAATCTTCTATCACCAAGACATGAACTGACGGCGAACACTTCGCACTAATCACCCCGATATCCTACGCCTATGCCAAAACACTTGTCATCGGCAGGACAAAACTTTATCGGGTGATATTTGGGAATGTCCTGATGATGATGATGTCACATGCACTGTTACTTCCTCCGATGTCGACGTCACCCAGATATAAGACTCACTTACATACTCCGCAGCATGACATGAATTGTCAGGTTATACTCTAATATCTTGATGATGATCTATGTGATCCTTGGCTACCCGATGTTCAAACAAAAGATGATCCTCCTCCTTTCTTTGGCAAATGTGACTTTGACTCGCCGTTGACCTGCTTGATTGTACCTTCACCTACGTCTATGTTTCCGCATACAACAACGATATGTGGATGATAGATACACACGAAATGATGATCCTACAGATGATATATACAGGAAATATATATCCAACCTATATCATCCTGATGCCTTCAAAACATGCATTCTCCACAAGTTCCACGACCCAATCCGGAATGCGATATGTACATAGATGCAAATGCGATATACACAGTCTGTAATGTCGTATGCAAATGTTGTATATCTGCCAAATGTATCCAAACATGGATTTCACACAGAAAACCTGTCAATCAGGTCGGATCACCTCCTGAGCAATTCAAGGTTAGAATTTATCCTTCGAAACCCTAGCACATGAGGATGCTAGGATAACTCACAGCATGCTAACAATTGATCCCACAAACATGAAATGCATAAACAGAAAAACAAAAATGTAAACTAAACTATGATACATGCCCATTCCACCGATTCAGAGAATCAACCTGTGGAATGGTTAAATGAATACATTTCGCCTACAATAAGAGAATCAACACACAGATAGCTTGTAAACCAGACGAATGAAACTAATGGGATCTCTTACTTTCAAATTAGAATTGCATACAAATATCACAGTCCCACTGTGTTACAAATGTCTCTACTTCTACTATGCTAAAAACTCACCAAACTATCAACTGTATCTACTCTCCCTAAAACCAACTGATCTAGGGCATAAATAGTAACTCCTCGCGAGTACTACCAACTTGATTCCCAGCGGCTGGGAGCTTCCAAGTGGCTGGGAGGAGACAGCTAAGACAGTTGTCATAACAAACTTCTAACTACCTACACATCCTCCTAGGTCGATCTAAAACATAAGAATTGGTCTGATGGACCTTATTACATCCAAAAAGTCAAACATACTATAAATAGACTTATGTTCTGTTTTGTAGGGGTGCTTCTGCACCACATTCTACTAGAGAAAATAAAAGGAAAGGTACAAAGCACACACACGCACTAGCTAAGTAAAGCCAAGAGTCTAGTAGCTTTAGGATCATTTTCTATCTAGGGACCCTGGTTTTTTCCCATTTGTCCTTTACCCCAGGTCTATCTTGCTTGCCATCTATGATCTAAGTTGAGTGAACATCAATAAAATTTGTTACTTGTCTAAGTTGAAATCATGTCAGATTGTCTTATCTAGATAAGGATTAGTGTTTATCCTTTAACAAAGCCCAAATTTAGAAGCACTCCATTTCAATCTCGTTCCCCGCTTGAGTTCTAGATCAGAGAATAACCTGCAATCCCCTAGATTGAAAATCTTATTAAAGAGCAGTCATATTGTTTGTTCCACAATGCATTCATATCAAAGTCAGAAAAATAGTTCCCAAGCAATAAATTAAATGTCATAACTCATGACATTCCATAGAAGTAAAAGTTTCATTTTAGCATCACTTGTGTTCTTGCATCTACATCTCGTAACCTACATTTCATATATATTCCAAAAAAGTTACAAAAAAAAACATGTCATCATTATCATACTTGCATTCTTAAACTTTAAGGTCAAAACATAATCAAAGAGTTCTTAAACTTCCAAAGTGCACAAGAGATGAGTACTCATACGATAGAAAAATAACCATAAAAAGATAAACTTTCATCGATATATCAGAAGTTTACATTTACAAGAGTACAAGAGCTAGGACAAAATGCTCTCGAAGGAAAGTAGGGCTCCCCATGCAAGGGGGCACGGTTTCAAAAAAGGGTAAAAAGAAGATAAGCTCAAGGGTGGTTCCCTCCAATGGAACCCTCAGGACTCCTGCTCCTCTATCTATGTGTAGCACTTGTCTCTCCATGAGACTTGTGTGAGCGAGTTGCCCTGCTATGAGTAAGAATGTCAAGGTCTCGCAATGCTAAGCTCTCACTGTTGAATCCCAAGGTGAACCATCTCACGAAGAACCTAATTCTCCCTCCTAAGGATGAGATTCTCAGCTTTCAAAGTAGCACTCTCCTGACACCCATGATAAGCAGGAGCAAAGACATTAATGTGTTTCCCAACCATAGGGGGCACACTAGGATCAGATAAAATCATCTCCTGAGTTAGCCTAGTGAAGGGGGTAGCCAAACCAATGTTGACCTCATGAACGAAACCCCTCCACTCCCCAGCGCTACCTACAAAGAAAAGTAACAACAAAAGATGTGATGATTCTTGACAAAAAGGAAAGAAAAGAAAGGACAATGAGAAATCAGTAAAACAATAGTAGACTCATGTGGGTTGCCAAGTTGCCAGGTAGGATCAAATTGCTGCATCACCTCATCAGAGTGAGGAGGTCTAGGCACTGAGAAGGAACCCTCAGGTATATCATCCTCATTAGAATGTCTCTTGTGCACCTCCTGCTAGTCCCTCATCAGATAAGTCATCCCCATCAGGAACTTAGTCCTCGTCAATAGAATTAGAGTCATCCACCACAATGAGTCCTCAGGAAGGAGCTCCTCTCCCTCCCCTCTGTCCCCCTCTCGAGGTCATAGAAGCTCCAGTAATTAAAAGCCCAGGAGTCAGAGGGGTCCAAGCAATGGTCCTCTGCCCAATCTCACCCATCTCCTTAATGGATCTGTAACAATTAGGTACTGGGGGCAACTCCTCGAGAAAGTCCTCATCAAACTATTGTAAGACATGCTCAACACGATGAGCCTCGACTAGACCATTACGATCTGAAAGCTCTGATATGCTAAGACAATACTCCTAGATCTGACCATCATGAGACTATACACCCTCCATATCTATGTAGGGGTCTGAAATCATATCTTTATATGTAAGAGTGGCCATAGCACGTAGAGAAGTATCAAAGTGGCCCACATGAGCCCACTTAGCAGCTCTTGGTAATCACCAGTCAGGAAGAGGAATCTCCTTCTGATAAGGCCTAATATGCTCAAAAATCTAAGTCATGATCAGAGAGGACTGGCTAAAAGCAAGAGCCCCGCGCCGTGCAATATGATAGAAGTCCCTATAAACCATAGCCAAGATGTCTGGTCCCCAAGCGTAAACTCTGCCCTGCTTGATGCCCTATATAATTGGTGCCCAACACCATCTCAAGCGAGCCGAGGCCTTGTCTCCAGACAGCCTTGATGCAATCAAACCAATCAAGAACTTCCTCAAGTGAGGAATGTGAAGTCATGGTATGGAGGTGAGCTAAACTCCTATCTGATCCTCGGCTCGACTCACCCCCATGATCTATATCCAAGATGTCTTGTCCTCTAAGGACTCGCTAGCTGGTAGAACAAGTGGTTGTCCTTCACAGGAAGCCCTAGAATGTGATACACCAGAGTGATGGTCCACTCTCCTGAAACATGAGGGAACCTAAATGTGTTCCTGTCTGCATCCTAGTACATCAAAATGTCACAACAAATGCATGCCACGGGATGTGCAACTGGCACGTGGCAAACCCTATCCAAGCCTGCTCTCCTCAAGACAATAAGCTCATCAAGAGTCAATGAGTAATACATCTCTGAAAGCCATAACTACTCATGGTTAGAATTCTAATAGATCCTCATATCTTGTGAATCAGAAAATAACTTTAGATTAGATCTCATCAACTCAGAAAACCCCTAAAAATCATAAAACTTGTAGAAAATCTTACAAAAAAGGCATAAAACCATCAAAATTGCAATAAACAAATGAATACAGTGTTCAAATTAGATCAAAACAGAGCTAAATAAACATCAAAAAACATTAAATTTCAGTCAGAATTGATCTGTCAGGGTCACGCCTTTCATCAGACCAGATCTCCCCCAAGCAACCCAAATGTTCAGCAAGATCTCCCCCAGGTGACCCTGTTGCACAGGCAGATCTCCACCGGGTGACCCTGTTTCTCAGCAAGATCTCCCCTGGGTGGCCTGCCTGGCAAAAGGGGCAACCCTATGTGGCTATCCCCCGAATGAAAAATGCTCTAAAAACCTTGTTTCTCAACCGATTTCAACAAACAAAAAACCAGAACTACTCTAAACAGCGAGACAAAGACAATGAAACAAAAATAATCATCAAAATGGACAATTTCAAGAGATTTTTCACAAAATGAAACCTAGGGTTTAGAGAAGGGTTTTTCACTATTTGTGTACCTAATTTTTAATGGTAGAAGAAGAGGCAGTCATCTTTGCGATCTCCTTGATGATATCTACCCAACGACTGCTCACACAATCAATTTCGTCATCGATTCACTCAAATTTCACTAATTTGCTCACTCTTTCTCTCTCTTAGCTTAGTTTACCTTATGCATTTTTAGATTAGTTGTTTTTATGCTTCTCTTGTGCATTCATTTTGCATGCATTCATTCCTACAGGTCTCACTGACAAAGGAAAACAACTAGTCGAGCTCAAACGATCTATGATATGTTTGTCATTTCATTTTTCATTATTCATTTTGATATATTCAGATGCCGGACTAATACTACTTATTACAGGTACAATTACAGGAAAAATAACAAGTAAGGCCTAGTTCAGGAATGGTACCTACCTTTCATGTAGA
Organism: Cunninghamia lanceolata; assembly: GCA_027924645.1. Classification (NCBI taxonomy): domain Eukaryota; kingdom Viridiplantae; phylum Streptophyta; class Pinopsida; order Cupressales; family Cupressaceae; genus Cunninghamia; species Cunninghamia lanceolata. The sequence continues at coordinate 234,248 of BSBN01001907.1, read as the reverse complement.
CTACCGTCCTCGAGGGGGGAAATATGTAAGCACTAAAATCACGTAGAACCTCCACAAGGACCCCTATGAGGAGTCATAATCCTTGTCACATACATGTAAGCGTGAAATAACATCCTCTCAGCGGTAATTCCCTTGGTGACGTGTCTTTTCTTTCTCCTTGTTTTGTTTCTCCTTTCTTATTTTCTCTCCCTCTTCACTTTTGACACTTGTCAATTTGGGTTTCATGTGCTTGCGACCCTATCCCTAAGCCTTGTATGCATCTTGTAGGTGATTTTTCACCTTTCCCCAGTGTTTTTCATCCATTCCCAACCCTAGAGGCCTTCTAGAGGTCCTCCCTAGCCATCTCCAATTTTTCGGTTTTTCAGTTTCACTCAACCAATCCAAATCTCCCCCTATTATTTCTAGATGTCCCCTGGGAGATCCTACTTTTGCTAGTGAAGATTTAGATTTTCACATATGACTAACCTGTTTCCAGAGGCAGATCCCCTCCTTTTCATCTCCTCTTCCATCTCCCACCATGGACTTCCATCCAGGTGCTCTCCTCTGAGGGTCGCCCATGGGTCGCCCCTGATCAACCCTGACCGGTGAAAGAGGCGACCCATGGGTGACCCTGTCATGTTTGCAGCTGCAAGTTCACTTGAGTTTCTAGCTCAAAATAGCTCTGTTTTCACTCATTTTTCTTCCTATTTGCATGGAATTTCATGCCAAAGATAGATCTCACTATTTCATGCATCCACACATGCATAGTTATCTCTATCTCATCTTTAATTAGTAATTCATGCATTCCCTAGCATTCTCATGCACTCCTCTTTCTTCACTTCTTCTTGAGTGATAAGCTTTTACTAGGTAGATCACTTCAATTTTAGCCCAGATCACTCTTGAGTCTTCTAAGTTAACTCTCCAATCAAATTGAGTTAACTCTCCTTCTTCTTCACCTCTCATCCCTTCTTCTAACCTATAAATACCCCCCTCCCTCAAGCACAAAGGGAGGCAATTTTATTTGTGCACACAGTTCTTGCAGGTTATTGCTCTCCAAACCAAGCATTCTCATGCTCATACAAGACATAGGAGCCTTTTGCTTTTATTTGTTGTCTCATCTAGCTTTCATACAAGCTCGTTTTATGTCCATACACTACTCATATCACAAGCCACAATGCTCATCATGCTCTCATTGAGCTCTTTTCAAAGCTTCAAAGCTTCTTTTGCTTCTCTTTTCTTGTTGTCACCAAGAGGGTCACCCCGCTGCTACAAGAGGATTAGAGGTTACCACTACAAGGATATCTAAGGGTAGTGGAGGTTCATGCGTCTCCAGGTTCCTTTATGCTTTTTTTCATTTCATAGTAATTAGATAATCAAAACTTTTCTCTTGGGATAAGTAAATACATGTTGCTTTTTCCTTGATAGGCTAAGTAGATTTGCATTGTTAAATTAGTTCCCTTTCCAAAGTTCATAGATTAAAAGCAATTTCCTTTCTTAAATTATATTGATCCATCTATTCAGAAAACAAACAAAAACATAGATTACATTGCATTAGGTAACTTCATCATAGCTTGCATACATTTTCTAATTCCTAGATTAAGAAATTACACTTTGATTTCCAAAAACATAGAAAAGCACAAAAAAATGTTTTACATTCATATAGGCTTGCATGCATATAAAATCCAAAAAGAACAAAAACATGAGCAGCGTAGAAGGTTTGCAAACGGTTGGTCTCAATACAAGGTCAACTTCAGTCAAATATTGGTAAAAAAACCTTGGTTTCATCACAAGGTCAAACAAAGTCCACACAAAGTCAAACCTTAGGTCACACAAACTGTAAGTCAAAAGCCTAGATCAAGTCAAGGTTAGCTTAAACCACCCCTCTCTTGTCTCAGCTCACGAATGTACCCTTGACTTAGAGGTGAGTGGGTGAGGGCAATCCTCGATGAGATAGAGGAGATCCACCCTAGGCAACAACAAGATCAACTAGTCATTCAACAATAACGAGAAGAATTTAGACAGTTCTCCTGATATAACAAGCAATCATCCAACAACACGAATGACATTTAAACATCAACGAGAACAACCTACCCACACAATGTTGGAACATCCGAAACTCAAATAGGAGAATGGTGACTAGTGACCCTTTGGGTCATATAGTTATCTTTACAACTACGGTCACAGAACACCGCATTCAAACAAGCACACAACAACACAGGCCCCAAGACTGGTCAACCCCTCTCTGAGAACTCCAGCTCTACAACGACCCAGACCACCCCCCGTGTATTGCCTCCTCTTGACTGGCTACTTCCATGAGAATGAGAGTGACGTTGTGGTTCACCCCGTGGCAAGGAGAGAGGGTCCGTGTGCATGTCAAAGCTGACTCAATCGCCCTCGAGGCCACCGAGTCATGATTTGAGCGTACAGTTACAGAAATCTATAATAGGGAGACATTGAAAGATGTTGTTAATGGAAGTTAGACTGCTCTAGAGATTAGTGGTTCCAAACTGCCTACTAAGAATCATAAATGAAGGCCATATATTAAAATATGAGTGGATTGGTTGGTTTGAACATCTAGAAATCAATCTTAGCAATATGCTTTATTGTTATCCTCTTGTTGTCTTTTTTTTGTAAGTTTAGCATTACTGTTGGTTTATAGCCTTGGTGCAAGCTTCTTATATGTTGTTTGTTTTCTATTAGGCTTCATCACTGAATCCATTCTAATTTGTATACATAGGTTTGGGCCCTTTCAAAAACCCACCTTTACTACCTAATATAAAATGTTTTTGATTAATAGAGGTAAATACAAGTTCTGAAGGGACCCTAGAACCTTGTTACAAAAAGCAAAACATTAGAAAAACCAATGTTGACCCACAAAAAAATAGTAGCAACACTGCAACAAGGAGCAACAACTTAAGAGCATACAACCCAAAAACTTCAAGACAAAAATAAGAACTTAAGGTGGTTTGAAACTAAAACATTCCAAGGGGCATTGGACAACCCCTTCTGATAGATTCATGTTTATATCTTTCATTTTGGTTGGTCATCCACCAACCCTAGAAATTGAAAGGGAGAACTCCTTCCTCACCAAATTGTTTTTTAATCATCCCCTTCAAAGGGAGAGTTAATGATTGCTTCTCAAACTCAACCCTGAATATATCTTGGCTAACATTATTTTCACTAGGCACAACAAGCCTAGCCTTCTCCACCTGCTCAGTTGAACTTGGTTCCTTATCGAATGGAACATTGTCTTTCATTTTAACCCCATCTATCTTCTTGTCCACTCTTCTAGCCAAGAAACCACATGAAGAGTGACCAACCATTAGGCATAATCGACACAGGACTAACAATTCCTTCTATTCAATTTGTTGATTCTAGACACGCATTTCAAAGACAAGGAGATAGAAGACAAAAACTTCTTACCTAAGTCAACAATGACACAAAATATAGTATAAAGCAAATGCCTGATCCTAGATAGGGTAGTCTGATCTATATACAAGAGCTAACCAATGCCAGAAGCTATACACATAAGAACCTCCACCTCTTAATATTCCAAGGAAAACCTTGGTAGCTTCACCCACATCAGGATATTGCAAGTACACTTCCCCAGATCAAAACCCAATGTCCATTTCCTTAGAAAAAACCTCCTTTTACCCATAAACCACTGGACACCTAAAAGGGTTTTCTCATGATCTCCAGTGTTTGAAAATGAGATTAAAAAAACTTTTGACATAGCAATGATTTTAGATTGATTCCAAGCCACCCATTTTCTCTTGGCCCAAGATCTAAAAAGATTAATGTTGGGCCTCATTCTAATAAATTTACCAAACAAAGAGTTTTCTAGCCTAGCAACAACTTTGTCCATAATAGAGTATAGGACCCAAATGGAAGGAATGTCCTCCCCAAGACACACAGACAACTTGGCCCCCTCCAAATAGGTTGTTGTGGTAGCAACATTGCTCCCAACATCACCACATCTCATAGATATGGTATGGATACTCTATCTAGGGCACATGTTAGGCCTACATGGTGCCACAATCGTGTCCCTAAAACCACCTCTTTGTTGTGCATCATCATGCAGCTTAATAGGAGCCTTCTTAGAGCCAGGCATAGGATTCACAGTCACACCAATATCTGCAACTTGAGAGAGGGATTCCTTACCCTTCAATGCCATATTACCCTTCAAACGAAGCCCCATCCACATTTCCACATGAATCCCTGAGGTGTCATGTCGAGCAAGCTCCGCATCCCTAGAAGCCATAATCATCGAGATGGGAGTTCTCCCCAAATCATCCACTGACACATGAGATCCCTCAGCTAAAGGCGAAACTCCCACACAAGGAGCCAAAGCATTGGCAAGGGAGGGAGAAAGAAACCCCCTCCTCAAAGCTCGACCCAAGTCCACCTTCTCAACTCCTGACAAAAATGGCTTCTCTAAAAATGCCTTCCTCAACCATGACATCGATCTTTATGCCTCCATCCATATCTCTAGGAGACTCTTGTGTTCATCCTCGTCAAACAAAAGATCCCACTCCTCTAGATCTCCATCATCAAAACCATCATCCTTGCCACCTTGCCTTCAACTAGTCTAGTGACGTTCCCACCCCGAGTAGGGTTCAAAACAAATTTTCCACTCCTCGTATTCATTTTTTAATACCTAATATAAATGTTAAGTATTCAATAGCATAAGAATTATATGGTCTTGAGAGATGTGATTGTAAGGACAAGAACAAATGAATAGCTTTAATTAATTGTGCCATGGAATGTAATTTAACTGACTTTCATTAGTATTATTATCGATTTTTTCCATCTAATATAAAATGTTAAGTATTCAATAGCATAATAATTATATGGTCTTGAGGGATGTGATTGCAAGGAAAACAATAAATGAAGAGCTTTAATTAATTATACCATAGAATGTATTTTAACTCACTTTAGTCAGTATTATTGTTATTGGTTTTTACCATCTAATATAAAATGTGAAGTATTCAATAGCATAAGAATTATATGGTCTTGAGGGATGTGATTATAAGGACAACAATAAATGAAGAGCTTTAATTAATTGTGTCATGAAATGTATTTTAATTACCATTTAATATATTACGTTAAGTATTCAATAACATAAGAATTATATCTGTCTTGAGGGATATTGCAAAGATAGCAACAAATGAACCACTTTAATTAATTGTGCCATAAAATATATTTTAACCCACTTTAATTAGTATTATTGTTATTATTTTATATTTAATTTGTCTATACAATAGACATCTCCATGGGAAGAAACAAAATTAAGAAGAAAAAATATATATTTAAAGTGGTGTATTTAATATTATTTAAGCCTTAAGATTGACATCCAAGATTCGAAAGCTGTTTTTTTGAGTTTTCAAATCTTTAATAATCTAGAAAACCATGGTGAAGATTGTTATGGATGGAGTTGTTAATTTGAAGGCTGTGCAATCTTCGTTTTCACCTCCAATTAATTTGTGAGACAGCAAAAATTAGTTCCAAATTGCTGCAATGTTTTTTATTCTATTTTATTTTTTAATTTATATTTAGACTTAAATTTAATCAATTTTAAATTTCATGTCTGCCTTTAGATTGAGGCTATAGTCTGACATTGACAATTTTTAGTGGCTCCATTGTACTGCTTTGATTGGTATATTAAACAAATGTTTATAGGGGCTCTATTGTACTGCTTTGAGTCGTACATTAAATAAATGTTCTAAAAAATAGTATATGGAGTAACCAACGTATCATAAGGTACGTGTCTGCATAACACCATGTGATATTTGAGAATGACAGGTGTAGTATACATTTTTACCTATATTTGACATGCATCATTTAAAAAACAATCTTCATTCTTTTTAGAATCACATAGGCACCTAATCACAAGCAGTTTTAAAATCAAAAGCAAGGTTCCATATGAGATTGTCTGAGCTGAAGTAGGGGCTTTTTCTATTGAGGTGATGGCAATAATCCGTTTTTTAGGTTATTTGAAGAGAATCCAGAACTTGGAGGAACACCGCTGGCCGAAGATTGTAGCAGAGGAAAAGTTAGAAGGAAAAACATATGGATGAAGCAAAATGTAAAGTGGGTGAATAAGTGGGGCATTAGCATGCATGAATGCCTAAACACAAACATGGAAATTAAAAAGTAAGAAAGAGAGAAAACCAAGGCAGCCATGTGGGCTAGACAACTGGAGCGAAAAATAGAGCATTATGTCAAATATTTTAACCCTATTTGTGACCATGAGCCAAAGCACTACATAGGTATCAAGTGGAAAGCTAAAATGTTAATGGCCCAACTTAAGATTGTGAAATGGGAAGATGGGGGACACCCAAAGAAGAATGGGTGGATAGGATTTGTTGTCTATGTACATCAGGTTTAGTGGAAATAGAATGGTATTAAATCATGGTATGTAAGGCATATGAGGACATCCCGATCAACTACACTGATGTGCTAAATGTGAGGTCTCTAACGGCCTTGTTTGAAAAGGAGAGAGTATTAGATCATGCTTCAAGGTTTAACTGTGTGTGTGTTTTTACCTCAACGTTTCGGATCATACTCCATGATCCATCATCAGGAGAAAGAGCAAGAGAAGAGAAAGTGAGATAATTTGCAGAACAAGGAAGTTAAAACGTAGTTTTGTTTTTTTCCTTTTGTTCCTCCTTAGAATCCTTGGTTCCCGCACCACCCTCTCCTCTTTTTAACTTCCTTGTTCTGCAAATTATCTCACTTTTTCTTCTCTTGCTCTTTCTCCTGATGATGGATCATACTCCCATGGAGTATGATCCGAAACGTTGAGGTAAAAACACACAGTGTTAAACTCTGAAGCATGATCTAATACATTATGGACTGTGGAAATCTGATGTCTACCAAGGAGAGAGTAGTTAAAGCGGCAAATTACCTGTGCAGGATTCATAACAAAAGAAAGGGGATCAGCAGTGTAATGGAGAGCAGCCTGAAGTAACAGGGGAGTTACCTGTGGTTCCTTTGTTTCCTTGTTTCATGCGACCTGTTTTCCCTTTGGGTCTCATAGACTGTGGTCTCGTGAACGTCATTAAAAACTTTCATTTGTTCATTTACCTTATTCCTGTTGTAAATAGTATTCTTTTGAGTCCATGGCCCTCTAGATTGACTCCAATCTATTGCTCTGCTTGCATGCCTACATTTTTTAGTCATGTTTTGTTTGTTTAAATGTTGATCTCCTTAATTTATATATTCCATGTCATTAGATATGTTGATCATTGTATTTATTTTATCCTCAAATTTATCTGTTTTTTTTTAATCAGAATCTTTCCACTTCACTAACAGACCAAGGATCTTTTGACTTCATCATTTTTTCATATTTTACAATTCCTTATGGCTATTTGTGAGACAATAAATGAGAGTAGCCTGTTATCTGTTCCAGTTGTTGTAGGCATGCTTAATTATTTATTATATTTTCATTTTAGATTCTTCCAATAAGTGGAGATCCTAAAGAGAAGAGCAGAACAATTTTAAATGTTTCTTAAATCTCTTGTGACATTGTTGAGTAGGTGTGGAAAAAACTAGCCGAATTGGTGCCCACCGACTAGAGCTAATAAATATAAAATCAGACTATAAAAACAAGCATGAGCAGTCCCTATTTCAATGTTTAAAGATTTTGCATACACAAGGCCTTTAAAATGAATTCATCACTAAAATTGAAGAGTAAACAAACTTAACTTATATTAATTAGCTCCAAACAAAAATCCCTTTGGTTGCCTCTGCAAAGAAGATCAAAATCCGAGCAGATTTTTTTGAAGTGTTGCTACAACAGAAAGATAATTGTGGAATTTTTTTTTTTTAAAAATGGTATTATGTCCTATGATATTTATTTCTAGAAGTTGATTGAATTGGTTGATATTTATTTCTATAAGTTGATTGAATTGATTTTCTGCTCTTTCTCAAGGATATTTAAGTGTTGAATGACGTACTGAATGAATATCTTAATGTTTATTTCACAGGTAGTTTGTAGCCCGGGAGTGCTTATTTTCCCATACTGGATAATTCAGAGGCCTGTAAACATGTAATAGAGGAGCTAAAAAGCATTAACATTTCAGGGCTAAAAAGTGTTGAGGAAGCAGAAAAAAATATAGAATACAAGGACCCATGTGAGAGGTGGAAGAAGAGCAGATATGGTGAGAGACAAGTCCAGTTTTCAGTGACAGGGTGGAGTAGATTAATTTTTTATTGTCAGCTGAGATGGTTTTTCCTTCTAATTGGTGATCTACCCAGGAAAATGCTCTAGACCAATTGAAAAATCAAAGTAAAAAATTGAGAACCACTTAATATACCAACACTAATGAAAATGTTTAATTATTATTGTGGGGCATTTCTTGAAAACTATAGTCTCTATCGTAGAAGGAATAAAAATTATAATTTTAAACTCTTCTTTTTTATAAGGGTTAAGGTACGGCTTTTGAAAGGGTCTTAATCTTTTTATAAAGACAGGCGAATAAATTTTAGTCAACTATCAAAGAACAACATGAAACAAGCAGTATAAAGACAGCATAAAATCAACATAAGAATAGTAGAACAACCAAAAGAGAATAAATAGGGTATACATCCCACATACCACAAAAACAAAAACAAAAAATTAAAAAAAAAAATTCAAAGCAGTTTGAAACCAAACTGTTCCAAGGAGCATTGAAGTACCCTTTCTCATAGATTTGTAAAGTGATTATCTTTCTTGATTAGTCTCCCTTTGTTTCCATTAGAAGAAATATATTGGAAACAACATTCCCTGATTCAACAATCTTTTTAGGGACCAACCTCTCCACAGAAGGAAGCATTGGAGAACTAGGTTGACTCCCAAAATTTTCCATACACTTGTTTTTGCTTGTAAAGGCTCTATGGGCTCGGGTTGGACACCAAAATGGCAGTAAGCAATATCATGAGATTCCACAAACATGTTGACTAGGATCTAATCCTTGTTGACCACCACTAAGCTCCGTACAATAGAGTCAGCATTTGCAACAACAGGATTAGGCAATGGTTCAACATCACGTTGAGAAAGACAGCTCCAAATCTTTTTTCATCCTTCTTTTCCAGCCTCTTATTGGCCAAGCACGCAAAGGAAAAGTGGCTAGCCATCTAGAATTTGAGACACATGACCAAGGAGTCCTCATAAATGCTATGTTGCACCCAATCACCTAGCTTTGAGGACAAGGTGGTTGAAGAAGGCAACTTCTTACCCACATCAATAGATGCACAGAATTTGGCAAATAACAATCATTTCCAAAAAATGGTCACTGGATCAAAGCAAATGAACTAACTAACAGCAGAAGCAAGACCTTTTAGGACCTCTATCTCACAGTTTTCCAAAGGTAAGCTCGGAAGCTTGACATAGATATGAACTTTGTTGATGCACTCCCCTAGGTTGAGGCCCAGAGCCCACTTCTTGAGTAGTGATAGCTTTAAGAAAAGACTCCTAAATTTTTAATAAAATCTTGGTGAATACTAGCTAAGTGCATTAATTTTCTTGGTGAATTTTTCATTTTTTCAAAAAAAATATTAGTTTTCCTGGTGAATTTATGCATATTGCTAGAATTTTTTATAAAATCTTGGTGAATCCTAGTGAATACTAGCTAAAGAAATTGATTACAATGGCGAATCCTTTAAAATTTTGCATAGTTGGTCAGTGTAGTCTCCCCATATATTCTTTTGTTTTTATAATGATGTGTAACAAGCCACCCAAATAAACAATAACAATTAATAGAAAATTAAAAATTAAATAGCACATAAATACCATAAATTTGAATTTTGTTTTTCAAATACGTACATACATACATACATAATATATATATATATATATATATATATATATATATATATATATATATATATATATATATATATATATATATATATATATATATATATATATATCACATTGCAATAAAGATGTCATAATTACATCATTACATAGATTCCTATGATACAAGTTTACAATAAAAGAATAATAAGATACAATTCCGAATTTAGGACTGCTATCCCTCAAATCCACCTGCGTACATCAAATATACATGTTTAACTTTCATTATAAGTTTGGTTGACCATTAGTCATAATCATCTCATCTAAGTGCAAGCAACATGGTTGTCCAGCTATAGTAGGGATAGTATCATCCAAGCACTTTACCTCTAACAACAAACCCGATGGTGCCCTGCACATCTTCCTACTAGAAGAGGCCCGACCCTTCAACAAGGGTGATAGATAGGAATGTTTAGAGTAGAACCAAATCTAAGAACTAAGTGCAATTATGAATATTTGTTACATGTAATCAATAAGGTAGTTTCTAGATACCCTCTAGCTAACATGATTTTTGACTAACATGAGTCTACGAATATAGTAGTTGACGATGCTTACAACTATCACATCACTTTGGCCAAAGCATTCAATTTTTAGTCGCATAAATCCGTGTCGTCTATTTACACACTACTTTCTCTTGCTTGACTCTCCTAACAACTAGCAATTGGTAAAATGCAAGCATCAGGTTAAAATGTATATTATCCTTCAAATACCAATCTTCTAGTATACCCTACCCTAAGATGGTCCTACTATACTTTTGTTGTAAAAGATTGATGCATCATCATATTTACTGTCAGCATCATCATATTTACTGTCGCCGACCGATATCCTCCTGCAGACAAGCCTTCGCCCTTTCGCCTGTCAGCAGCATCATCATATTCGGCAGCATCATCATGTTCGGCAAGCGCGAACATCCTCCTGACGTCCACTGTTCATCTCACCGACAACTTCGACCTTCACTATCTTCAGCATCATGATGTTCAACATCATGTTCATTAGCAGGATATGGAACATCCGGTTCCTCCCATATATCCTGATGATGACAAACCTTAACTCCACGCACCGTCCCCTCGATGCTTACGTCACCCCGATATCCTGATGACGATTATCCTGATGACGATGACGTCACATGCAGCTCCTCAATATCCTACTGCTCCGAAATATCCTGATGACGTATATCCTGATGATGATGACGTCATATCCTGCTGTTGGCCAAACTTAACTTTTTTTTTCGGCCTGCTATCAACCTGATCAAACTAAAACCTAACCTACTGTACATGACCATTCCACCGATTCAACGAATCAACCGGTGGAATGGATCAGTGAATCCATACAGCCACCAAACCAGCAAATCGATCAAATAATGGAATACAACAGAGGATGAACACAAACAGGATCACTTTATTTGATTTCAAAAGATGCAAATACAATGATCAGTCTCTCTCTCTGTCTCACTCTGTGCAACCTAACTCGATCTAGTACTGTCTCTAAAACCAACCGATCCTTATGCATATATAGGATCTCTGGCGAGTACTACTGACCCGACTCCAAGCGGCTGGGAAATCTCTCCAGGCGGCTGGGAGATCCAACCGGACCTACAACATGACAACTGTTCTAACAAACTATCTAAAAATAGCAAAGCATGGTCAGCATGATCTTAGTACGGTCAGCATGACCTTATTACATGCATTTGGTCTTATCAGACCTTCTTGGAAACATTAATAAGACTCAAATTAACTAACTGCCTCATGAAGGCCAGCTGTCAGGTAGGTGCTCCTGCACCAAAGATGGTCTTAGGTCAATATATAATTGTCAAGCTCCAATCTCCTGATATTTCTTACCTTACCCTTGAGATGGTCTCACCTCCGAAGGTTGATAATATGACCAATAATGCAATTAACTATTGTTTTTAAATCATTTGGTATTCATTACTTTAAAGTTGGTTCAATGTGAACTATTGTTTCCAATCTCCTAGTATGCCCTGATGTAGGAGCATACAGGCTCACGCATCATCATGTGTCACCCAAAAACAGGTTTTTGCTTTCTAAGTTTTGCTAGTTTCCTTGTGTTGTGTCACAATGTTAGTTCAGGAGTGATTTCCTTGTTTTGGTCAAGTGATAAGTAGAAGAAATGGATAAGTCTACATTCTTGGTCACCCTATGGTATGTTGGTTCGTGAAATTCTTCCTTTCCCAATGGATTTTTCTTATAAGTTTCCCTTCAGGCAAATGGAAGATGAGTTCACAAAATCTTTATATTGTCAATGGAGGTGTGGATATAATAAGTTGAGTTTGAAAAGTCTTTATATCATTGATGAAGGCCTAGGCAAAACTAAGTATAAGTTTGAAGTTTTGAAAGTTAGGCGATTGGGTGGTTCACCGATGGTACGGATCGCCAAGGAGGCAACTTTATAACTTTCAATTTCTTTTTTTTTCCTTTGTCGCTGAGTTTGAAAAAGGTCGAAGTCGTCGATCGAAGGAAATGTTTAATTATCGAGGAGTTTGAAAGTTCCAAAAGTGGGCGATGCATCGATAAACTTTATCTTTTTGTCATCGGCCCGATGGGTGGTTTATGAAACCCAAGGTTTGTCGATGGAGTGTATAGTCAAGCCTTTCATGAGTTCAAAATGTTAAAGACTCTCTGATGAGCACATGAGCAAGATTTTGTCAGTTTGTAAAGACGAATACATGTCGATAGTGTATGATCAAGGCCTTTCCGAGTTCTAGAACAGTCTTATATGCTTATAGAAGTAGTTCCATACTTCTTGAGTTCATCATTGAGTATTTGCAGATAGTGAATGAAAGCGAGAGTTTGCGGAAGGTCTTTCCTACCAATATAAGAGATTGTCACCAACAAGGGGATATGATAAGAACCGACATTTGGTGTAACAGAGATCCTTGGGATATTTTGCGACCACAGTTACATGTATAATCAAATATTTTGGAGTTCCTATGGAAATACATGGATTTGGTGGAATCACTTCAAATGTTCAATATTAACTATTAGGGCAATTTTGATTGTTTCATTTCTTAATTGAATGGTGATTATTCGGTTCAACTTCTTTTCTTCAACAATATAAATAGATTCAATTGTCATTGTCTAGTGGTTCAGCTTCCTGGAGAAGAGAGGTGTCAGAGAGTTTGGCATAGGAGAACTAGTGTATCGGTTGTTGGATTGTAATTGTGAATGAATTTTGTACTCCAAAAACTGTAATTTGTTGCAAACCATTAATAAATCAAGTTGTTTTGATTGTAGATACTGTTGTCCCAATCTTCTTGTGTGGCACATGTGGTGCTTGCTTACTTTGCTTGTTATTGCAGGTGTTGTATGTATGAGCAACCACATTGTGATATGGTTATTGTGACACATTTTGAACACCTTGATTTCTTTGAGTGATTTGTCTTGCATAGTTTAGGATGTAATCTAGGGTCGAGGTGGTTTTCGATCTCCTTGAATCCTTATCACTGGTTTTAAGCAAGAAGGTGCATTAGGTGCCCCTTGCACAATCATCTTAGTAACATTGCTACATTTATCTAGTAACCCCTTAGTTTGTTGATGAAGATTGAATTAGCATTGTTTTCCTCTTGATTATACCCAACGTCTAACCCTAAAGGTTTTAATGTGAGAGACCTTTTCTCATCCACCAATGCTTCTACTGTGTAATTAAAAATGTGCCAATTTTCACACAATGATATGAAATTATGCCAAAATTTTCAAATAAAAAATGAATATGTACTTAAATGGGAATGCAAGATCTAAAATGAAAGATATGTAGAATGAATGCAATGAAACAACACCAATTTATGCTTGTTTATGCACCTAAAATGCTCACTTTTTTCACTTTTTTCAATGCAAATGCATAAAATTGTAATGAAATTAGGAAAATAATGAGGGACAAATTAAAACCTTTTAATCAATCCAATAATGCAGCAAAATTTGTCACAACACACCAATCTTACAATGCTAGATGAAAGATTAGCCAAAATGTAGTAGAAATGCAAGAATTTTTTAAACCCTAATAGTGAAATTAAGGTATGAAGGTATGCAAAATGATGAATGAGTGGAGTTAGCTGTAGATATCGGAGTTAGTGAGTTATGAGTTGCTTAGATAGAAAGAGTTGTGTAGGTGCAAGTGTAGGTGTAAGTGTAGGTGCAAGTGTAGGTGTAAGTGTAGGTGGTGTTAAAGTAGGTTCACCAGGTCATTTTATGCAGATCTCATCGGTACAAATTGTAAAAAAATCTTTTCAGTGTGGTTGGGGGTAAAATATCAAGTAGGTGGTTTGGTGCGTTGGGGGTCCAACTAAAAGTAGGTGGGTTGGTGCGTTGGGGGTCTAATGGATAAAGGTGGTGTGGGGTTCCTCCCGGTGTAAGGTTGGTTGGGGGATGGTTTCTGTTGGTTGTGGGGTGAGGATGTTGTCTGTTGGTTATGGGTGTTGGTGGGTGGAGGGCATTTTGTGGGTGGTGGGTGGTAGTGATTGTAATGGATCCGGACCTTCCTTCCAGTTGTTGGATGTTGGGAGGACCTTAAAGGTTGGAGGATTGGTTGGAGGGCATTGGAGGGCATCTAATCAGATTTAATATGTAAAATAACTCAGGTCAGATTTGAAAATGATGCCAAAATCCTACAATACTTAATGCAAGTCAAATTTTAAGGAAAGATGAATGAATATGCTAATTTTCTTTGAAATACACAATGTGTAAATGCAAAGTTTGAAATGTGGGTGCAAAAAATAGGCAATGATGAAACACTACTGTTCAAAATCAGATTTGAATGAGTGTTAAAAATGAGTAGTAAAATCTGAAACAAGATTTTAACTACAAACCTTAGCTTTTGGAATTACTAGGTTATATGAAAAATGCAAAATTTCAAGCAAACCCTAGCAAATAAAGTATGTAAATACAAGGTAAATAATTATAGAATGATAAATTGCTGTAATTTTCCTCAGATCTGATATAAATATCAGAAATTTATATGATTTAGATGAAATGCAATGAAAATACTGCAAACTATGTCTTATTGCAAGCCAAAAATACCTATTTTTTTCCAAATTTTTCAATTTTTATGCAAGATTTTCAATTGTATAATGATGAAAATGAAATGTATGAATGCAAATTTGATTTACAACACTTAGTAAGATGCAATGTTCAGAAAAACATAGGTTCACCAAAATGTTATGTATGAAAAGGGGGGTGATCAAATTGTATGTTTTAATTAGATTCAATCAAAACCTTCTTTTGACAAGGGTTGTTGGTCCTCAGCATTTAATCATATTTTCATGTGTCAAATCCAGGACTGTGTCCTTAGCTATCTGCAATTAGGAATCCTATAGTTGTCAGTCCATTTAACTAACTCTAATGATCTCTACTGATTGAAGAAACTAATGCTACTGATCTATCTGCTATGGAAATAAATTCTAGGAATGTTGGAAACAAAGTTGAAACAATGAATTGCTAATATAGATCTATACTATTCCATACAATTGAAACATATGTTTATCTATGAGAAAATAGTAACTATCTCCCTAAACAGAATCTGAAACAGAATAACAAAACAAACAATACTAGTCTTCTGCCTTGGTGGTGGGAGTGGGCCCTTGCTCCTCACCCTCAGGGTTGAAGACTAAGGCAATGAATTAGCACAAGAAGATGATATCACAATTCACTTTTAGTCCAATTCCATCAGTACCCTTTTCTATTCAGAAAAGTATCTATATCAAAAATGAGATTACAATAATAATAATTCATCCGCTATCTTCTTCTGCTGCTACTTTGTAAATTTAAATCTAATCTAGCGATGAGATATCACTTACCCTAACTACTAGTTCATCTATGAGATAGCATCAATCTCTTATTCTACCAACTGTTTAACTACAAAGTAAAAATTCATGCAATCAAAATAGATTTTAGTGGAACAGCAGTCTCACTAAATCTAAATATTAGTTTCAAATACAATTGGGCAGCGAGGCCCTGAAATATAGGTACTTAATCAGTTTGTCGAGAACTCATGCAAAATCAAAAAGAGATAAAACTTCTAGCAGTTAACTAGGGTCTTCATTCAATTACTCAGTTGCTGATTGAGTAATATCTGGAGCACCCTGATTACCACTAGAAGTGTTGACTAGCAGCAGTGCTGGAAATCTGCATTTGTATTAAGGAGGCTCTGAAGGTGTGTGCTTCTGTCTGCAGCTCCAAAGATATGCTTATGACCTTATGTTTAGCTCTAGAGATATGCTTCACCCCCTTATCTCAAAATCTCTCCAATCATATTGGAAAATATTGGAGACTGGTGTGGTATCCTTATGTCAGGTCCGGAGATTATTAGGATCACCTCCGGAGATGCTCAAAATTGTATTTACCCGAACACCTACACCTGTAGATTCAAAAAGAGAGGATTTCTACATATTTCCATTAATTTAATGCACATTAGTCCTTCAATCAAAAATCATGATTTTAGGTAATTCATCTCTCATTAACATAATTAGAACAATCTTGTCAATCTAGTCATCAGGACAATGGAATAAGAAGGAATAAAAAGAGGGGTAAAAAGGTGTATTATCATGGGTGCTACCTGGCACTCATCATCCCCACGTACTTAAAGGTTAGCAAGTCCTCCTTTTCACAATCTGGACTTATTCATGTGGAATATTGTATCAGTCAAATTGTAGTCATCTGCATAAGTAGGCCAAGTAGTGCGGTCTGTATTACCATATCCATTGAATTGATCAACCTGCTTCATCTATTCTTGAAATCTAGCATCTTCCATTTGTTCAGCCCAGATAGGTAGTGGCTCAATGATGAGAGGAGGTTTGAAACAGCCACCTATCCACTCTAGTTGGTATTTATCCATCAATTTGGACACTGTCCTGGCCTTCCTCATAAATAAACTTAGGTTGGCAAGGGACACCACTTCTCTCATCTTTTGTTCTGTAGTTAAAGTGTTCCACCTTTTCTTTGCCACTAGAAGCATTTGATTAGATAAACTATTTATGAGGAGACCAAAATCAATGGAACATTCTTGCAGATCTTTTAGATATAAATGCAAAATCTTGGTCTTATCATCTGGGGAGTAAATGTTTGCCCTGAAATGGATCTTAAAAGCATTGGGATTTGGACATTCTCTTCTGATAAAAAGGCTTGTTTATCCATCCTTCTTTATATAAGCCTCCATCCTTTCATTCCAAATCTGATGATTTCTCATCAGTGACATGAATGCCCTGAGTTGGCATTCTCCTACAAAATAGTTGATAACAAAGGTATGATCATCGATGCAGAAACCATGCAAATATAGGTCACACAGAAAATCTTTATCATCATCAGGACTTCTCATGTATGCCTCCATGAACCCTATCCATGTCTCTATGTCCTCAGTCAAATCAGACAAAACCAAAGATATCTTTATCTGTAGGATTCTTTCTTGTAGAAACAAAGCATAACTTCCACTGGGGGGTCTGCAAGATAGGATCTCAGATGAAATGGAAGCTACCTAAAGGACCTTTTTCTCCAAAGTTTGTACTCTTTGTGACATGGCAGTCACTACCCTTTGTAATTGCAGCATTGGTTTAGAAGCCTAATATTCCCTACATCTTCTTTCCCAATGAAACAGGACCTTAGGGATATCTATTGGAATTGGTCCTAAGTATGGATCTGTTTGCATCCCCTGTTCCATGGTTACCACTAGGCCAATCAACTCCTGAATGTATTCTTCTTGATCATCTATCTTGTTATTGGCCCATGTTAATTGTTTGTCTTGACTTTGTACTTTCTCAACAAGTGCTGCAATTATTGTGAGACTATTGTCTCGAGCCTTCGTAAGATCAGAAATATTTTGTGCTGCATTTGCCTCCTTTTCCTTGATACTTTGGGTTGCCTTTGTTTCTTTATTTCTCATTTCTGCCTCTTTCTCTTGAATTATTTTTTTGTTTGTCCTGGAGCTCTGCTTGCAATCCTTCAATCATATGTTTTTGTTCCATTTCTTTTTCCTTCATGACCTTCTTGAGGTGAGTAATAATTAAGTTTTTCCCCATAATAATCTCTTCAGATTATCTATTTCCTCCAGCAGCAGTTGTTCCCTTGGAATCTCTACATCCTCTTGATCAGAGGGGTGAGAATAAGTCCATGTTTCTTCTTCTATTTGTTCCACTTCAGGGTTTTCCACAGCTCTTTGCCCTTCACTGTCAGCTGCATCCACTTGCCCTTTTTCAACTTCACCGCAATCTCCTTATCATGAGCTTCCTCTTGATTTCTCTCTGCAATTATTGGTGTTGATGAAGGTCCAGCCTCATCTACAGAAGTTCTAGAACCCAAGAGAACTTCAGCCAAGAGAGAAGTATCTTTTTCATCTTGAGTGAGTTGCCTTTTTCTCTTGCTTCTCCATAGCACAGGTGGAGTAGGTGCCTCTATAGCAAGTACATTATCCTCAGTCTGAGGAAATAGTGAAAGTGTCTCTTTGTTCTGTCTTTGGAGCAGGGGAATGTTGTGGAGTTGGACTATGAGAACTTGGATGAATAGATGGTTCTGGAGGAACTTCCTTAGCCACTTCTCTTTGTTTCTTCTTTCTAACTAGAGGAATTTCATCTGAATCATGAGATTCTTCCTCAGCCCAGTAGTGTATGCTGGAATCAGTTTTCTTTGAAGTCCTTTTTGTTTTCTAACCCTACCTTGTCTTCTTCTTTTGCTTCTTGGGGTCAGAAGTCTGGGTGGAGGTCTGCATGATTTCCTGCTCTATAACAATTGTTTCCCCTATTTGTTTAATTGGAATAGACTCCTTAGCCAAGGTCATCTTTCATTTTGCTGAGTGAGTCATATAGGGGGTTTGTTCTATAACAGGTTCCTTTAGTTGTGCTGAGGTAGCTAAGACTTCATCCATAACCTCCTTCCCCTTCCTCTTTTTGCCAGTAACAGGGGCAGTAGATGAAGTTTCCTCCATTGTTGGTTTTTGACCTTTATCTTTCTCAGTAGCTGGAGAGGAAGTTGAAGGCACTACCTCCTCTTCTTTTTGGGTAGACGAAGCCTCATCCGTCCCCTGTGCCCTTTCTGATGTGTTGTCCTGTGGCTTATTCTCTAAAAATGTCTGCCATAAAGCTTCCCCATCAGCTTGAGATAGAAAGTGATGTTTCACAATCAGGAAAATGAGGTCGTGGTTTTCATAGGACCTTTCCCCTATTGATACTTGTCTGCAAATGCTTTAATGGCAGAATACAGAAAGTTTGGGATGTTTATGCTAAATTCTAGATGAGCATTTCCATGCCTCAGAAAAATTAACATTTTCATTATTGGTCCTAAAACTATAGAAAATTGGCCATCACACGTAAAATATTTCATCAACCACAATGCTACAGACTGCCATGGGTGTGGAAGTGAAGACCTAACAATTCCTTTAACCTCATTTTTTCTTAAATGTAATTGTATTGCAGGTTCACCTTCTTCAGAGAAATTTTTAATCAAATCAGCATATAGGGTTTTTAAATGGTAAAACCTCTCACCTTGTTCTGGTAATCCTGAGATATGACTGATAATGAAGAGACATTGACATGAACCCCTCTCACAATTGTTTGATTATCTTTCAGGTTGCGCAGGAAATCATCAACAATATCCTCCTGAAAGCCTTCAAATTTCTCCAAAAATCCTAACCAACCTACATTCCTTAAAATGTCTGCTACAGCTTGATCTTGTAGAAGGCATGTTATATTCTCTGGCTCTGACTTCTTTTTCACTCCCATCTCCTTGTCCTATTCCACCTCTTGTGGCTAAAGTTCTTCTTGATTCCCTCTGTGGTCTATTTTTTTCTCTTTTTTTTAACTCTAGAGGACTGTGGTAGCATACTTGAATATTACACTCAACGATTTTTAGAGAATTCTGCAATCTTTGAATGAGGGGCGATATGTCAATTTGTTTTACTGCTTAGATTATGGGAAAGAAGCTTGAGACTAGTTTAGTGTGGATATGTGTTGTTCTCAAAATCAGTTACGCTCATTTTTGTAGACAACCCCTACGAAACTTGTCCGTTTCATAATCTACACTCTAAGTTCGTAAATCGAGACAAGATTCTCTTGGTCCCGTGCGAAGTCGTATGGTATCCTAAACTAGTTTACAACATTCCCTCGAATCAATTCCTTGATATTTGCAAAAATTGATTAGGTTGTAAACTGATCGAAATATCAATTTTGGTCATTTTTAGGGTGTTAGTAAAATTTTGAGTCTTCATATGTAAAGTTGGCTAAATTCTCGGCTAATACATGTTTTTTTGTCTACTTATGCAATGTCGGTAAAAATTGCCGACTTTGCATATCTTTTTTTGTTTACCTGTGTAATGTCGGCAATTTTTGCCGCTTTTGTGTAGTTTTTCTTTCCCACATGCTCGAGCGGCACTTTTTGCCGCCATTACATGTTTTCGTTAAAAGGTTAAGTTGCATGTGCAAGGTCGGCAATTTTTTTCACTTTTGCATTTTTGTGAAACACGTGTAAGGTCAGCCGAAATCGCCACCTGAGCAAGATCTCCAAGATCTTGAACTTCAAGTGGCATTAATGGCCACTTGTGCCAAACATTAAAGGGCTTGTTTTTAAATCTTTTAAATGAGTTATTTCATTGTTTCTTCTTGTCTTCTCTTTTGTCAAAATTTCCTAGTTAATTCCTCGATCCCTCTCAAAACCGCTCAACCGTGGTGACATAAGATTCAAATAGATTTCAAAATTTGTCACCGTCAAGCTTAGGGTTTCCTCCTTTTAACAGGTAAGTGTTTTTCGTTGTTGTTTCTTCGATCAAGTTTTTTATTTCTTCATTGAAAGTGATCGAACCCCTGTCCTTTAGGGATTATATTGCTTGTCTATTGTTCAAAACAAAACCACAGTTTTTCATATCTTTTTTTATTTGTGTCATTTGTAAAAACCCTAGTTTTGTGCAAATCCTCTCTGGCCAGATATGATATTATGAATGTTTGCCTAAATTTGTCCCATGAGGAGTTGGTCTCTGCGTACCCACCCGACCAGGTTTTGCCACTCAAACATGTCTTTTTGTCCATGTGTAATGACGGTGATTTTCACCACCCCCATTTTTTCCATGAAAGCAAGGTCAACATTATTCGTCGCTTATGCATTTGAGCATGTTGAAGTGTAAGTGTATGGGCGGCGAAATCCGCCACCCTTACACGAAAATCTTGCAATTCCTATTACCTACAGAAGCGGCATTATTTGCCACTTGAACATCAAATGCGATTCATACCAATATGTATTGTTGGCGTTTTCTACCACCAATGCATAACACTTGCGATTTCTTGATTACCTGCAGTGTTGGCAAAATTTGCCACTCCAACATATAACTCAGATTTCCTAGAACATGCAATAGCGGTAAATTTAACCGCTCTGACAAGTGCGAAATATCCCTCACATGCAAGGGCGGCAAATTTTGCCGCCCATGCAAACATTCTCTCAAATTTTCCCAACTCTGCGATATTTTTAATTTTGTTTTTCCGAGCCCGCTTTCCTCATATTTTTGGCCTGCTCGCACTATAGCCCTGTCAAGTGCATCTCCATAGTCGTGATCATCAACATGCAATTTTCCAGATTACCAGTATTTCCCCTAATTGCATGATCATGACTTTTTTGTTGCAGTTTCTTCTGTGGATCCTCTTTCTTCATCGACATCCTTATGGTGATAGCTCATTCAGATGACTGAGTTGTCTCCGAAGAAGTCGAAAGCGATGAAGTACAAATATCAAGGTGTTTTTCCAATCACCTCAGTCACTTCTAATGTCGACGACATTAGAGATACAGAGATTGGCCATGTGGACATGGCTGAATTTGTGGAGAGAACCAAGTCGAATAATCCCAGCTCTGCAATGAAGAAGATAATTGACAGTAACATTCATTTGGTGTCAGCTTTCCTGGTGGCAGCTCACAACACAGAATTTGTCCTTCAGTGTGCTCATTTTTATAATAGAGATACTAGGGCTGTGGTGGACACAAGTGGTAATGTGATAATCAGACTAGATCCTGAGTTCATTGATAAGGTGTTTATGTGCCCTCCTACTACAGAAGTGATAAAGCTTGATTTTTCTGAAGCACAAAAAGAATATGACAAAAATCCTGAGAAGGCAAAGAAGGTAATTAATACTAAATGGCTCAAAGCTCCACGGTCAAACTTGTCTCGGTGGCCACGGAGTTTTCCTAGAAGTGACTTTATAGAAGAAGTTGGTGATCTGATTACCCTTCTCAGCAGGATAAGGGGATTGTCCTCTTCTTCACTGTTTCATGAATGGATGTATCCTTTCATCAAGGTAATACTCCAGGGCAAGCAAGCTATCTTCTGGGGTGAACAAATCAGTAATGCTCTGCATGAGCAATTGACAAAGGTATCTACTACTTTCAAGTTTTACATGACTTCTTATATGGTGTATATAGCAGCCTCAATGAGAATCTTTCCAAGTCTAACATCAGAAGGAGATAGGAGGGTAATCCCTGTGTATCAATACTATTCTCAATTAACATTGAAGGGTTCTATTCATCATTTCAGGAGAGTAAATGATGCTTTCTTTGCAGTATTCTTGTGTCTTTTTTACCCCCAATTAGAACAAAGAAGAGTATCAGATGAGGCTTGGACAGTGGTAAATGATTTTGGGTGCATGTTCTTACAATTTCCTTCTTTCTCATACCTGAGGGTTGGCTTTTTCCAAGGTCATCCTTATATGCTGCCAAGGTTCCCTTCAGACAAACTAGTCTTAATGGAGTTATGCAGACAAATGATCATCATGCATAATAAACAAATGGAGCTCAAGAAGCCCGGTTTCAGGTTTCCAATTGAAATTGGCAGGTTCTCAGTATCAACTGTTGCAAAGGCTAGGGCCATGGAGACTGAGATGCAGCTTGTTACCATGAAGCAATTCAAGAGAAGACCAAAGTTTGACTACAGGGGCGTGAAGGACAAAATCAAAAGGAAAACCCAATTTGATGAACCTATGGTTGAAGATGTTTGGGTAGATTTGAGGACAGAAGAAGATGTCAGGAAGTTGAACTACAGCAGGTTATCTCTTGAGCAGATTGAATATCTGGGACTTGCTGATATTCCTGAGGATCTAGTGGATGATGGAGAATTGGTCGATGACAGGTATAACACTGAGTAGATTGCTAACACTCCCCTTCCTCCAATCTAATGGTCTCAAAAAGAATTGACCTCTTTGAGGAAAAGATTTGAGCCTATATTGGCAAACACCAATAATTGGCTAGCAGATAAAGGAATCACTTTGAAAGAATTCCTTACAGGATCAGAGACTGAGATCTAGGAGCAAACAGGTAAAAAGGTGGAAAATAGGACGAAGAACAAAAGTGATGTTCCCTCTTCTTCCAAAACACATAAGCCTAGAATCAACTTTGTGACGAAGAAATCAAAGATTATGGAGAAAGAGGCTGAAATAGAAGATATGGAAGTTGAGAAACAGAACACTGAGGAGCTAGCCACTAAAGAAATGGAGGTTGAAGATAGGCCTACAGATCAACAAGAAGAGGAAGCTTTGTCTCCACAGGAGAATGTACAAACAGAAATGGGAGTCTCACCTCCTTTGCCTGACACACCTGTTGTAGCTCCTTTGTCTGATACACCTATTGATATTCCCTCTTCTGAATCTCCCTCCCCTTCCAAACTATTTTTGACAATCCTCAAAACACTTTTGAAGATGTTCTTCGTTCTTCAGAGTCTATTCCTAGCTTGTCTTCTTCATCTTTTGATATTGGGGATGCTTCCATATTTGATCACTTTGTAATGAATACTGAGCAAGTCTCTAATGTAAATGTAACAGGTGCAGTTTTCACTAACACTCCACCTATTGTTTCCACTACCAGTGCAAGTGCAGTTTCGGTGACACCAATAATGGGAGTAGATCCTAATGTGAGTACTTTTGTTCTTCCATCATGGTTGTCAGCTTATACACCAAAAAGGAAGAAACAAGCCATCTCCTCAGATGACTTTGATTTCAGTAAGCTGGTGCCTGCAAAAGCCAAGGCCCCGAAGAAGCCAAAGATTCTTTCAAGAATGCTTGAGGACAAGGGACATAAATTTCTAGAGATTACAAAACCTCCACAGGATGCAACAATGGAAAATTTTAGTATGACTGATTACTCTATCTCTAGAGTGGAGTTGGGAAAGATAACTCATGAAAGTGCCAAGACAGACATGCAGTCAGCTATGGATATTCTAATTCAAAAATTTGGCAGGGAGAAAGAAATGAAAGATCACTACAAGGCAATGGTAGAACAACTGACTGCAGTGGTGAGGAAAATCACTTTGAATTCAGAAGCAGTAACTCCTGAAGCTATTTCTATAGAAGACCCTATCATCCAGAAAGCAGAGAAGACTCGTCTCAAAGGGAAAGTACTTGAAGAGTACTTAGACAGGATGCGCACATAAGGGATATCTCTGCTCACAGAGCTATCTGAGAAGATAGATAAAATGGATAAAATAAGAGTAGAACTTGATGATCTCATTGATGTTATTTCTCAAGATATTGAGCACATAGAAAAGAATCATGATAAATGGGTGGAAATGAGAAAGCTGAAAATAAGCGCTCTGATATCAATTGGTGCTATTCCTAATAGGGATTCTTATACAGAGACCAAAGAGGCATTGACATATAGGATCTGTGTGCTAAAAGATTTGCTCAATGACCTGGAAGCTGCAAGGAAACTCAGTGAGCAGAGTGATGTTAGTCTTCTACATAAATTGGAGGAGTTGCCGTGCAAGCTTGTATCACAGAATAACCAATTTCTCTCTGCAGAAGAAATGGTTCAGGAATTTGAAGATATGTTCCAAAAAGAGTTTGAGGATAAAATGTTTTCAATGGCCTCTATGGACAATATTCTGGACAATCAGTTAACTTTGGATAATCTGAAAACCAAGTTAACTAGTCATGCAAAATCAGTCACCGTAGTCAGAGATGCCATAGTAAGAGCCAAGATGATTTTCAGGAACACAGTTAGTCCATACAGTATCGGTATGCAAGCAGCTTTCACCATGTATGATTGTCATATGAAGAAAAATGGCGGTACAAGTTGAAGCAATTTTTCCCAATACTTAGTTTATTTTTTGGCTTTTTAGATGTACTTTTGAAATAATTTTAGACATATTTACATGTACTTTTTCCATATGTAATTACATGTAAAAACATAGGAAGTCCCAAGTCAAAAAGGACTCCTTTGTTGAATAAGTCAAAGTAGTTGTAAATTTCCTATTTTTGCTCCAGGCTCCTCCCTATAAATAAAGAGGGCCCCTAATGTAAATATTATCTTTTAGTTATTGAAGCGAAACTCTGCTAAATTGAAGAGCATTTTGAGACTTTGAGTTCAAATTGTAAATCAAATTTTATCAAGTGAATAAGATAGCAAGTGATCATTCAAACTTTGTGTTGAAATAACTTGTATTGTATTGGAAATTGTTCGTATGTCCTTTTTCTAATATGATCTTATCTGTTTGATCAAATAGTAGTGTAAGTGAGAATAATCTGGGAGATGTTCTAAAGTTGATTGTGGAGACTTTGTGCTACAACAATTATCTTTAGTTTGTAATTTAGTGTTTTAAAGTAAAAGATATTGGAAAGGCTTTGAACTACTATTATCTTTTGTGATCATATATTTTGTTGTAGTTTTTGGTGAAGACTTTGAGCTGCACCTCATTCTACTTGGTTTTAAGTTATAAATCAGCAAAAGAAGCAACGATAGACTTTGTGCTCTCATGGGTTTCTTGGTTATTCAGTCTGTATCAAGAAAGTGCTCTTTTATTTTATAAACATCATTTCTGAAAAAAGAGAAATGGATGATATGGTCTCACCCCTGAATTAGTATTTAGTTTAAAGCATTTTGTGATAAACGATAGGGAACCTCCCCTTGATGAGAGGAGAGATTTATCTCATTACACTGTGGTCGATATAACCATTTTGCCTTCAGTTAGTTGAAGACAAAATATTCACCCAACAATATGCAGTCATAATTGCAGGGGAGTGATGGCACACTCTGTAGACAAGTCGACAATGTGATAAATATGGTGGCATACATGAGTTAAGGGAAATAATGGCAGGGAGATGTATCACTAATGGCACCTAAAAATAGAATTGACAAGACAGTTACTAATTATGTTAATTAAAGAGAATTACCTGAATCAATCTTAGTGATGATGGTCTGATGTACTTGGCTGCAACGTCTTGGCGTTGATGAGATTTGATGTGACCCGACACGTGAGCAGCTCCTGCGTGGTTTTGAACTGGCGTCAGCATCCTTGTTGTCACATATTCTGCAATTATTCCTGCTAAGTGGTATGGGAATGACATGTTGTCAAGTGACATCGATACAACAATTCGTGATGACTTGCGCATGCGAGAGTGATGGCTTTTTGATTGCTGACGATATGCATGTTGACTTCATCATTGTCTTTGTCATAGCGTGGAGGAGGAGTCATGCTAACCTCATTGAATGATGTCTCCACTTTATTACCTAGAGAGGTGGGTCCCCTCATTATTTTTTTATATTTTAAAATGGCTCTTTATTGGTGGAGCACTGAAGGTGCTCCTAGTTTGTGAGCATCGGAGGTGCTCCTAGTTTGTTACAGAGATGTGTTTTAGTAACTCTTGGCACTTGATTACCTCCATAGCTTGATTATTCTAGTCCAGAAAAAAGAAGGGAACCACGATTTACTAGTTTTCAATCCCCTTGGTCGAGAAAGACGGCCATTTACTGGTTTTCCATCTTTCTCTTTTTTTCCTCTTTTTTTCATTTTTCAAGAAGGCTGCCATTTGCTGGTTTTCAACCTCTTTTTTTTTCAGTCCTAATATGTGATAAAGGATGTATCCCCTATAACCAAGCACAAATCCTTGATAAATTCATCCTTAGTTGATGGCCTTTTATAGAGTCAAATTATGTGGCCATTCGCTAAGAATGTATCTGTACTTCCATCAATGGGTTCTAGCAAAACTGTTCCATTCTCAAAAACTTCATTTATCTAATAAGGACTCATCCAATGAGTTTGTAGCTTCCCTTTAAACTCCTTGAACTTAGAATCATATAAGAGAACCCAATCACCCTGTTGAAATGTCCTCTTTTTGATGTGTTGGTCATGCCATTGTTTCCTTTGATATTGAACAAGTTTTGTTTGTTGTATGGATTTTGTATAGATTTCATCCAACTCATTAAGCTGAAGAATCCTGTTCTATTGTGTTATAGACAATGGTAGACCGATATCTAATGAAGTCTTGAGTGTCTGCAGTTCAAATTCTATAGACAGAATGGGTTTCTTTCCATAAACTAATTCATATGGTGAGAATTTGGTTGTGGACTTCCAAGTGGTATTGTAAGCCCAAATTGCTTCAGGTAATTTGTTAGCCCAATCCTTTCTATTCATGGCCACTGTCCTTGTCAAGATCTTCTCTAGTTCCCTATTAGTCACCTCTACTTGCCCATTGGCTTGGGGATGGTAAGGTGAAGACTTCATGTGCTTAACTTGATATAAGTCTGTGAATTCTCTGATTACCTGGGAAGTAAATTGAGGTCCCCTATATGAAACTACTGATCTCCAGGCTCCAAACCTTGAGAAAATCTCGTTATAAAGGAAATCAACAACTTTCTCTTCTCTTGCAAATTGCAATGCCTGAACTTTAGCCCATTTAGTTACATAGTTTGTGCATACCAGAATGTACTCTTTGCAATGATGGTGGAGAAATTGGTCCCACAAAGTCTAGACCCCATTGCTCAAATGGTTCCATCATTACTTGAGGATGAAGTGACATTTCTTGGGTGAAGGTTGGTTGTCCCATCCTTTGGCACTGATCACACTATTGCACATACTTCTCAGTATCCTTATGAATAGAGGGCCAGTAGTAACCAGCTCCCAGAATTTTGTGGATGGTTCTGTGTGAAGAATAATGCCCACCAGATGGTTCATCATGACATGCCCTTAGGACATCAAAATTTTCATCATCTTTTAGACACCTGCGTAAAATGAAATCAAGACCACCTTTAAACAGTAAACCATTTAACCATTTGTAAGATAAGCTTTCCCTAAGTAAATGTTTCTTTTATTTTGAGGTAAAATGGGATGGAAACAAGCCTGTAACTAAGAGATTAGCTATGTCTGCAAACCAAGGTGCAGTAGAGGAGATAGAAAAAAGATGTTCATCTAAAAATTTGTCCTCCACTGGTTGGTTCTCGCCACTTGTATGCAATCTTGACAGAAAATCAGCAACCAAATTGAATTTGCCTGGATTATCAACTATGGTAATGTCAAATTCCTGTAATAGCAATAACCACCTAATTATTCTTGCACCCACTACTGGATTATTCATTAAGTATTTGATGGTTGCATGATCAGTATGTACAAATATTTTGTATCCAGTGATATAATGCCTGAATTTGTTTATAGCATATATGACTACCAAGAATTCTTTTTCAGTTGTGGTATAGTTTCTTTCTGTAGAGGTAAGGTTTTTACTAATGTAGTAGATGGCATGCATACCTTCTTCCTCCTCTTTATGTCCTAAGATTGCTCCAATAGACTCATTTGAAGCATTAGTTTGTATATGAAATAGCAGAGTCCAATTGGGTCCTCTTAAAATAGGTGTGACAGTAATTTTCTCCTTAAGGGTTTCAAATGCTAATTGGCAATCCTTTGTCCATAAGAATTATGTGTCTTTGTTAAGTAGGGTAAACAGAGGAGTAGCTATTCTACTGAAATTTTCTATAAATCTCCTATAGTAGCCTGCATGAACTAAAAAACTTCTAACATCTGTTTGATTTTTAGGTGAAGGTAACTGTTTGATCACTTCTATTTTATTTTGGTCCACTTTGATCCCATTTGTTGAAATGTGGTCCCCCAATAGAATTCCTCTACCATCATGAAGCACTTTTCATGGCTCAGGGATAGTCAATTTTTTTCACGGCATTTTAGTACCTTCTCTAGGTTTATGAAAGCTTCTTCAAAGTTGCCCCCATACACAATAAAGTCATCCATATAAACTTCCATGCACTCATTAGCTAGTTCAGTAAAAATAGCTAAAACAAACCTCTGAAATGTAGATGGAGCATTACATAGTCCAAATGGAAGAACTTTGTAGGCAAAAGTTCCCCAAGAACAAGTGAAAGTGGTTTTATCCTGATCTTCAGGTGCTACTTGGATTTGGTTATATCCACTTAACCCATCTAGGAAAGAAAAATACTTCCTCCCTACAAGGTTGTCTAGCACTTGGTCAATGAATGGTAAGAGAAAGTAGTCTTTTTTTGTGGCTTTGTTTAGCTCTCTATAGTTAACACACACTCTCCACTTTCCATTCTTTTTAGGCACTATGACTAAGGGTGAGACCCATTGATTGTTTGAGATTGGATATATAAACCCTGCTTGCAGCAATTTTTCTATTTTAGTCTTAACAATGTCTTTTAAATCAGGATTCAATCTTCTCTGGGGTTGTCTGACAGGTTTGACATCTTCAGTGTATATATGATGAGTACAGATCTCAGGAGGGATGCCCTTCATATTTTAATATTCCCAAGCAAAAGTTGTTGAATGGGAAATTAGGAGTTTGAGAGGTGCTTCTTCCTATTTTTTTGCTAATTGGGTGTTGATATTCAGTGTTTTCCCAGGTAAAATCATGACCTATTTTGTGATCTAATCCATAGATGTATTCAATCCATATCCTGGAGTCATGGCATTAAGGGGGCAAGAATGTGGAAGCAACATGTGGAATGTGGCTAAGTCTTTGTAAAAGGTCTCTCCACAAGGAATGATATTTGCTAGGGTACAATGAGCAGAAGTGAGAAATTCTCTCCTTGAATCTTGGGCTAGCTCCATTATATCCTCATTAATAAGAATGAGGGTGATAGCTTCCATTGTATCATAGTGGATTTCTTCTTCTAACTCACCCAAATGTTCCTTGATGGTAACCATAGCTACTGAAGCACTGTTTTCCATGTTATCTGGCTCATCTACCCATACTCTTCCTGAATAATGTATTGATGGCTTAGCTAGAGGATACAAAGATATTTTCTTCAAATCTATTCCATTAGAAATGACCATATCCCCAGTTTGACAATCAATAGATGCTACTGTTGGAGCTAGCCATGGTCTTCCTAATATCAATGGATATGTATTTCGCAAGTTTCTAGGTTCTAATATCAGGAAGTCTACTGGGAATTCCCATGATTCTATCACAACTGGAACATCAGTTATCACCCCTTTTGGAATAGCTACCAACTGGTCAGCAAGTTGAAGGATTGTGGATGTGGACTAGATAACTGTTAGGGCTAATCTGTTCATTGTATGAATTGTCATTACATTTATTGTTGCTCCCAAATCAACCAAAACATTAGATATTTCTACCCCTGAGATGTAAACAATTATGACAGGATTCCCAAGATCTCCATATTTTGGGAGGAGCATTTCTCATATTAGGAAGTCTACTACTTTTCCTTCCACCTGGATGGTGGAAGGAAAGTTTTTCTTCCCACCCTGGGTCTTAACACAATGTTGTTTGATGAATTGGTTCAGTTCAAGCACATCCGTAATTTCTTGTAGGAGCGGAATTTCAATGTTCAATTGTCTAATTTCTTGTAAAAGTTCTGATTCCACGGTAGATTGGACTTGTTTTTGTAAGACCTTTTTTTCTGGGGCATATGTTGTTTGAGCCATTCTGGGTATGGTGCTAGTTTTTCTATCTCCGGAGTTCTTATCATAAATGTTTCCAAGGGTGTTCTCCGGAGTCATTCTTTTAGGAGGAACTCCAGAGTTATCCAAGGATGGTTCTTTTAGCATTGTTTCGATAGTAATCTCCTCTGGAAGCTGAGTGGATGGATTTTCAGGTTCCTCATCATTGGTTACTTCAACTATAGTTCGAGGAGATGGTCTTGGAAGTGCTTTCCCAGAATGCAGCTGGAGATTATTGGAATATATAGCAATAATACCAGCCATGTTTTCTTGTTCTGTCATGTAAACAGTTGCTCCCTGCTTATTTCGTGGGTTTGGTATAGGTTGAGCTGGTAAGGGTGGTTGGCTAACTGGTTCATTTTGTGACTGTCCTTGTGTGTTGGGGGGTCCAGTTAGCAATGCTTGTTGTTGAGGTTGGAAATGTCGAGGTTGTACCTAGTATTGTTGATTATATCCTTGTCGAGGACCCCAATGAGGCTGCATGTTTTGTGACCCAAACTGTTGTGGCCATTGTTGATTCCCCCAGGGCTGATTTTGCCAATGTTGGGTATGCCATTGTTGGTTTGGCCAATCTTGTGGTCCCCAAGGAGGATTATTCTGAGGTCCATGCCAAGTTGGATTCCATTGATTATTTCCCCAATTAGAAGGACCCCTATAAGAAGCCTGGTTTGGATACTAATTATAAGGGAAATTCTCAACTTGTTTTTGTCCTACATAGTTCAACTCCTCTATAATGGCATGTTTTTTACTTAGCCTTTTTAAGGCTGGGAGTTGATCGCATTGACTAGTAGGATGTTCCCTGTCATAGATCTGATAGATCTCTAATTTATCTAAAGGGCATTCTCTCAAGAGTTGTTTGTTTCTACACCTAGGACAATAGATGGAGAATGGTTCAGTTGTTCCACAATGATCAGTTGTTCTATTTTTTGCCTGAATCCCATCTAATATGGTATTCAGTTAGACTAAAATATTTGTTTTAAGATTTGTAATCTCCTCCATTAACTGTCCTATTTCATTCTTCCCTTTGAAGTATTTCGGTGTTCTCACTCCATCTTGGGTTCTGGAATAGTTCCTGCAGAGTTCTATAGCAGGCATATCCATTTTATTGATATTCCCTTTTCCCATTAGATCCAGTGCCTATTTTAATTCTTTGTCTAATCCTTTTACAAATAGGGTTCTGACCAAAGAGTGATTTACAAGGTTGCCATACCTTCTCAAAGCGAAGTTGAACCTATCCACATAATCCTCTAAGGTTTCTTCCTCTGTTTAATTTTGAACAATTCCTCATTTTTATCATTGACTCTATAGTAATCTTGGTATTTTCCTAAAAACTCTGTTTCCATCTGTTCCTAGGTATGGATGGAGTTTTTGTTGGGAATTAAGGTGTCTCAACCTTGGTAATTCCTTGTATTTTTACATTGTATTTATTTATTATTTACCTATTGTATTAATTGGAAGCAAATCCTATGTTGTCATATTGTGGGAGTTGGCATGGTGATGTGTCATCCTACATGGCATATGACCACATGTATTTTTGTCCTCACATGAGGAGATAGGCGTCCCACTTAATGGTAGGAATATTTTGCCATGTGTTGACATCTTAGATGTTGTGTAAGGGAATATTGACTGTAACGGTCATGACAGATTCCTATGAAGAAGTTATGACATGTAAGAGTCAGAAATAGGAGATTCTATGACAAGTGAAGACATGTGTCGAAGAGCATCTTTGACAAAGGCATCTTTGGGTGCGCCAAGGTGGACTATGACATGTTGTAAGAGAATATGCTATTTATAGCATGTGTATGACAGATTCTCTTATAGTTGTAAGTTATGACAGCTATGATAGATTCTATGACAGTTGTAAGAGTCATAAGAGCATCTGTCATAGCCCATTTTGGAAATAGGTGACCTCCTTGGGGTGGGGTGACTTGACAAGTGTCATGAGCATCCTACAGAGTTGGACAAGTGTCCATAGGCATGGGTTTTGGGCCATGAGCCCATGTTGGGCACCCATCCCTATGTGGAGCCATATTTGCCTTGTATTTGTTATATAAACAGGTGCTTTTAAGAGGAGATGTACTACAGGTTTGATAGGTACTGTTATGCTGCTAGTTTGTTTCTAGATATGAGTGTCGAAGACTCCTGAGAGATTGCATTGCAAGTGTATTGTAAACCATTTCAGTTTTGATAATAGATTGTGCAGGTTTTGGAGTGTGGGGTTTTTCACCCAATAAGGGTTTTCCCCACGTATATCTTGTGTCTCTCTTCTTCTGTCTCATTTTCTTGTTTATGTGTTTGCTACAATATCTTTGTTAGTGGTTTAACATTGCTGTAATAGTAAGGATAAAATGAATTTGCACTCTCCTCCCCTCATTAGACTAGTGTAGGAAGCGATTTTCGCACACCTAGCTTCCTTTCAGTTTTGGGGCAAACCCATGAACCATCTTATTGCAGAATCCTTCAGGGTTGAGGGAAACAATTTGAGTTTTTAATTATCTAATCCATAATCGTAAGTCTAGCATACCACTTTGAATTCAAACAAAAATTGATCTAGATCCTCAAAAGCAAGACCCCTAAAATTTGGCAAGTGTGCAGATGAAATATTTTTCATAGGGGCGTTATCTCCAGTAGCCAGAACAATGGGATATGAGAAGGTTCTTGGAGCCTGATTATCCTCCTCTTCATGATTATCATCCATGTCTGATACTGGTTCTTTTCCTTGAGATTCAGTGTGAGGTTCTGAGGAATTAGTTTCTATCAAAGGATCTGCCTAGAATTTCTGTTACAATTCTTGGATATATTCAGCGAGTGGAGGACTTGGAGGATTTAAGGGATTATTGAATTGAGGTGCAGTTTCCAAGGTAGGTTCTCGGTGTCTCTCTTCAACAAGATCTTGTGCCACCCCACTACTTTCATCTATATTTTGTTGATGGGGTATCTATTTTATGTATCTTCCTTTTGAATCCCTAGTTCTAACCATACAGATTCAATCTATCCTAAAACTGTTTAACTAAATTTCCCTAATTAACACAAAGTTCTCGGTAACAGCGCCAAAAATGACAAGGGTCGTTGGTCCTCGGCATTTAATCATATTTTCATGTGTCAAATCCAGGGTTGTGTCCTTGGCTATCTGCAATTAGGAATCCTATAGTTGCCATTCCATTTAACTAACTCTGATGATCTCTACTGATTGAAGAAACTAATGCTATTGATCTATCTACTCTAGAAATAAATTCTAGGAATGTTGGAAACAAAGATGAAACAACGAATTGCTAATGTAGATTTATACTATTCCATACAATTGAAACATGTGTTTATCTATGAGAAAACAGTAACTATCTCCCTAAATAGAATATGAAACAGAATAACAAAACAAACAATACTAGCCTTCTACCTTGGTGGTGGGAGTGGGCCCTTGCTCCTCACCCTCAGGGCTAAAGACTAAGGCAATGAATCAGCATAAGAAGATAATATCACAATTCGCTTTCAGTCCAATTCCATCAATAACCTTTTGTATTCAAAAAAGTATCTATATCAAAAATGAGATTACAATAATAATAATTCATCCGCTATCTTCTTCTGCTGCTACTTTGTAAATGTATATCTAATCCAGTGATGAGGTATCACTTACCCTAACTACTAGTCCATCTATGAGATAGCATCAATCTCTTATTATACCAATTGCTTAACTACAAAGTAAAAATTCATGCAATTAAAATAGATTTTAGTGGAACAGCAATCTCACTAAATCTGAGTCTTGGTTTCAAATACAACTAGACAGCAAGGCCCTGAAATATAGGTACTTAATCAGTTTGTCAAGAACTCATGCAAAATCAAAAAGAGATAAAACTTCTACCAGTTAACTAGGGTCTTCATTCAATTACTCAGGTGCTGATTGAGTAATATCTGGAGCACCCCGATTACCACTAGAAGTGTTGACTAGCAATGGTGCTGGAAATCTACATTTGTATTAAGGAGGCTCCAAAGGTGTGTGCTTCTATCTGCAGCTCCAGAGATATGCTTATGACCTTCCATTTAGCTCTGGAGATATGCTTCACCCCCTTATCTCAAAATCTCTCCAATCATATTGGAAAATATTGGAGACTGGTGTGGTATCCATATGTCAGCTCCGGAGATTATTAGGACCACCTCCGGAGATGCTCAAAATTGTCTTTGCTCGAACACCTGCACCTGTAGATTCAAAAAGAGAGGATTTCTACATATTTCCATTAATTTAATGCACATTAGTCCTTCAATCAAAAATCATGATTTTAGGCAATTCATCTCTCATTAACATAATTAGAACAATCTTGTCAATCTACTTTGGTGCAGTCATCAGGACAATGATTAAGGAAGAAAAAGAGGGGTAAAAAGGTGTATTATCATGCGTGCTACCTGACAGTCATCATCTTTCACACATACATTCAAGAGCATAGATCAAGAAGTCACAACTATGATAGAGGACTCAATTACAGGTCTGATGTCACTATGAAATGCTTGGAAAGATAGAATAGATTGATATTTTGTCAAAACCCTAATCTGATTAGCCTAAAACCCTAATTAAGCAAAATTGTAAACAAATAGATGAAACCTGACAAATGCTTGCATAGGAAGGCACTAAATATAGATTAGAAACATACCAGGATTTTAATTTCAGAAATCAAAAACTTCAGGGACAAAAGAGGGATCACCCTTGTCCAAGGTGGCACTTTTTCTGGAGGTCGAGAACCAAATATGTTGTAGACTGTACCCTACTTAGAGATTTCTGATAGTGACAAATTGGAGGACAAAAGAGGGATCGCCCTTGTCCAATTAGGGATATTTTCTGCTACTTTCTTCATATTTAGAATCCTTATGCTCTACATTGATCTCCTGCAACTCCTCTCTGTAAGATTTGACACCTATCACCTATAATCACAAGAGAGGGGTTGGGGTTGTGGTGTTTAGGAGCTTGCCTCAGTCAAGCCCCAGAATGGCATTCAAGCCTTCCAACACCAGTGTTAGATAGAGAGTGTGTGTCCTTGGTGGATAGAGGCAAAAGCAAATGATATGATAAAATGTTTGAAACACAATGTAGATGTCACCTAAGAGGTGAAGCTCTCACAGGGAGATGAAGATCTTTCACGCCATGAGAAGGATTGATGAAGACAAATCTACAACAAACAAGTACAAACACAACATAATAATGCTTTGCAACACAATGAAAGCCTTGAGTATCCTTAGCACAAGATCACAAGTTCACATTATCCATCTAGCTATAAAATGAAGTCCTAAACATGATTATATATGCATTCTTGGTAAACTTTTGTAATTCAAACTTGAGATGTCAACAAGGGAAACCTTTTTAATGGTCACCAACCGACATTCAAATTTGGGACCCCGACAAAATAGGGCAGGACTAGGGTACACACGTCCAAGTCCAAGGGCCTATTTTGGGTCCAGATTAAGCTTAAGGTTCACCCCTAGGTCCCATTTGACATGGGTTTCAGGGGATTTTACTTCGGGGTTCATTTTAAACATGCATGATTAAATCTAAGGGACCTGGGAGCCAAACTTAGGAGATAAAAGTCCTAGGGGATATTTTATGACATAACATGTAGATACCGGTATACTAGACTTGAACTAAAAGGAGTTTCATTAGCACTCACATGCTCACTAGCTGGCTCATCCTCAACTTCAAGTGCAACAAGTTGGAAATTGGAAGCATCCAATTCAGTGTGCTCTAGCTTAATATCCCAATTCATCTTGTCCTCTTCCTTGTAGTCAATTTGTTTGTGCAAAAGGAGGCACAAGTTGGAATGCATATACACAAAGTCCTCTACCTTTTTTAGTATAGTCAATTGCACTATACCAAATGGATGGAGTATGTGCTCCAATTCTTCTCAAATACAAATGAACTAGCAACCTATTAAGAAAAAGTTGAAGTTCAAATTTTAAAAATTAAAAAAATAATAATAAAATTTCAAATAAAATAAAAATTTATAAAACTTACTTGCAATAGAACTTTGTTCACAAGAGGTTGTAGGTATTGGAATGTACAAAATCAATGAACTCATGACTACATCTTGCAAATCTAGATTAGGGCAGCCTCTACAAAATGTTGCTTTGTACCCTTTAGCAACTTCAAAATCTCTATATGGGGCAATACTTGTTGGCATAGAAAGAATCTTAGCACTACAATATTTTTGACTCAATGCGAAGGCGAGATGTAATAAAATGGTTATTGTGTTCCACCTCTCTTCAATAATTTTGTGCACCTATTTGAAGGAAGCTTTTTTAGGATCTTGTTCTTTTTCATTTATGATGGTCTTCATCTTCTTAATTATTTTGGCAATGCCATCATAAATCTTGCCCAAACAAGGCCTATCCATGTTGGTAAAACGGATCATATTCAAAATGGGCTCAACAAAAGTAAGAAGATATTCAACACAATCCCACCAAATGTCATCTAAGATCTTGTACTTAATATTTGTTGCCCTCAATGTTGGATTGCCTCCATATGGATCAATTCTAGCTTATGACATTATTAGAAGGTGTCTCACAAACCTTTACAAGTCATCTCAAGATGATTGTGTTGGAGGTGAAATGGGTCTTAACAACCTATGTGAAAATCAAAATTAACAAAAATAAAAACAAAGAAGAAAACATAGTTAAGTTCAAAAAAAAATTACTAAAGTGAAACATAAGCATTAAAATAAATTTTAATGTTTCACTTACCTTTAATATCTTCAATTTCGAGAATGATCTAAATATGCCCTACGACATGTGATGGTTGGTGTTGAACATTTGGATCTCTTTGACCTCGACATACATGTGTTTGATCCAATCAATTTTGGTGTCAATCTTTTGTAGCATAAGGTTGAGAGCGTGGATAGCACAAGGTATCCAAAAGATGTGTGAATAACAATCAAACCACCAATAAACCAATTGCTCTACAATTTTTGGTGTTGTCTGTTATGACTTAAACAATGTTTCAAAGCCCCACTTCATTAATGGTCATCAGGAGGATGTTAGCAATAAATGCACCATCATTCACCTCCCCCTCACAATCCACAACTCTCAACCCTTTAAGGGACACTGCATTGACATTGATTAATGGCCAATTTTTTGCATCCTTCCATCCACCAAAATCAATGGACACCCCTATGTCAACCAACGAATCCCCTATGAACTTCAATGAATCCTCTACAAACTTCACCTCCTTTTCCAATAAAATGCTACACATCTTATCAAAACATGAGCTCTTGTACCCTTTTGGAGTTTCATTAATTATTCTCACCATTTGTTGCCAGTATGGTGAGTGAAAAACATCAGAAGCCAATCCATTTGCATAAATACATCTCACAATGTATTGGCAATCTCTTGAGACTCATTGTGAAATGACATTTCCAATGGCTCCTTTGGTCTCTTATGTGTAACAATCGTAGGATGTTCTATAGGTGTGGCCAAAAATGGGTGGCTCTTTACCACAAATTCAAGATTAGATGGGAGAGGAGGGGGGCTCATTCCTTGAGATCCTTTCTTTGCCAAAAAGATGATTTGATCTACGGCCTAATGGTTCATATGTTTTCTCCTACTCACTAATATATGGTATGACTTGATTTGATGGAATGGATACACTATTCTTTCCTAGGCAATCTTTGATATCCTATCCAAGAATGCCACACAAATGGGTTTTCATCTGACTATATGAACTTGAATACTTGACACCACACCTACTACAAATCTAAACATAACCCTATGGAAATAAGTTTGACAAACAACATCACACGTACCTCATTAAAAAATTTAAGCATGTGCCATAGATTCATAGAATAATAAAAACAAAACAAAAATTTCAAAGAATCAAAACAAAGCAAGAGAGTTCATTTGTAAACAAAGATGCATAATTATAAAAAAAATAAAAACTAAAGAAATTTACCTCTTTTGCAAAAGTATTCCTCTATGATCTCCTTGATAGCAAATGGGCTCTTGCACATGCATAGAAATAGTAAACCAACTTTGGAACCTTCACTGATCAATCTTCATCTCTATTCATGTGATGGCAACCAAGAATGAATTTTTTTTGTGTTTTTCATTCACAATGAAGTAAACTAGTTTGTTTTAGTCTTCCAAATGCTTTAGAAAGCACTTTTTAAGGTTGGATTTGTTTTTATGCATCCAAGTCAAAGTCAAATTCCTAAAACAATTTTTAAAAATACATAAAATATTTAAAAAAGTGTCAAAGTTCCATCGGGTTCAATGCAAGTTCTACAAAATTTTGTTGGGTTTGAAGTGGGTTCACCTAAATTTGACCAAGACAAACCCACAAGGAAAAAATAGCACACTTGTCATATCCCCTACAGGACCTATAAGCACAAAAATCACGCACAACCTCCACGAGGACCCCTATGATGATTTTAATCCTTGTCACGTACATGTAAGCGTGAAATAATGTCCTCTAAGCAACAGACCTCTCAAGATGACGTGTCTTCTTTCTTCTCTTGTGTTGTTTCTTCTTTGTTGTTTTCTCTCTTTGTCGTCGACACTTTTCGACACTTTTGCAACACTTGTCAATTTACATTTTCTAAGCTTTCGACCTTGCTCCTAAGCCTTGTAAGCATCTTGTAGGTGAATTTTCACCTTTCCCCTATGTTTTTCATCCTCTCCACCCCTTAGAAGCCTTCTAGAGGTCCCCCGAATCTATCTCCCACTTTCGGTTTTTAGTTTCACTCAATCAATCCAAATCTCCCCTTATTATTTCCAGATCTCCCCCGAGAGATCCTACGGTGCAAGTGGAGATTTGGATTCTTGCACATGATTGATCTATTTCTGGAGGTAGATCACCTCCTTTTCATCTCCCCTACCATCTCCCATCATGCATTTCCTCTAAGACCCCTTTCTTTGTGAATCTCCCGCCAGGTGACCCTGTGATGTCCCGCTATTAAGGCATTGTTTAGATTAAAGATTTAAACATCATGATAAACAATGAAATTGCTTCCCTAAAGTATGGTGTCTGTAATATTCCCTTCCATCGTTAATTTGAATGATAATTGTGTATATAATATATACTTATATTACTTTATAAACAATATTAAATGATTTATTGTATTTATAATTAATAAATATAAATACAAATATAAGTGTATATATATATAATAGATATGAATAACAAATATGAATAAAATAATTATAATTGTTATTATTATAAATGTATCAATAATTATATAAATCTTATTATTATAAATATACAAATAAATATCAAGTTGCGTCAAAAGCAGCGATTAGATAAATAGATTAGATAAAGTCTCAAATGTTACACCTTAAGAGAGGTTGATCCTCTCACAAATCAGCGACCAAGTTCATGACCAAAATCGGTGATCGTAAAATAAGCAACGAATGTATAATATATAAGACAGTAATCACTTATGATACTAAGGCAGTGGTTAATAAAAACAAAAGGTTATTCTTGAAAAGTTAGAAGGTGTGATTCATTGTAGGGATGCATCTTTTGGAGAGAGAAGCAACCCTCCAGAAGAAATGTATCCATTTTGGAGGTATAAAAGAGGGGAGGAATTGGGTTATAAGGAAGAGACATACATGGACATTGAAGAATAAATATAAAAATTCAGTCAAGAAAAATATATATAGTTCTGAGTTATAAGAAAAATATATATAGTTCTGAGTTATAATCTGCAATAGGAAAATAAGAAGAATATATAATAGTTACAGCAGTAAGACAAAAGAGACTAGCAATCAGATAAGTAGCAGCCACCTTGGTAGGAAGTTTATATGTAGAATGATAAGGTTTATTTATTATTGTTCAATTATCCAATGTGCATGAAATTTGATATATGATCTTTCGTAAATTTTATATATGTTTGGAACTAACATTATTATAATGTTATGGTTACTTCATTAATTCATGTACATAATCGTTTATATGTCACCTTCATAATTCATTATGCATGGATGATATGATTGTTTGCAACTATGAGTATGATTAGTTATTATGCATTAATGTGGATTCTTGTATGAATGTCATGATTTCTATGATGAGGGAATTAAGGGCCTACGAGGAGGGGAAATAGTGTTGGGATCATCTTCTAAGTACGCCACCCCATGGTGGATGGCTAAGGGCCTACCACATGTGGGCCAAAGGGGCATAGGAGGCTGCTCTTGGGCTTAGAAGGAATGATTTCTAGGACACCTTGTTGTAGTTGCACCCCCAACCTCCCATCATGTTGATTAATTGAATCATAAGAAGAAACAGAATAGTTTTGATAATGGGTACAGTGATAGGACGCCTCACTAGGCACACCACCCCATATGAATGCAAGAGGCCATTGGGGCCAAGAGGGATGAAGCACCTGCTCTTGGGCCTAGGGTAGAGGGTTTCTTGGGCACCCTATCAAGCCATTTTGTTCTAGGAATTAGAAACCCTAACCCTAAACTTGTGGGATTTGAATTTTTAGGGTAAAATTAGTATTGTTCCAATAGGGGACATTGCAAGTGGTATCAGAGCATCTTTCCTACCATCCTGTGTATGCTTTATGTATTACATGTATTGGTGTATACTTTGTGACTTATGTGTATTCAAATGTATTCAAGTATATACCTTGTGATTTATGTGTATTCAAGTGTATTCAAGGTATACTTTGTGACTTATGTGTATTCAAGTATATGCTTTGCAACATACGTTCATGTGAATTCTTTGTGTATTATGTGTATTCGCATGTATGCTTCATACTTGTGTATACTTGGTGACTTTGGGAGGGTGGACGGTTCCACGGTGTAGTATGGGATGCACTGAATCCCCTTTCAAGTTGTCAGGTTGTATACTTACATGTATTAATGCAACTTACGATTTATGTATAATCAAATTTGTTCAAGTGTATAATACTTGACTTATGTGTGTTCAAATGCATACTCTATGACTTATATTTGTATTTGAGTGTATACTCTGACTTTGTATTCAAGTGTATACTTCATGGCTATGTATGTGAGTGTATACTCCATGACTTGTATTTGTATTCGAGTGTATACGCTATGACTTGTTTTTGTATTTGAGTGTATACTCTAACTTTGTATTCAAGTGTATACTTCATGACTATGTATTCGAGTCTATACTCTATGACTCTGTATTTGTATTTGAAAGTATACTCTATGACTTTGTATTCAAGTGTATACTTCATGACTATGTATTCAATTGTATACTCTATGACTTTGTATTTGTATTCAAGTGTATACTCTGTGACTTTGTATTTGTATTCGACTGTATACTCTGTGACTTTGTATTTGTATTTGATTGTATACTCTATGACTTGTATTTGTATTTGAGTGTATACTCTAACTTTGTATTCAAGTGTATACTTCATAACTATGTATTCGAGTGTATACTCTGACTTTGTACTCAAGAATATGTATTCGAGTGTATACTCTATAACTTTGTATTTGTATACTCTGTGACTTTCTATTCAAGTGTATACTTCATGACTGTGTATTCAAGTGTATACTCTATGACTTTGTATTTGTATACTCTGTGACTTTGTATTCAAGTGTATGCTTCATGATGATGTATTCAAGTGTATACTCTATGACATTGTATTGTATATTCTGTGACTTTATATTTGAGTGTATACTCTATAACTTTGTATTTGTATACTCTATGACTTTATATTCAAGTGTATACTTCATGAGGATGTATTCGAGTGTATACTCTATGACTTTGTATTTGTATTCAAGTGTATACTCCATGACTTATATGTATTCAAGTGTATATTTTGTGACTTATGTGTATTCAAGTGCGCATTTTGTGGCTTGTGTGTATTCAAGTGTATACATTGTGGCTTATGTGTTTTCAAGAGTATTCAGGTGTATACCTTGTGGCTTATGTGTATACGTGTATTCATGTGACTTATGTATTTAAGTATATACTTTACGACCTACATGTATGCTTTGTGACTTGATGTACTCGTACGTATACCTCATAAATGCTTCATGCTTCTTGTATATACTCTATTTATACTTTATGTATCACATGTATCAATGTGTTACTTCATGTATCTTCAACAAGATGTGTCCTTATAATTACTTTATGCTTAAAAACTATGAGAATGTTAAAGATGTTGTCTTTCCAGTGGCTCAGGCTACTCGATTGCGTGCTTGAGCTATTTGCTTGTCTACTTGATCTACTTGCCTACTTGCTTGAGTTGGTTGCCTACGTGCTTGAGTTACTTGCCTACTTGCTTGAGCTGGTTGCTTACGTGCTTGAGCTACTTGCCTAGTTGCTTGAGCTGGTTACTTGCGTGCTTGAGCTACTTGCCTACTTGCTTGAGTTGGTTGCTTGCGTTCCTGAGCTACTTGGTTGTCTACTTTAATTTTATTATGTAATTCAATGTCAATGCATGTAACCTACAAATTGGTATAATCACCTCTATGCTTAACATCCTGAGGAAATCACTCACCACCATTCAACCTTGAGGTGAAAAAGAGAAGAGCATTTCATCTAAGAAAGATATCCAAAACATCATCAAAGAATTCAATTGAGATTTAGGACCACTAAGGTGTCATATCAACTTAGGAGGGCCCATCTCTTAAAATCCAAAACAACAAATTTGAGGGGACATAATAAAGACAACTAGGAACCCACAAACAAGGAGAAAGATCTTTAAAGAAATGTGGAAATTTATAACAAGATATATTCATCAAACTTAATTGTTCTATCCAATTACAACGAGATCAAATGTACAAACAAGAGATCTATCCCTCACTCATTGAAACAAAGATTAAACAATCCAATCCATATTGATCTAGTGAACTTTGTCTTATTTTCCTACATATGATATCTAGGGTAGATCATTTCATCCAAGGGCCTTCTTCTCTTAAGCTCCTTAGAGTAACCCTTTATTCATGATTAAAGATCAAGGATATCAGGTTCATAAGTATCTTCGATAAAATTAATACATGTCAAGTTATACCAAATTTGTTATGTAAGGATCATTCTCATTTACCAAACTTAATTGATAAGAGAAAACAAATTTAGTACCCGAATCGTAGAGATATGTAAAAAAGGAGGATAAAACCCCAATGGAATTGAAAGATAAGAAAGAATTGAATATTGGAGTAAACCTATAGAAGTAAGTCGTATTACTTACTAAGGAATGACTAACTATTGTACATCTTTTAGCAACTTGTACATATAGGTATAACAGATATTTGGCTAAGATAAGTGACTCAAAACCCTATAAACTCCTCATAAGAAATCAGCTAATCACAAATCATGTTTTAATACTTACACGAATTTTCTCTCTATGACATCAATTATTCCTCAAAACATGGTTTTTTTTTCCTATCATCATTGGATTTCAATGTGACTCTTCTTTGAAGATAATAACTTATCAAAGGGTAAAACCACAAAATGACAAATACAAGATTGAATTTCGGGATCAAAGATCAAGATGTCTTTTGGGGGCCAGAGAAAACTTAGTTATAACATCATTAGTCAGCAACGCTTGTTGTGAGAGATATTGGAAAATACAATCACACGGACCAAAAGAATATTTGTCATTATCAAAAGATTTTAATAATTGCTTGAGGACAAGCAATCTTGGGCGGGGTGGACTGTGATGTCCCGCTATTAAGGCATTGTTTAGATTAAAGATTTAAACATCGTGATAAACAATGAAATTGTTTCCCTAAAGTATGGTGTCTGTAATATTCCCTTCCATCATTAATTTGAATGATAATTGTGTATATAATAAATACTTATATTACTTTATAAACAATATTAAATGATTTATTGTATTTATAATTAATAA
This sequence comes from Cunninghamia lanceolata, assembly GCA_027924645.1. Taxonomy (NCBI): domain Eukaryota; kingdom Viridiplantae; phylum Streptophyta; class Pinopsida; order Cupressales; family Cupressaceae; genus Cunninghamia; species Cunninghamia lanceolata. The sequence continues at coordinate 189,974 of BSBN01001907.1, read as the reverse complement.
ATATAAATACAAATATAAGTATAAATATAATATATATATAATAGATAGGAATAACAAATATGAATAAAATAAATATAATTGTTATTATTATAAATATACAAATAAATATCAGGTTGCGTCAAAAGCAGCGATTAGATAAACAAATTAGATAAAGTATCAAACGTTACACATTAAGAGAGGTTGATCCTCTCACAAATCAGCAATCAAGTTCATGACCAAAATCGGTGATCATAAAATAAGCAACGAATGTATAATATATAAGGCAGTAATCACTTATGATACTAAGGCAATGGTTAATAAAAACAAAAGGTTATTTTTGAAAAGTTAGAAGGTGTGATTCATTGTAGGGATACATCTTTTGGAGAGAGAAGCAACCCTCCATAAGAAATGTATCCATTTTGGAGGTATAAAAGAGGGGAGGAATTGGGTTATAAGGAAGAGACATACATGGACATTGAAGAATAAATATAAAAATTCAGTCAAGAAAAATATTATAGTTATGAGTTATAATCTGCAATAGGAAAATAAGAAGAATATATAACAGTTATAGTAGTAAGACAAAAGAGACCAGCAATCAAATAAGTAGCAGCCACCTTGGTAGGAAGTTTATATGTAGAATAATAAGGTTTATTTATTATTGTTCAATTATCTAATGTGCATGAAATTTGATATATGATCTTTCATAAATTTTATATATGTTTGGAACTAACGTTATTATAATGTTATGGTTACTATGATGGTCATTAATTCATGTACATAATCGTTTCTATGTCACCTTCATAATTCATTATGCATGGTTGATATGATTGTTTGCAACTATGAGTATGATTAGTTATTATGCATTAATGTGGATTCTTGTATGAATGTCATGATTTCTATGATGAGGGAATTGAGGGCCTACGAGGAGGGAAAATGGCGTTGGGATCATCTTCTAAGTACGCCACCCCATGGTGGATAGCTGAGGGCCTGCCACATGTGGGCCAAGGGGGCATAGGAGGCCACTCTTGGGCTTAGAAGGAATGATTTACGAGACACCCTGTTGTAGTTGCACCCCCAACCTCCCATCATGTTGATTAATTGAATCATAAGAAGAAACATAATGGTTTTGAAAAGGGGTACGATGATAGGACGCCTCACTAGGCATACCACCCCATATGGATGGAAAGAGGCCACATGGGGCCAAGAGGGGTGAAGCACCTGCTCTTGGGCCTAGGGTAGAGGGTTTCTTGGGCACCCTATCAAACCATTTTGTTCCAAGAATTGGAAACCCTAACCCTAAACTTGTGGGATTTGAATTTTTAGGGTAAAATTAGTATTGTTCCAATAGGGGACATTACAGACCCTCATTTTGCAGGATCTCCCCCAGGCGATCCTACTGATGAAAGGAGTGACCCCGTCGCATTTCCAACCGCGGAAAAACTCAAGTTTCTAACACGAAATAGCTCCGTTTTCACTCATTTTTCTTCTAGTTCACATGTTTTTTGATGCCTAATATGGAGTTGACTATTTCATGCACCCACACATGCATAATTAACTCCATTTGATCTAAAATTAACAACTCATTCTCTTCCATGCATTCTTTCAACTCCAATTCCTCTTCAGTTATTGATTTATCACTCCCTAATTAACTGAGTTTAATGGGTAATCAATCTAGTTCACTCCCTAATCAATCGTTGTTAACTCTTCAATCAATTGAGTTAACTTCTCAATCAATTCCCTTCTTCCAACCTATAAATACCCCCCTCCCTCAAGCACGAAGGGAGGCAAATTCACTATGCACACAGCTCTTGCTAAGTTTTTGCTCTCCAATTAGTATTCTCATGCTCACACAGGACGAAGGTGCCTTTTATTTATTCATTGTTCATCAAGCTTCATATAAATTTCTTCAAGCATCATTACGTTGCTTCAATCAATGCCATTGTGCTCATCAAAAGCTCCTATTGAGCTTTCTCAAGCTTCTACAAGCTTCTTTTGTTTCTTTGTGTTGTCTTATCGTCAAGAGGTCTTCCCACAGCTTCGAGAAGATATGAGGTTGCCATCAAGGATTTCTGAGGGTAGTGGAGTCACACAAATCTTCTCTATTTTCAGGTTCCTCTATGCTTTTGTCAATTTGTAGTAATTAGGAAATCAAAATTGCTCTTGGGATTAGTAATTTATTGCATTTTCCTTGATATAAAGGTTAGATCTAGCATCTTAGCAGTAATTTGCATTCTTAGTTTAATTCAATTACTTGCAATTTCCTTTTTTAGATTAATTGTTTCAAAACATTTGAAAACCCCACAAACATAGAATAATTGCATTAGGTTAGATTCATTCTAAATTGCATTCATATTTCCTTTCTTAGATTAAAAAGCATCTTTATTTCCAAAAATACCAAAAAAACACAAAAACAAGTTTGCACATCATATAGCTTTGCATTCATAAAAATATAGAAAAGAACAAAAACATTAGGCATTTAGATAACTTGCAAACCCTTGATACCATCACAAGGTCAACAAAAGTCAACGCACAACCAAGCCCTAGGTCAAAACCTAAGTCTAATCAAGGTTAGTCCACATACACCTATCCCTTGTCTTGGCTCACGAATGTGCCCAGAATTAAGAGGTGAGTGGGTGAGGGCAGTCCTCGACGAGATTGAGGAAAACAATCCAAGGCCTCAACAAGATCCACTTGTCTTACAACTGGAGGCATTTAGACAATTTCAAATACAACGTGCAATCATTCAACAAATTGAAAGAAAAGAAGTCATCAACGAAAGTAATAGCTTACCCACATAGAGGTAGAATAGGAGAAACCCTAACAGACGAAGAGTAACTAGTGACCCTTCAAGTCATAGGATTATCTCTACAACAACAACATTCGAACAAAACATTTACATTAGCACACAACTCCAAAGGCCCCAGGACATGCCGACCCCTCTCCGCTAAGTCCATCTCTCCAACAACCCAGACCCCCATCGTGTCCCGCCTCCTCTCGACTGGCTACTTCCACGAGAGCAAGAGTGATGTGGCGGATCGCCCCGTGGCAAGGAGGGAAGGGTCCATGTGCGTGCCGAAATCCAACCCGACAGCCCCAGGAAACAGAGGTCGCGATTTTGAGCGTATAGGACCACACCAGAATCTGAACAAGGAGTGAATCATACATGGATGATGGATCCAAGGGATCTCTACAAAGAACCGATAACAGCTCAAAATAAAGAAAATAGTACACAACAGAGTAGCAGTGTTAATGTGTTAATCTTCAAGTTAACACAATTCAGTTGTATAATTAGTTTTTAATTTTGTTTTCCTATTTTGGCAGTTCAACTATTTTGCATGCCTATAAATATGATGTAATCTTCTTTTTTCATCAATATAATTTTTCCATTCTTCCTATCTTTCCATCTTGGGCTAACAGTGGTATCAGAGCACAGGAATAATTATGGTTGATAGGCATTCCATTCTAGTAATTGGTGTTTTGAAAATGTTGTGAGATTCAAATAGTGCTGGTGCAAAAAATAAGAATTACAGTTAGAAAAGTTCATTATACTCAAACTTTTTGTTGCGCGTGGAAGAATTTGAGACGAAAATCTACGCTGAGCAGTTTGAAGAAAATTTTGAAAGCCTTGAAGAAAGTGGCACCCAGATATTCGATGAAGTTGAGAAAAGAAATTGTGTGGAGAAAAGATTTATACGTGGAAGAATTCAGGCATCACACAAGAGAAAAGAAACCATGTGAAGAAAAGATTTATGTGGCAGTTTGAAAAGATTTATACATTGACTTCAATGACCCAGTCCAAAAGGTAGTAGTGTTCTATTTCTTGATTTTACCACACTCAGGGTTCTTGAAGGCATTGGAGCCCAGACAACACTAAGTGTTTGGCTGAGTCAGATAAGGTGCAATCTATAATTTTTTTAATCTATGGTGTCTGTATTTGCTGCTACTTCTCCCAATCTGCTATTTATTTATCTCCTGTCAAAGATTTTTTTTATCTTGCTTTTTCCATACAAATTTAAGCAAGAACAATTCAAGCAATAAATTTGAATATGTGCAAATTGTGTGCATTTTTTACAATTCACAATGCAGTCTATTGTATCAATGATTGGGGAAACTTTAACTGGAAGAGGCACATGGTTAGAATGGTATAGAAAAATAGAAAACGCTCTCATTTTCAATGATTTGTGGAGTAATATTTGTGATAGAGATGTCCAACCTATAGCACCAACTGTTGTTAAAGAGAAAGAAGTATCGCAATATAGAAATTCAAAAGCATTGGCCTTGATAAGGGCTTCTATCAATGGAGATGTGTTTCGACACATACAAAGGTGTACATTTGCTTGGGATGCCCTTAAAAAATTGAGAGATCTATATGATTCTCATTCGAATTGTAATTTATTCAATTACAATTGAAATTATTTAACCTTGAATTGAAAAATGGTGATGTCATGAGTTTGACTTCTGAGATTCAAGTTATAAAACATGATATTGATGTTGCCGATACAAAAGTTGATATCTATCTCACAGCCTTAATAAAGACACTTCTTCCAAAGCATTCAACTTATTTAGAATCCATTCAAGCAAGTAATCAATTGAAAGCCATCATATTTGATCAATTAGTTGCAAAGTTGGCAGAACATGAGAAGGCTTTCAGGAGAAAAATTGATAACATTGGTGAAAATGTTTGTCTTGGTCAACAAAAAGATAAGCCGCCTAATAAGAACTCTTCTAGAGGTGGTCATAGTGATAGAGAAAAAGCTAGAGATCAATGGAAAAATAGAGATAGAGGAGGTGCAAATGGAAAAAAGCACTTCCAACATGACAATCAAAATGATAGACACCACTTGTATTGTAAACGATGTGGTCAAAAAGGTACTCATGAAGCCCATGAATGCAAACTCTGATGGGATAAGATAGAAAATTCTCTCAAACAAAAAGATAAATCATACTATGATGAAAAACATCAAGAGCAACCCAATTTGCATGTGGTAGTGATAATGATGAATATGTGCTTTCTATTTTAGATTTTGCCTATTGTAATTCAATTAATGTTTCATGGTGTGATGCTTGGGTCTTAGATACTAGAGCCACACAACATATGACATTTAGGCATGATTATTTTGATTAATTTCATGAAAGTGTATGTGGTCCAATTTATTTGGCAGTTAAATCAAGTCTCAAGCCTATTGGAAAAGGCACTATTCAGCTCAAGTTGCCTAGCCTTCCAGATTTTGTACTTCATTATGTCTTGTATCTTCTTCAATTAAAATGTAACTTGTTGTAACTAGTCATGATTCGACAACAAGGCCACTCCATTTTGTTGGAAGATGGACAAGTGGTTGTTAGAAGGAAGTCAAATAATCAAGTTGCATTTACTAGTTATGAAGAAGGCAAGTTATTAAACTCCATGGTGAATCAGCGATTTCTAGGAATTTTGCATCTCACTGAAGAAGGTAATCTTTCTCCTAGCCTTTTGTGGCATGCAAGATTGTGCATGTTAACTATGACAGCATTTGTATCATGCAAAAGAATGGTGTTGTGGGTTTGCCCACTTTGCCTAAGAAAGTTGAAAAATGTGAAACTTGTATTCTTGCAAAACAACATAGAGATTCATTCCCTCGTTCCACTTGGCGAGCACATAGAAAATTGCAACTCATTCATTCTGATTTGTTTTACTAGTAACTTTTGTTGGGGGATGTAAGTACTTTATGTTGTTCATTGATGATTATAGCCGCATGACTTGGATTTATTTCTTGAAGCAAAAGTCTAAAGCTTTTGAAACTTTGAAGAAGTTTCGTATTACGATTGAAAAGCAAGCACAATCTCAAATTGGCACTCTTAGAATAGACAATGGTGGAGAGTTTACTTCCATAGTTTTTGAGGATTATCTTCGTCAAAATGGGATTCAACATCATCTCATTGTCCTAGATACTCCTCAACAAAATGGTGTTGTTGAAAGAATGAATAGGACTGTCATGAATATGGTTCGAGCAATGTTATACATCAAAGGAATCTAATTGCATTTTTGGTAGAAGCAGCAAGAACAACAATTTATCTTCGCAATAGATCTGCTTCATCTACTCTTTACCAAGCGATTCCATATGAAGTTTGGTATGGATACCCTCCGTCTATTCGGCATCTTCAGATTTTTGGCTTCACTTGCTATGCTTTGATTCCCAAGGAGAAACGAAGTAAGTTGCATCACTGAAGTTATAAACGCATTTTTCTTGGCTATTCTGAATCTTCAAGAGCATATAGATTGTATGATGAGGCTAACAAGAAATTTATTCTTGCAAGAGATGTTATATTTTGTGAATCTTCCAAAAGTGATGCCAATGTTGATTGTCAGTTAAAACAACTTGATAAATTTGCTAAGTTTATTACTTGGAAAAACACATCCATGTGAGATTCCACAATATGGGGGGAATAAGTCATTTAGAACCACCTTTGTTTGATCCATCTATAGAATCTCTATCCCAATATGTTCACCCTCAAGATCTCCAAAAAGAAAAGCCCCTCTAATAATGGCCTTCACCCTTTAGATGAGTCTAGGATTTCAGAACCATTAGACACTGATAGAGCTTCTAGTCAAGAAATGGAAGCACCTTTAGTCCAACCAAAATCTTCACAAAATGGGCAAAACAAGTCCAACAAACTTTGAAAGATTTGAGACCTAACGAAATTGGTAAGATGGGAACATGAAGTTCTTACAAAGCCAGGGAACAAGGTCAATCTAGTAATGTACCTTGGAGTCTATTGATGAGATCAATATCACAATGGATTCAAAACCAATTTCCTATAATGAAGCTAAAAATAATGTAGCGTGGAGGCAAGCTATGCAAAATGAGTATGATGATCTTCTCAAAAATGGCACTTGGGAGTTGGTGGATCCTCCACTAGGTTGTAAACCTATTGGTTGCAAGTGAATCTTTCGAAACAAATATAAAGTAAATGGTTCACTTGACAAACATAAAGCCCGACTTGTTGCAAAAGGTTATGCTCAAAAAGAGGGCATAGATTAGGATGAAACTTTTGCACCTACCACAAAATGGACTACCATTCATGCTTTGTTGGCTCTTTCAACACAAAATGGGTAGAAAGTTCATCAAATGGACGTCAAAACTACATTATCAAATGGTGATCTCAAAGAAACAGTATATATGACTCAACCAAAAAGATATGTAGTCAATGGTCAAGAACACCATGTATGCAAGCTCATAAAATCATCATATGATTTAAAACAAGCCCCTCGAGCCTGGTATGAACAATTCACCAAACATCTCTTAAAGTTGAATTTCAAGCACTTTGAATTTGATGATGCAACTCTATTTGTCCAAAAGGTTGATAGCATTGTTATATATCTAGTTGTTTATGTGGATGATTTATTTCTCACTAGTAATAATGAAGATTATAATCAAACTATGAAAAACAAATTGAAGCAAGGGTTTGAAATGACTGACTTGGGACATTTTCATTACTATTTGGGTATTGAGGTGATTTAAAAACCCAAGTATATCTTCATCACTCAGCAAAAATATATTGGTGAAATTCAAAGCAAATTTGGCATGTCTCACTCCAAACCACTTAGTACTCCTATGGAGCAAAATTTGAAGCTCACATCAAATGACTCTACAACATTGGTTGATGAAACTATAATATAGACAACTTGTTGGCAATTTGAATTATGCAACAACTATCCGCCCAAATATTTCTTTTGCTGTTGGAGTTCTCTCTAGAATCATGCAACAACCTAGAAAACATCATTGATTAGCCGCCACAAGGGTTCTTCAATATCTGAAAGGCACTCAAAACCATGGGCTCAAATACTCCAAGGCAACAAATTCTTCCTTGGTTGGACATTCAGATTCTAATTATGCAGGTGACTTGGAAGATGAAAATCTACTTCCAGTTTCCTAATGCATCTAGGGCCTGCAACCATTTCTTGGAAATCTACGAAGCAATCAATGTCAACGCTATCCTCTACAAAAGCCGAATATATGGCAGCTTTTGAGTCAACTAGGGAAATCTTATGGCTTCGAAGAATTCTTGAAGATTTGCAAGCACAACAGGTTTCCTCTCCTTGTTGACAATCAATCTACAATCAAAATGGCAAAAAATCCAGTCTTTCACAATTGAACCAAACACATCAACACAAAGTCTCATTTGATTCGACATCATGTGAAAGATGGCAGTGTACAACTCAAATATTGTCCCACTGCAGATCAGCGCGCCGACATTCTTACCAAAGCGCTTGGAAGAGAGAAGTTTGAGAAATTTAGAGGCATGCTTGGTTTAACCCCTTCAGATTAAGGGGGGATATTAATATGTTAATATAATCTTCGGGTTAACACAATTCAATTGTATAATTAGTTTTTAGTTTTGTTTTTCTGTTTTGGCAGTTAAACTATTTTGCCTGCCCATAAATATGATGTAATCTTTTTTTTTCATCAATATAATTTTGCCATTCTTCCTATCTTTCCATCATGGGCTGACAAAGCAGATGCAAGATGTGACAACTAAGTAGAAGATATATACTAAATATTTTTTATACAAATTTGATTTTAAGCGTTACATTTCTGTAAATTTTGGGAAACTTCAAACTTTACATTTTTCTGTATTCATATGCTTGCAAAACCGTATTTCCATTATAAACTTCAATTTTGGCTTGTACATTAGTAGTGTTGTGTTTTTGTAGGGCAATTGCCCAAGAAAAAATTTTACTTTGATTTTCAAATCAGAACATAAAGAAACCCCCTTTGCTACTAGATAGCAACAGGTTGAACTTACATTCACAGGTTAGAAAGCAATGTTAACAAAATACTACTAAAAGCAATTACATGGCCCAATAGCCTTGATCTGACAATGAAATGGCATGCACTGATGTGCCAGTGTACATATTTACTCTAGCTCTGTGACAATCCGCCTTTTGCGCATAGGAATAGTAACAACACTTCCAGGAGTGCTGTGTGCTCTCTTTCGTTCCTGTTTTTTCTTCTCTGCTAGCCTCATAGTATGCCGTAGAGCAGCTGCTTTGAATATAGGCTTTGGTAAATGTCGATGTCTGTCAAAAAAGCTATATGTTAGTACATTCCTTTTTAGATCAAGCTTATATAAGAATCTAATTTATCCGGCATCATACCTGTCAATACGTTTAATCTCTGGAAGATGCTTAAAGCGCTTCTTTACAGACTCCATATATTCGTGCTTCTTGCGTTCCCTCGGAAGAAGCTGCAGATTCAGTTTGATAATATGAGAAAGACAAACTTGGGTGCTAGAAACCAACAGAAACAATTCACATAACATTAAAAAGGAATAAGAAATGAAAGCTGAGTAAAAGGTATTTTCAAAGAAAGTCAGCAGGAGCTGTTATGGTGTATGGGAACTTTGTAGTATTCCAGGAATCCCAAAGCCAAGATCCAATACGTTACTAAACATGCAGCATACCCTTCTTTTCCTTCCCATTTAAATCTTCCATTTATTGGATTAAAAAATAGAAGCATTCTTTGCAAAATTATTTTTATAATCAAGTACTTCAGCTATGAATTTTCAACAGAAACAATTCACATAATATTAAAAAGGAATAAAACAAAAACTGACTAGAAGGTATTTTCAAAGAAAGTCAGCAAGAGCTGTTTTGGTGTATGGGAACTTCGTAAGTATTCAAGGCATCCCAAAGCCAAGATCCAATACATTAACAAACATGCACCATACCTATCTTTTCCTCCCGATTTAAATCTCTCATTTATTGGATAAAAAAAATAGAAGCGTTGCTTGCAAAATTAGTTTTCCAATCGTTTTCCTGTCAAATCTGCTAGATATTACCCTTGACCCTGGCTATGTCTTCCCATTTGCAATGGGGATGGTGAACAAGAAGCTGTTTAGCGTGAGCCAGTGGAATGATGCCCTTCGCAATTACGACATATTGGTGGGAGATGCTTGGATCGGTGGGCTCTTTCCCATCCATCAGCTCCGCTCTACCAAGGCTCTAGAATGTCTCTACAGGACAATGCAGCGTGGTTTGGTGTGTGGCTGTATCAACAGACTGGAGAGGGCAATCAAGGGGCATGCTTTTTCTGTGCCAAAACGCACAAGGACGCGGTGCAAGGACCTGTTCATTGCAATCAAGTTTCTACGCCTTCACGTGGCGGACCAGGCCCCGCACCTTCCTAAGGATCCTGATATGCCAGAGGTTGATTCCGACTCCGAGGAGGAGCTGGAGCAGACTGTGGAAGGTGAGCCTGCGGCCGAGGCAAGCAAGGTGGCCGGCACGGTGGAGATGGGTGGTGGTTAGGTGCTTCCTTTTTTTGATGTCTGTTGTTGTTTTTTTGGACTTGGTTTTTGGCAACGGTAATCGTATGTATTTTGTTCCACTGCTGGTGCGTTTTATTGTAAAACAATCATTTGGATGCTCGGCCTGTTTAGCCAGATGATACATTCCTGGCTCCTCACTGTATAAACATTCTTTTTAATATATCGTATGGGTGGTTCACCACCTTTTTATTAAAAAAAAAATAGTTTTCCAACCTAGAACTTCGGCTATGAATTTTACAAGTACATTTAGGGTTGCAGTTGAGAGTTATTCTTGGAAAATATCATATATGGCACATTGAGAGCAAATATTCTCATTCGCACAGTGAACAGTCTTTATTTTACCTAACATTCTGTTGCATGTTTTTAATTTTTATGTACACTGTTTCCAAGGAGGTTTTTGATTTATCCCTTTCTAGTTTCGCTTTTAGTATAGGGACATGCTCCTACTCATCTTTCTTTAATTAGTGCAAGTATGTAGAAATTGAATCCAATAATTCAAATTCAAATTTGCAGGATATTAAATTCCCTGGTTTTGTCTTACAGCATAGTTCAAAAATTCCAACTCAACAAAAATTCAAACCCGGTAAAATTTCCAAACATTAAAAAACATAAATTTGTAAAATTATCAATTCGGAAAAATTTCTGAACATTAAAAAACATATAAATTTGTAAAATAATCAACTTGGAAAATTTCCTGAACATTAAAAAACATAAATTTGTAAAATAATCTTAACAAACATACATAAAACTGAACTTACAGATGTCACAAGTAGTTTTTCCTTCATTTATCGATCACAAAATGAGTTCAAATCACATCATAGTGTCATACTATGTCACAAGGTTCTGATTCATGTTCAATTTCAGCAAAGACAAAATTTGGATAAAACTCAAAAAAAAAAAAAAAAAAAATAATGATTAAATTCAACTAATATAAATTAAAATTTTTAATATATGAAATAATACATTATTATTAATTTAAAAATGTTAAAATATAAATAAATTTAAAATCTAAACTAAAATTTTTAAAATATTAAATTTTTATATAATTCAAAAATAAAAACAAAAACAAAAAAATCCATGTCAAACTCCAAATCACCCCACAAAAAATAATAGAATATTGACATGCTAAAGAAAACTAACAAAACCTAAAAACAAAAATAAAAGGTAATAGAATAGTACTAATCCAATCATTACAATACTGAAATGTTAAAGAAAACTACCGAAACCTTTAAAAAAATCCTAAAAAGTAAAGATAAAAAGGTGGAGAGGTGTTAGGTCCTACTTTATGTGGGAAACAGGACTATTTCTCTTCATTTGTGTGTGTAATTTTGATAGTCATATCTGCTTTTAGGGAGACGTTTTAGGTCGTGTGACTCTGCAACAGTGATCAACACAGGGACTCAACAGTCAATGAACCCGGAGATCTTGGTGTCTATTTGAGAGGATTCAATCCTGAAGATCTTCAAACATACCCCCTCCTGTCCAATATCGCATGCCTCCAACACATACTTAGCCGTTTAATTTTCGAAATGGGGATCTAAATGCTACAAATTCTGTCAATTCTGTTAATAAATTTCTGCAAAGCCCACCATATGTTTCTACAAGTCTGGGTGTTGATTTTTTTTAAAAGTTCCAAAAAAATCTAATCAAAAACACATTTTTAAAACATATTTTAATAAAAATCTTTAAATTTTTCCATATGAATTTTAGAGGGAATTAAAATGATTTTTTTTTAAATTCGCTGGATTTCAAACAGTTTGTTTGAAATTCGGTGAACCCTGTGACATAGGGGTCATATGTTTATAAATTAGATATCCGTATTAATATTTTACAAATTTCATCCAAGGAAAACATGTGCCCAAAACAATTTTTATTTTTAGATTTTAAAAACCAAAGCAAGGGTCTTGGGGCAGCAGCCCCCTGCAGAGTTGAGGAGCAGCACCCCTCACGGGTACAAAAACAGAGCCCTCAACTGGGTCAAGACCACACGGACCTTCATGGCGCATGCCATTTTTCAAATGCAACTGAAAAACTCTCTAAAATCAATCAATCCTTGCTCGAAATCACACAAATGCACTTGCAAATGATCATGGACTGATATTTTTTTATACTGGCTGAGTTTTTCTTACAGACTCATGAGTTATTCGTGAGTTTTGGGGGGATTTTTTAGCGAGTTACTCACTGGGCCTGTTCTATGGCAAGTAGTCACCCAAGTTTTTGATCTATGGTCTACAGCACAATAATTGTTAGGATATTTAAGTTCCACGGAGTTTCCTGACGGGGACGGGGGGACAAAGGGTCTAAGTTTGGGGACGGCGAGGGGACGGCGGGGGGGGGGGGATGTTAAGAATAACATTTCAAATTAAACTTTGGCAAATTAGTAAAATAGCAAAATTGCAAATACTACATTTTAAATACATGAATACTATTACTAAAAGACTAAAAGTAAATAAAATATTAAAATTTGACAAATGAAAATTGTTGAATTTGAGATTTCTTAGTTTCTATTATATCGAAAATCGGAAAATATGACATGTCACATCATAATATCACATCATAAAGATGATTACAACGAGTAGCATGATACATTGATATCAAAATAAGTACAAAATGCAAAAATGTAGTGAAGGGAGTCCTCTAATCATCCCCAAAATCAGAGAAATTTTTTTTAAAAATGCCTTTTTGGACGTCCCAGCGTGGGGGGCCCTGGGAGTCTCTGAGACGCTCGAGGGACGGCTAGGAGTCCCCAAGACGTCTCGGGGACGTCCAGAAGTCCCCGCCGTTTCCTCCAAGCCTCTGACGTCCCGGCGACGGTGGGGGGACGTCTCGCAGCCGTCCCCGAATCTCCGAAACGTCCCATACTTGGGGACGGCCGGTTTTAGAGGGGGGGGCAGGTCCCCGTGGAACACTGATTATAATGTATTATTGGTAGAAACAGACATCCAAATAAAAAAATTTATTGAAGGGTTTAAATATGAGATAAGCTAATTGTCAATACTGCAGCACCAAAATAAGTCCCTATGTCAGCACTAAAGGGGGGTGTTAAGAATTAATTAGTGCATGACATAGAATAAAGTAATAAATAATAAATTAACATGTTAAAATTAAGTTATTAGATGTTAGTTTTTAGTTAGTTATTAGTTATGTGTTGGTTGGTAATTAGTGGTTTGGGTAGTTAGTAAGTTGAATGGCTTTATAAAGCCATAGAGTCTAATCATTTATGTATTGAAGATGAATGACTGATTGTTGTGTTAGAGCCTCTGTTTCTTCATGTGTTGTATTTTCAATAAACATTTCCCGTTCACAAACCTTTTCTTGAGAATTTATGGCCATTTGATTATGCCCTCAAACTGTTAGACAAGAAATTATCTGTGATCTGAATAAAAGCTTCCATAAAAGTTTCGAGTTTATCAATGTCGATTCTAAGAGTTTATCAATGTCGATTCTAAACATGGTTAATAATTTAATATGCCCATGGCTCTTTATATGTATATTTAGAGTAAATCATTGCAAGTTAACTTACATATTTAGATTTCTGTATAGCAGTTTCGAGTATTTACTCTAACCAAATTCATTGTTTCCCAAACTGCTCAAGGTCCAGCTCATGAAATGCATTAGAAATATTTAGGAGATAAAATTGTGAGATTTACAAGGATGCCAAAGGACCACATTAAAGATGGGAAAAAAGATGAGAAAAGTAGAGGCAATGGTTAGAAACAAGAAGGATGCAAGAAAATCACAACAAAAATGGACAATACAATGAGAAAAGTAAAGTTAACAGCCAGATGCCTACCACTCCTAACTGCTCTGATGCTTTTGCCTTCCACAGTCGAAGATTAGTGTCATCACTGCCCGAAAGAACATAAGTCGCATCACAGCTAAACTTCACAGTAAACACCCTGCAAGCCAGAAAAGGTCCCTGTAGTCATTAAATGCAAAACAGAATATGGTTTCCCCTAACTGTAGAAACACAAACAAAAAGAACTATCACAAACTCACATCATAGATATTTTAAAAGAAACAGATGCAAAGTTACAAAAAAGCCACTAAGTTTATCGATAAAGCTCAATCTAAAACTAAAGCGTCATGATCCTTGACTATTAATACTGATACAATCATAATTAAATCAAAGACAAATACATGGTCTTAAACATTTAGACTTTATACAGCCAATTGAACAGAACAACAAAAACCCAGCATCAAAAGCACCTAAAAAATTCCAAACTTTTTATATCTTATTAAGTTATTGATTGTCCAGCATCATTTGATCCAAACTATTCACCAAAACGAAATCACCATCTAATCTCACTTACTTGTATTGTCCAATAGAGAAAAACAATGCATTCATAAATTCATCTGAAAAACATACTTGTGGCATTCATGTGATGAAAAGAGGAAAACTACCTTTGCATTCGTTTTGTGTGGTAGATTTCTCTGCTATGACCCCCATTGTAAGGAAATATTCTCACCTGTAAAAGGGATCACTTCAAAATGATAAGGTTTCGAAAGCTATATTAAAATGGCTTAATCTTATTTTTGTTGCAAAACAATGTTAAGGAAGGATGCAATGAAAAGGCAAGGCATTGCTGGCAGCATGCAAAGGACTCACCGTTCTATCATAAGATCCAGTAACAAACTCTCGACCACTTGGAGAGTAATCAATATCCATCCTACAATTAACATCACACATTGGAGACATTAACTAAGGAATTGCCAATTCAACTCAAAATGCCATTTATCTATAGTAATAAGGTATTCTTTCTTCGTACTCACACAGAAGAAACATGATCTTGGTGAACACAAGTTGAAATATTCATTCTCCTCATATCGTAACTATAGCAATTGCAATCTTCATTTGCCTGCAATGACAGTTTCAGGTAGTTTTCCTAGAAGCTAGAAAGGACAAGGACCATAAACTATTATAATTTAACAGCCAGAAGGTGTTATTGAGATTTTAAACTGCAGACTGCTGCTTTTGCACAACAGAAAAAAAATATTTTACAGAACAGTTATTTTTGTACATCTAGGCTATGGATGATGACCCGAATGTACAAAGAATTTGAAACCCCAAAGATGCAAAAAAGAATACACACAATAACACAAATCTAGAGAGGATTATGTCAGGAAGATACATTTATAACAAAAAAAAAAGAACCACAATATCAAAGGACATTCTTTGTTTTGAATTATCAGAATCACATACTGCTGTGAAGTTCATAGGTTCTCTTGGATTCCATGCAATAGCATTATTCCTCGTCTGCAACAAAAGAAAGATGAATCATATTTTAAAACATGAAATATATGCCACATAAAGCCACAAATGGAAACATACCTCTTCAATCACAAATACATTTTACATTCAATCAATATAAAACATAAAAATATAAAGGTTTTGACAAACAATATAGTTTCAAAGTTATTGAACATGCAAGCATGTGAGGACGCTAATGATGTGGTAGCCAAATTTTTTATGCCCATGCCATCTTGTTTCATGTGGCACAATCTCTATACTTCGACAAAAGTTGAAAGGACAAACACAATTGCATCCTCATATGCCCCCTGGAGAACACAGATTACATACCACCCTCCTTGACAAACAATATTCAAGGGTGAACTTCTTGTTAGAGGACATGAGACAAATGCAGATAAGAACAGGCTGTTCTATTATCACAAATTCTTGGATTGATATTAAACATTGCCCGCTCATTAATATATATGTTCACATTATGGTTGCACATGTTTTCTTAGAGTTGTTGATTGCTCAATGAAGCAAAGGATGCAAACTTCCAAATTCAGCTTTTGAGGGAGGCCATAGAGAAGGATAAGGCTTGAAATATTATGCAAGTTGTGATTGATTTGGCATGTGCTTGTAAGTTAGCCAGTCTGATGGTGGAGGGTGCTTACAAACACATTTTTCAGACCCCATGTTGTGTTTATGCATCGAACAACACATTAAAATTAATTGGAAAGATAAGCTTGGATGAAAATGGTAATGGCTGAAGCTAGAAACATACAAATGTTGATTGCTTCACTTGCACTCTTCAGCATTTTTTCAAGTAAAAAATTCCTCAGATCAATGGAGACTAGATATGTTAGCTATTTCATTTTGTTGAGAGGGATGTTGGAGGTACAATAGGCTCTACAATCAATGGTGATTTGTGGTGAGTGGAAAAAGTGGGTTGAGACCAAGTAAGAAGATAGGAAGAAGGTGAGGGCAAAGGTCCTTGATGATCCTTGGCGGTCTTACTATGAGGTAAGAAATTAAGAATGTAATTTTTTTTTCATTTTTCAATTTTGTGTTTTAATTTTTTATTTTTTATTTTTTATTTTTTATTTTTTATTTTTTATTTTTTATTTTTCTTTGATTTTTATTTTAAATAACTATAGCATTTATTTTTATTTTTTATTTTTTAATTTTGCTTGTAGATGCATTTGCTCTTATCTCACCTATTGTGGAAGTAATTAGATATGCTAATACAAACTCTGCTAGCCTTGGAGAAAATTGAGGCATTCAATAGAATGCTTTCCAGATGAACCAAACAATTCAAAGCATAGAGCCCAGATTGGAATTTTATGTGGAGTGTATTAAGCAAATTGTAACATGGAGGTGGAACACAATGAAAACCCCACTAAATATGGCAGCCTCTGCTCTTAACCACAGGTGGTATGCAACTAGAGCTGGCAGAGTTCCTCCAAATGATGTAGAACATTGAGCAAGGGTTTATAAAAGACCTTGGGAAGATGTTCAGCATTGGGGATGCATCTATACTTTGGGAGCAACGGATTGCATTTAAGTTTTAACGATCTTTGAGGTCTAACATTCAACAAACTAGAGGGTAGGCTGGATGGGGCTACTCTTGCTCAAAAAGATGTTATCCAATGGTAAACATGGCATGGGAAGGATACAACAGAGCTAGGGATGCTTGCCACTTGCCTACTCTCATAGATATCTAGTTCCTTTGTTGTAGAAAGGAGTTGGTTCTCATACAATTTCATCCCTTCAATCAAGAGAAATAAGCTTACATCTAGACAAGCAAAGAAATTAGTTCTAGTTCATAGTGCCTAGTGCCTTAGAGTTTACAAACTCTAGCCGCAAGTTGGAATGTCGATCCTAAAGATGCTAGATGGATACATGAGGAGAGGGTGCAGCAGGTATTGATTGGGATCCCATAGGATGAGTCACAATATGACATGGGAAGTGACTCAAAGTCAAAGGCCAATTTTGATATCGATAACCCAAAGAGATGCAATGGTAAGACATCTATTTGTATATTTTTATGGTTATAATCTTAGTGCTATGCCTATTGTTGAACATTTTGTAGCCTTCGGGCTTTTTGTCATTATATATTTAAAATTTGAAAAGAAAATAATGAAATTTGTATTGCTGCTAATACTCAAAGAACATTGAACATTGAATCTTGAATTTGATGCATTCTGTGAAACTCTAAACTGTAATCCTGATGTCATGTATAGCTAAACTTGTAAAGTTTTCCCATATGTGTGTGTGAGTATGTTGTCATCCCTGAAACAAGTCCCTGTCCTAGGAACACATGGAGCATAGGCTCAAGCCATTGCTAGGTTATTTGAGGCACAACCCAAATGATCATTAAAGGACTTGGTGGGGCATATGATCCAAAGTAGAGTTTAGAAAAGTTTTAGACTTTAGATGTAATGAATAAATTGTAAGTGAGGCATGCATCTCATATGAGACACCCTCATGTTTAAAAAAAAAAAAAATTAGAGAAATAAGATCAATATAACTGTAGAGTAGAAGAGAAATGTGAAAGGTGGTGATATTAGCTTTTGTCATGCCCCTGCCGATTTCAAAAGAAATCAACAAGAAATTAAATAAAGCCGACCTCTTGAATTTATAAGGAAAATGCTTTAAGAGGTAAGCGCTAGTCTTAACTAACAATTAGCATTTAAATGAAGTTCTAAGCAGCGGTTGTCATAAAGGGATGTGTCCCTTAAAGGCAGTGGATATGGGTGAAGAGGTGCGACTCCCTCCCAAGGAGGATATAAAACAAAGAATCCAAAGACATTTGAAGGCATCCATTGATCAAGCAGAAATATATAAAGACATACAAAAGAATTACAGCAGAAATAGAATATATATACAGCAAAAGACTATTTATTGTAGCCATTGGAATAATTAGCCAATACATCAAGAGGTACTCTAATCAGCAATAATCTAGCAAACCTCTTAAGGAATCAGTTTTGAATTTAAGAAAGAATCTTACAAATAGGAAGGATGGCCCCCATTCTGGTTCATGAGAGATGAGAGGATGGCCCCCCTCTCTGCCCTTATCAAGTTATGGACTGGACTTGGAAGGACGGCCAGCCTTTCATGCCCCGGGTCTGACAAGAGTTGGAAAGACGGACAGCCTTCCATGCTCTTGGGTTTGATCAAGGAGGATGGCCAGCCTCCAAGGTGGACTAAGAGTGGGAAGGATGGCCCACCTTCCCTACTCTCGGCAAGTCAAGGACGACAAACCTTGATACTGCCATTTGCAAGTAATTCCAAGAAATCACAATGTGATTAGCTCTAAGGATTATGCTATGATGTATTGATCTCTAATGATCTCCCTAGTTTTGCCCTAAATTCTCTGATTTCTAATGGTTTGATATTTTGTCGAGCAGTTGTCATACAAGCTAGTTATGACTGAAAAGATGAGATTCTCTTGTCTAAATGCTTGTTTGTATGATTACTTTGATATTGATTTTATTTGCTCCATGCATTTCCCTCAATGGACAATTAAACACATGCTTTGGCATTGATCAAAATCAAATAACCATACTATGATTGCAACAACAATACTGCAGATATTGAATATGGAATATCCATTCAAATTCAAGATTTTAAATGCATCATAAAACTGATTGCATCAATATCAACATACCCATTGTCTTCATATAGAGATGTTCATAGAATGTCAATCAATGAAAGATTGCTGATATAAGTAATTGGAAAGAATGCTGGGACTGCTCCTCCTAAAGTCTGGTTTCAGTTTTAGACTGTTGTAGATGCCCAGAAACCCACACAATTTACCCAGATCAATATCATAATGCAATTCCAACACTTCAAAAGCTGGTAATATCTTCTACTATATCAGGCAACCATGTTACAATGAGGAAACAGACATAGTCTGAAGCTTATTCAGTTGCTGTCATTTAAAATTCCTGCAGGTACGGCAACCAGGAAACCACAAATTTGTTCATAACTCCCTAAGATCATCAGATTTCACTTTAGAATCTTTTGGAATAGATTCATCTAACTTAGGTGACTCCAAAGAAGGCAATAAACCACCAAAATAGGCAGCGAATGATTTTCCTAACTCTCACGTACCCCTTATGATGTACGGCAGCTTAGAGGAGTACGGCCAGCTCTTCCCTACCAAAACCTGCTTACTCAGCCACTATTTTGTCTTTTTCTGCCCAGTAGGAGACAAAGAAACCTTTTCAATTCTTTCAAATAATATTAAAGTGCTTTCATATTTTCTCCTGAGTACAGCTTCCCTTGTACGGCCCCTTCGTACAGCACTCTCAGGGCTCTAAAGATATGATAAAGTTTTTTCAGAATACAATTAATATCCATATCTAAGCGCTCTACTCTCCAATGACCAAAATAGGCGTCCATCAAAAGAGGGGGCCCACCAAGTCCAACGCTCCTCAGAGGAGTGGATTTAATAAAACAAAAAAGATATAAGTTTTTTCCAAATGAATAGTTTGAGTAATTACATATTGGATAACTTATTTGATCTTTTAAGTTTATCATTTCCTTACCCACAAGTTAGCCTACGGGAAATAGATAATAAGGCTAACGTATTTTTTCATAATCACTGATAAAAAAGGGACATTACATGATCTGAGTACTAATGATGCTATGATGTATCTATATGAATATCAATGCTGCTATGATGTATTGATTTGGATCTAAATGATGCTATGCTGTATTGTTCTGAATATTAATAATGCTATAATCTGAATATTAGCATAATTTCTTAATCTTTAATATTTCTAATATCATTTCGAGTGATTATATTGTTTGCAGGCAACGAAATCAGGTATATCCCAAAAAGGGACATTACAGCTTTCCACAGCTTGCCAACTTGCATTGTAATTTTTCAATTATGGGAAAACTACCTATGGACACCCAGTGTAATTTTTTCTTCTCTATCAATAAAATTTGTTTCACCAACCGAAGCACAAAAGACCTCTAATTCCATAATGTGGTATTGTAGCAAGGCAAGCATAATCTGAGAATTTTGTGATGAATTCATTGATTGTGAGGATTTATTTTTGCAAATTCAAATGCACTATTCAGAGCTAAGAGTGCAGTCTGTTTGAGAAAAAAAAAAAGGATTTTTTATGTTGTTTGAAGTTGTTGTTTGTTATGAATCAAGGCCTTGTAATTATTTTTAAAAGGAGAGGTAAAACATATTGTTGTGAAGCTTTTGCTGGGCTGTGCAGAGCATAGAAGTGAAGCCGCAAACGTGAGAAAGGGCATGTAGGGTTTAGAGAGGAAGTCCAAGGCATAGAGATACAGTGGAGGGCATGAGAAGGAAAAAGCAGCCCACATGCAAGCCATAGAGAGAAAAAAGTTCAAGCCAAATCAGAAGTATGCAACATGGAGAGAGACAAGCCATGCAGGTAGAAGGCACTGGCATGAAAGGCCATGTGCAGCAGCGAAGAGACAATTAAGTGCATATTGGAAAGGGCAAGCTGCAAGTTGTGCAACATGAGGAGAGGTTGTAGGAAAGCAGCATGAAAGAAAAGCGGTGGGTCCAGCCAAGGAGGAATGTGCTCTGCAAAGCAGCAAAACCATGCAGAGGATAGATAGGGCACGGGTGAGGAGAAGTTGAACCAGGTGTAATTGATTTTGTCTAGGTGCTACATTTCAACAGGCACCTGCCTTGAAGGAAACACCCCTTGGAAATTCTGCAGTTTCTGCAAATAAAACAAAAATATAAGTATAACTCTAATATCTTTTAAGCATTTTTAATTAATAAACCCGCTTCTAGAATCTTTTTTCATTGACCCGATTTATTTTCTTCTGTGCATTCATAAGACTCAAGAGTGACTTACTTAATGATAAGTGAAAGATGTATAGGGCAAATGTTTTTCTTTTCGGGAGATTTAAGGTTTTAAATAAGGGTGTTAAATTTTGAAAAATACTTTCTAGGAAAAAAAAGGAAATTGTAAAGGGTTTTAATATAAATTTTGCAAAAATAGGACTTATTTTCTTGTAAAAGGGAGGAATTTTTTTCTTCTCAAAAAGCATTTTTTGGTAAACAATAGGCATTTTTACTGGAACCTGACATACTGTCCTAGTGAGCATGACAAAAGCTTTTAAACCAATTTGAAAAAAGAGCTAGTTGTTGTCCTGCATATAGGCTAGATTATACGAAAGAAGTATGTGTTGATGCAATTAAAGAACAGGCCTGAATTAGATAACAGAAAAAAGAGATTCAAGAAAATCTTAAGGTTGAAAATAAGTTATTGAAGATGTAAGAGATTAACTATATGAAGAACTAATGAGGATAAGGAATAAACAAGAACAACAAAAATTATAGAGGAATAAGCTATGTTTCAAGGAGAACCTGATCAATCAAAACAATAAATTTCTTGTTTAAGCAGAGATCTAAACAAAGCGCTATTAGGGAGCAGTAGCAAAGCTTCAGTAATAACATTTTTTGTTGGGAGTGAGTACTTTCCTTTTGAAGTCAAAATTTGCAAACATATCAAAATTTACACAACTATGCATAGTCAAACAAACTCACCAGGTCAAACCATATAGAATGAAAATGTGTTGTGAAAGGAAATTAATTTTTAATAACCTTTGGATCATGGTAGAAAATAAAAATGGTCCAACAATTACCACAGATGCCACACAGAAAACTGCATTTGACCTCAAAAATAAAAAATCCTTAATTAAAAATCAATGCTCATGCACATCAGAAACCTATGCTCATGTAGACTTGTCCTAAACTAGTCAGAGGCTTGGCATACACTGTGAATTGTATAAAAAAAAGCCATAGTACAAACGAATAGACTTGATGTTAAAGTTGTATAACCAGAAATTGTCTGAAAGTGAAGAAGTCAGTGGGTACCTATCAAAAATGAAAAACACATATCATCATTTGAAAAAAATGGCTTTGATGGGACTGATGGCTGGAACATGATAAAAATGACCTTGAATGGTCTTCCCTTTTCATACAGAGTTTTTTTAGAAACCTTGCAGTTGACAAACAAACTAAGCAAAGAAAAATACGACTCACTGTGTCAATTATTAATGCAACATTCTAATAGCCTACCATGCTGCAAAAATAAAATTGAAGAAGATGCCTTTATAGCTAACACAAGCACAGATGATAGAGGTAGAGGTTCTTACAATCACTTTGGCAGAGGAAAATCTAACCACACAGGTAGATGAGGTAGTCAAAATTGTGATTATTCACTTTGTAGAAAGTCACTATAGAGGGAGAGATCGAAGTAGCAACCAATGTCATGGTCGAGCAACAGGAGGCAGCAGCAAAAAAGCATGTTATACACCTTTGAAAAACTTCCTAAGAAACAAGTCTCGGCCAGTTATGTCCAGTATGATGAAGGATAATAGCACTAACTATGTTGGAAAAGAAACTGAATTTAAAGCCATCTTTAAAGCAACGGAGAAGGAAGTTGTTCTGTATGTCAGATATTCAGGGTAAGAATATGATGATTTGACAAATGTATATGTGATGGATGCTAGTGCAACAGAACATATGATGCATAGGAAGGTTTTTTTTTCTAGACCTACAATAAAGCAAACTTGAGTCCACAAGATTGGCAAAGAAAACAGTTTGCAATGTTATTGGAATTGTAAGCATGAGTAAAATTTACAGATGATTCTGTGAAACTAATTCATGTGTGGTATGCACCCACACTGAAAAAAGCATTTTCCATTATTGGTAAATCATTTGGAAAATGGAAAACCAAATTATGCTTAAGGATGGGCTTCTAAAAAATAATTCAGTAAAGGATGGGTACGAGATTTCTGAAATCTGAATATTACAGGAAAATTGGATCCAATAGATTTAGATTTCACCTAGATGTTTAAAGTCGGTATCTTGACCAAATTTCAATATTATTCAATTATACTGTTTGGCAAAGACAAAAAGCTCTAATTTTAACACATTTTATGTGAGTATCTTGACCAAATTTTAATATTATTCACTTATACCATTTGGTAAAGGCAAGAAGCTCTGATTTTAACACTTTTTATGATAATCATCAGTGTAATTCTGCAAAGAAAGAAATACCATACCTGCATGATTAGCTTGTGCAAAGGTGATGCCATGCGAAGGTCATACAAAGTAATACTGCGGTCACTGGCACATCAAATTAAAGGTACAGTGTGTCAAAAATTAATTGGAAATATAGTATAATGAGTTAATTATGCAATCCTTGACTTCTAATAAAACCATGTAATACTAGAAATACAAGATAAATGGTTTAAATTTTTCAGGAAAAAAACCCATTCAGCTGTTTTACATAATCAATAACCAACCTGTCATCCATTTTATAAACTACTATTTGAAGTTGATTTGTTTCCAAATACAAATAAAACAACGTATCTGAGATAGACACACAAAAAATTTGAGGACATTAAAATATAATAATGGAGTGTAAACTAAGTCTAAGAACTATAATATGATAATAAAATCAAGTTCTAACTCAAATGATGTCTAATTAATTATATCAGTCCCAAGGCCTCTTGAAAACATTTTGGGACACTTTGTGCAAGGAAGTTGAGTTGAAATTCAAAACATGTGGAAACAATGGTGTATTATGAAAGAAAGAACAATTGATGAATTCTGATCCTTTAGATTGCTGCAATGGTAAGTATTCATCGGTTCCATCTTTTGAAATGCAAAGGAAAATCCGTGAGAAATTATTTGTTTCTCCTCTAGTATACATAATAGAACAAGCAATAATGCAAATGTGTGTGTGTGTGTGTGTGAACAACCCCATAGAGAACTCGTAGAAAAAGACATGGCATTTCACGTTTTTCATATGGTAAAGTGTGATATAAAGATTCTCCAGACAACAATATTAATGACACAAGGATTATAGCCAAAAGAGAACTCCTCAGTTATATTATAGACTTGACAATCAATAGGCTAAGTTAAATTAAGGGTGTGTCAATTAAACAGCTGCCTAACAACCAACCAAAGTTACCAACCATAACTAACCAAAAAACTAAAACATGGTCATACATTATTAATGTATGGACATGCATTACACAAACCAGTAATCAACCTACCTTATATTTCACTAATCCAAAACAAAATTATACAAAAAGATATGACTGCCACAACTTAATGCCTACATATTGTTGAGTTTTTAGCCCAGTTTGGAACTTCTGCACAAGTTCATTGTGAACATGCAGGTAGTTCAAGTTATTTCTATTTTGTAATTCACTTTAGTGATTAAAGTGAAATTCTTTTATTTAGTTAATTAAGTCTAATAATGTGTGATAAACACTAATGATCTAGACTATCTTCCAAGTAATCTCCTACGTGAGATAAGGTTGCTTTCTTTTAAGTGATAAGATTGCTTTATTGGAAGATTAGATTTTAGCTAAATAATATAAAGATAGGCACAAGATAAAAAAATTAATAACTCAAAGCAATGTGATATTTCCGTGCAACTGAAGGACCAGTTGTAGAGGTTGCCTTTTAAACTTTTGAAGGAATGCAAAGAAGATTAGAAGGTGTAAAATATCTATCTAGTGTTCATTGTTTCCTTTGTTTAAATTTCCATGCTTTGTGTGTATAATTCAATGTTACTTAAGCATAAGGAAATTATAAATCGTGATTGGAATTTTGACATGGTATCAAAGTGATGTAAGGGCAAGAAGAATTTGTAACCTTGGAGAAGGGATTTTTTGGTGAAATCACGCCTCAAAAGAGTTTGAAATTGCAGGAATTTCAATACAAATTCGTCAGTTTTATGAGAAAAATTCATGCACACAGGATTTATTGAAAAAAAATCACGCTAGAATTCAGAGAAATCAAGTCATTTTCCTTTAAAAAAAGACGCGACTGGGTTTTGGTGATTCGCGGCAGAGGATTTGCAAGGAAATCATTTTTTTTCTAAGCAGAAATTGCACCTAGAAAGGTTGAAAAACCAAGGCGTCTTGTTTCTGATTAAAACAACATGAGATTTTTTTTAATCACATTGTTTTAATAAAAAATCGCAAGATTTCAATTACAAATCACGCCCAATTACAGACCCGCGGATTTGAAAGATTTCTTGCATTTCTTTTTGGCGGCTAGCGCACTTTTAGTCAGGGTTTCCGAACAACAAACCAAGGGTTTTTTACCCGTGGTTAGGGTTTGCAGGATTGTTTAAACCAGCAACTAGGGTTTTGCAACAACAAACCAGAAATTTTAAACCTACAGGATTTTGACAATTGAGCTAGGGTTTACTAGCAACAAGCTAGGGTTTTCATAACCAAGGGTTTTTGAAAAAGGGAAATTTAAAAAAATCGAGCGGTTCATTTATTTCC
This sequence comes from Cunninghamia lanceolata, assembly GCA_027924645.1. Classification (NCBI taxonomy): domain Eukaryota; kingdom Viridiplantae; phylum Streptophyta; class Pinopsida; order Cupressales; family Cupressaceae; genus Cunninghamia; species Cunninghamia lanceolata. Next base: position 164,137 of record BSBN01001907.1, on the reverse strand, counting down.
AGATTTGTGAGTTTGTTTTATGAAAAATGCTTTTAATTGCATCGCCTAGTCTTCGATTTGAGGATAGGTTGGATGGCGCAATAAATTTCCTGCCTTGGAAAGTCGGGGTGGCATTGCTTTTGGAGGAAAATAATCTCTAAGAAATCGTAAAGGATTAGGTGGCTCCACCAACAAATCCGCAGGATTTGGCAGTTCATAAGAAGAAAGAAATTAAAGCCAAGCGGATCATCTTGGATGCGGTGAAGGACCATTTAATTCCTCACTTGTCAGAGAAGAAAACAGCCGAGGAGATGTTTAATGCTTTGGTTAGTCTTTTCCAGAGTGAGAACATTAACAAGAAAATGATATCGAGAAATAGACTCAAATTGATTGAGATGTCCAATTTCGATACTGTTACCAGTTACCTGATGAAGATCACTCGGCTTCGTGACTAGCTTGCAGCAGTAGGGGAAAAGGTAGAAGATGTAGAGCTAGTGAACTTAGCTTTGAATGGGTTCTCATCTTCATGGCATGCTTTTGTTCAGGGCATTTGTACCAAGGAAAAGCTTCCTTCCTTTGAGAGACTATGGAATGATTCTATCTAGGAGGAAACTCGAATGGAGTCAAGAGCCAACAAAAAAGCTAGTGACAAGAATTTAGCTCTCATTGGACAGACAAAGGGAATAGCAAGGGAAAGGGAAGGGATTAGGATTCATCCTCACAATCAGGGAAGAAAGACTGAGTAAAATCAAGTGCTTCAGTTGTCATTAATTTGGTCATTATGCATCACTGTGTCCGGACAGGAAGAAAAACCAAGGAAAGCAACATAAGGAATTTGCAACCTCTGCAGAGACTCAAATGAACAAGTTTGCTACCAAATTTGAGAAAGATTTCTCAATGGTTTCTTGTCTTTCTACCAACACAATGTCAAAGGATGACTAGTATGTGGATAGTAGGGCCTCTTGACATATGACATCAGCCTGGTAGTGTTTTACCAAATTGGAAGAACACAACTCTGGAGTTCAAGTTGAACTTGGTGATGATGTCAAATCCAATAGCAGGTGTTGGTAAAATTCTCTTTCAACTTCACTCAGGTACCTTTTTAGAGGTTGAAGATGTTTTGCTTGTTCCTAGTCTCTGTAAAAATTTGCTTTCAGTTTCAGTAATGAAGGATAAGGGTTTTGCAATTGAATTCAAGGATCAACAAGTTCTTATCAAACTGAAAGTATCTAGCCCAGATACATCATAGTCTATAGAGGTTAGAGAAGGCAACCTATACAAGTTACAGGGGGAACCAGTTCTAGCAACATTGATGAGCAACATCATAGATTTTGAGCCTTCCAATTTTGAAGAGGTAGCAGACCAACAGGTTTGGAAGGACACCATGGAGTACACCTCCATCATGAAGAATGATGTATTGGACATAGTCCCAAGACCAGAAGGGATCTCGGTTGTCACTTCCAGGTGACTCTTCAAGATAAAGCATTTTACAAATGGCAACATTGAGAAGTACAAAGTGAGGTTTGTGGCAAGAGGGTTCTCTCAGAAGGAGGGAGTAGAGCATGAGGAGACTTTTGCTCCAATCGCCAAATACACTTCCATTAGAGCAGTTATGTCTTTAGCTTATGTCATGAGATGGAAGATATGTCAAATGGATGTTAAGACAACTTTCCTCAATGGCATTATTAAGGAAGAAGTGTATATAGAGCAGCCTCAGGGCTTTGAGGTAAATGGGAAGGAATCCCATGTTTGTAGGCTTAAGAAAGCCCTATATGGACTCAAATAGGCACCGAGAGCTTGGTATTCCAAGATCGATGAATATCTGCGAAGTATGGGCTTCACCAAAAGTGAAGCAAATCCTAATCCATATCATATAGTGAGTGGGTCAAATATATTTATTTTGATATTGTATGTAGATGATTTGTTCATTACAAGATCAAAACAGCTCATTGCAGGGTGCAAGGCAAAGTTAGTTGTTGAGTTTGAGATGAAGGACATCGGCCTGATGCATTATTTTTTGGGTTTAGAAGCTTGGCAGAAACCTGGGGAGATTTTCCTTGAGCAGGACAAGTACACAGTTGAGATACTGCAATGATTTCGGATGGAGGATTGCAGACCCATGGCCCCACCTATGATCACTAATCTGAAGAAGGTGACAACTTCAGGTTCGGAGGTGATTGATCCCACGTTGTATAGGCAGCTGATAGGTTCCTTGTATTTGGTCTACGCAAGACCAGATTTATGTTTTGCAATAAACACCTTGAGTCAGCTCACGGTGGAGCCCAGAAAGGAGCATTGGGTAGCAGCAAAACATGTTCTCAAATATTTGAAGGCCACAATGGATTATGGTCTAAGGTATCTTGGAGACGGTGAAGTGAAGTTGCAGGGGTATACAAACTCTGATAGGGCAGGCAATGCAACAAACAGGAAGAGGACCTCAGGATGTTGCTTTAGCTTGGGTTCAGGAATAGTAACTTGGTTCAGCAAGAAGCAAACTTCAGTAGCACTCAACATAGCAGAGGCAAAGTATATGGCAGCCAGTACCACAAGTTGTGAGGCCATCTGGCTTCGCAAGTTACTTGCAGGGTTATTTGATCAAGAGTTGGATCGCACAGTCATTTATAGTGATAATCAGAGTTCCATCATACTCTCAAAAATCCAATGTTTCATGACATGTCCAAGCACATAGAGATCAAATATCATTTCATTCAAGACAAGTTTCAAAAGGGAGCAGTAAAGCTCCAGTACATTTCCACAGAGCAGCAATTAACTGATATTCTGACCAAGCCCTTAACAAAAGGGAATTTTGAATCATTCAAAGACAAACTTGGATTGGTGCAGAATTCCTTCCTTGCTAAGAGGGAGTGTTGAATTTTTAGCTCAATAAGGAACTTTTGCAAAGGTTCAGTGTGAATGTGCAAGTAGTTCGAGTTATTTCTATTTTGTAATTCACTTTAGTGATTAAAATGAAAGTCTTTTATTTAATTAGTTAAGTCTAATAAAGTTCAATAAGCACTAATGATTTAGACCTATCTTCCAAGTCATCTCCTGCATGAGATAAGGTTGTTTTCTTTTAAGTGATAAAATTGTTTTATTGGAAGATTAGATTTTAGATGAATAGTATAAAGATAGAGACAAGATAGAAAATTCATAACTCAGAGCAGTGTAATATTTCTGTGCAACTGAAGGACTAGTTGTAGAGGTTACTTTTTAAGCTTTCGAAGGAATGCAAAGCAGATTAGGTGTAAAATATGTCTAGTGTTCATTGTTGCTGTTGTTTAAATTTCAATGTTTTGTGTGTGTAATTCAATGTTATTTCAGCATTAGAAAATTATACATCGTGATTGGAATTTTGACACATATACCCCTCCAAGCTAGTTGGCACACCTACTAACACATAGGAACTATTTTTGTTTTTTAGCGATTTATTGAAGTGCGTAGCTTTGTGTGAGTTTTCTGAAATCAACTGCAAAGTATTTAAACTAATTTATTGGTTTACTCATGAAAACCCCCAAATCCAAGTCTAGATTGTTCCCAGTCAGGGTCCTGTGGATGGATCCGAGCAGCATCCTGCAAAACGAACAAATATTCATCTAGGTCGCTTTGTAGCAGACCTAGGCAAATCTGGGATCATTCTACAATACCCACAAAGAACCCAAGGCAAACCCTATGGGAATTTGACATTTTTTTCTTTTTTGAACAAAAGATTGACAATTCAACCTAAAATATGAGCCCTAACCCTAAAAGTGACATCTAAAGACTTTGAAACACTAAAACAAGCTCATTTTACCTCATTTTGAAAGCAAATGACACAAACTAAATACACTTGCTGAACTTTCATTCTTGTTTGTCATTACACAAATAGAGTTGACGCTTGATTATTGAAGGTTCCAAAGCAGTTAGATTGTTATTCTTACATGTGTGCAAGAGCCCTTCGCTGCCAAAGAGATCGTAGAGAAAGATTTTTGGATTTGAGGTAAGTTTGTTTGATTCTTTTCTTCATTTTTCTTTGACAAACAAACTCTCTTGTTTTGTTTTCATTCTTATATATTTAAAATTTAAAATAGTCAATGAGTTAGGATATATATATGTTTTCATTTGTTTGAAATGTATTGTTTTCCAAACTTATTGTCATAGAGATTACAATGGTAGCCAATTCTAACTCCATGTGCCACCCCTACTTCAAAATAGAGCTAAATTCACCATTGTGGAAGTACGTTGACATAATACGGCAAGTTCCAAGTGGAGGGGGATATGTTTGGTTTTGTTGTGGGTGTGATGTTAAATATGCAAGCTTGTAAAGTCCGAAGAAATCTCATTTGTGTGGTACTTCTAGAATGGACATCAAAGTTTGCCCAAGTAAGAAGGATGCAGTCATGCCAACATCTAAAGTGTTGGAATATACTAAAGAGAAAGAGTGAGCAAAAGAAGCAATTGCCTATAGAACAAGTCATCCTTTGGCAAGAAAAGGATCGCGAGCAATGAGGCCCCTCCTTCCCCATCTATTCCTAAAGTTGTGATAGAGAGCTAGCCTTTTTTACCACACATCAAGAAGAACCCACTACATAGAAGAGAACAAAAAGCCCATTGGAGAAGTCATTTCAAAATGAATCCCAAGAGATTGTCAAACAACATATTGCAAGATGCATCTATGCAAATGGTTTGGCTTTCAACGTTGTGCACTCACCATATCACCATATTGGCAAGAAATGGTGAGAAAAATTAATGATGCCCCAAAAAGGTACGAGGGCCCAAATTTTCAAGTGCATAAAACCTTGTTGGAAAAAGAGTTGAAACTTGTAGAAGATTCATTGAAGCCCATTAGGGATTTGTGGGTCGAGACAAGGGTGTCCATCATGTCCAATGGATGGAAGAATGCCAAAAATCGACCCTTGATCAATGTCATTGTAGTGTCCCCTAAAGCGGCAATGTTTTTGAAAGCCATGGATTGTGAGGGGCAAATAAAGAATGCACAATTTATTATTGACATCTTTGTAGAGGCCATTAAGGAAGTGGGGCCTACTAACATTGTCCAAGTCATAACGGACAACACAAAAAATTATAGCGGTTGGTTTGTTGGTTGAGGCATGTTATTCACACACCTTGTGCTATCCACTTGCTCAACCTTGTTCTACAAAAGATGGGCAACAAAATTGATTGGATCAAACAGGTGTATGTCAAGGCCAAAAAGACTCAAATCATTCTTGTGGAGCATATTCAAATCCTTCTCAAAATTGTAGCTATTGGAAGGAAGTGAAATGATACAATTTTATGTTTCACTTTAGTAATTTATTTTTTAGAACTTAAGCATGTTTTCTTCTTTGTTTCCAATTTTTATCTTTTAATTTTCAAATAAGTTGCTAAGAACCAATTCACCTGTAGCACAATCCAACTAGTGAAGGTGCGGGTGGCACTTTCTAGCATAGTCGTCGACCAACTTTGGTTTTGTATAGAGGCAATCCAAAGTGAGTGAGCAACTAATATTAAGTAAATGATCCTAGATGACAATTGGTGGGATCGTGCAGTATATCTTCTTAGTTTCACCAAGCCCAACTTGAGTATAATCTATTATACTAACATGGATAGCCATGTTTGGGAGAAGTATATGATAGCATCAACTGAATTATTAAGAAGATGAAGACCGTCATAAATGAAAAAGAACAAGATCCTAGAAAAAAGAAATTCAAACAATTGCAAATAATTCTTGTTGAGTGATAGAACAAAATGATCACCTCACTACATCTTCTTGCCTTTGCATTGACTCTTAAATATTACAGTACTAAGATCCTTTCTCTGTAAAAATTGAACCATACAAAGATGTGGAAGTCAATGAAGGGTACAAGCTGGTGTTTCTTAGACTCTTCCCAAATCCTGATTTGGAGGATGCAGTCACAAATGAGTTTGTTGACTCTATACACTCCAATGGTCAAAGTATTTCCGCTCTTTCTGACAAGTATAAGAAGGATGTTCATAACTGATGATACCTCCATGGTCAAACATTCCAACACCTGCAATCTCTTGTGATCAAAGTTTTGTCGCAAGTAAGTTTTTATTTTTTATCTAAAACTCTCTAAATTAAAAAAAAAATTGAAATAATTTTTTTCAAGTTTGAAGCTTCATTTAGAATTTTATATCACTAATTCTCTAACTTTTGCCTAAATAGATTGCCAACTCGTCTTTTCATCTAAATGAAATTGGAGTACATACTCATTCATCCATTCAATATAGTGCAACTGATTTGCATCAAAAAATACAGAGGAGTTAGTGTATGTGCATTCCAATTTGGTCCTCCTTACACACAAACAAAATGACTATAGGGGGCAATGAAATTGTGGGATGTAGGGCAAGAGCATACTAACTTAGATGCTTCCACAGCCCAATAATCTTCATTTTTTGAGTCGCATAGCCAACATACTTTTAGTGCAAGTGCTAGTGGCATTCCTTGTGGTTCTTCTAATCTACCTACATCATCTAATGTCAATGATGATAATGATGATCTTTATGAAGACCCATATGATGTTGATTGCTGATTTTATTAGTTTAATATTGAACAATGAATATCTATCATGACATTCAAGTTTGATAAATAGTAGTATTTTTTATTTTTATGGTGGTTTTGTTCATTACATGCATGCCATGCGGTATTCTAAACTTAATTCCTGTTTATAGGCTGCAAATATGTATATAATAATATATTTATGATTTTTATATGTTTTTTTGTACGAACATACCCAAAACGAACCCAACCCAAAAATAAATTTTGCCATATTTGCATACCCAAACCGAAACTGGTAACTTAATATTGAAATAGTCTAGCATTTGGGTTCTGACCTGTCATCAAGGTAAGAATGAAACCTATACTTGAGCAAAAGAAAAGGATGAAGTGAGGTAGGAGTTGGCCTAGATAAAGAAATATTAGGGAATACGATTAATTATTTAGGATTAATAAATTCATTAATAAATGATTAAGTAATTCAATTATTTATTTATAAATAATTAGTTAATAACTAAATAATTCAAAAATCAATCAACTAGTCCAGATAAGTTTATCCCAGATTGACAGGTAGGAGGTATTTTTCACAGCGTATCAAATTATGATGTTTTTTTATCAGGATTCAACTGCACAATTTTTAGGTCAATGAGTTTGACTCAAAAACCATGCAGTTGAATCCTAATAAAAACATCATTATCACAGATCGTTTTGTTTCTGCCTAAGTCTAAATTAACTAATTGATTACTTAATAATTAATTAATCAATAAATCCTAAAAAATTGTAACCAGGATTGTTTCTTTTTCCTGGCTGTGTCTATGAATTTAAGGCAGTCAGGATTCACTGAGCTTCCAATCATATCAGAAGAATAAGGATTACTTTAGAAATAGACGACGATGGTTGGAACCTTAATGAATCCTTGAAGACTTTGATTCATACACTCAGCTAGAAACTAAACGATCCAGATTTTTAAAAGTTGGATTAATTAATTAATTCTTGAATCAATTAATTATTAATTAATATTATCTCATTAGTTAATTAGTTAATTTATCTTTAATTATTTAGTTGTCCATCAGTGGATGGCGTAATGCTAATTGGGTATCTCCATATGTCTCAATAACCAAGTTCGAATCTCACTCCATCATAAGGCAGCTTAACACATGATGGATTCTTCACTAATGGGGCAGAGTGATAGAGCAGTTTAAATCGTGGACACGTGTAACATGCTTAAATTCCCATCCTTAGTATGGTACCCCTCAAACAGCTGGGGACCAGTGATGTCCCCAGCTGCCCTTAGCAAAATTATTTATGTAATTATTTATTAAATTATTTATCCTTTAAGAAGTTTAAGTTTGATATTTGGCCATGGAAAGTTACCTCCAAGAAGCTTCAGTTCTTTGTTGTTCTTGGAGGTACTATCATTCTATCCTTTTGATCAGAACTTTTATGCCTCACAAAAAAAATTATATTTCTGTTTATGCTTGTGGCCCGGGTAGGTGCTTGTTTGTTCATTGTGTGTGTGCGCGTATATACTACTGCAGCTACTGCTGTTAGAAGAAGACCTTGGGCCTTGAATGGCTTTACACTCCAATACCAAATCTTCTAAATTGATTTTTGTTGAAATCTAGACATAGACATTGGTTATCCTTGGAATGACCTTTCCTCAAGCTTTCTTATCCATTCCCTGACTTGTTTGATTGCACTGGGTAAATATTGGCATATATTACAGGTGTGTTAATTACCTTTATCTACCTATGGAAGCAATTTGAAAAGTGGGAGAAACAAACAAGGATAATTAGATATGAAGATGAGAACAAAATATTTATTACATTTAAATCCTGAAGTGATCCTTCCAAAATAAACCCTAATTCTTTATTAACAAAGAACCTTGCAAGTGTACCTATCTAAATTGTTATTCCTATCGAACCAGTATACATTTCAAATTTCAATCATCATGAATATGATATTACTAAGTGCATTATAAAAGCAAATGAATATACAATTTCACCAAAAAAATAATCTATCATCAAACTTTAGAAGGCAATTTCAACAATCAAAATAATCAAATAATAAAAATAAAGTAGATAAGAAATTGAAGGTGAAATGCAATTGCTTTAGAGATACAAAAATGCCTCCTATGGAACCTAAAACTCTCCGCATTGTATAAGATAGAGTATTGTGACACATAAATACACTACAGAAAACTTTGAATATCATTAATTTTAATATACCAAAACCATGTTTCATGATCATATAAATGTTGAGTAGTTCCCAATATCATACCATCATTATAATGAGAAATTGCTATTTTATTGCATACCTAGCAGTTGTTGCAAAAATATCTTTTTCTGCAGGATTAAACCGAACAGATATGACCGTATCAGCACCCCATGAAAAGCTGTTGATTGGTTCTGACCTTTTCTCAAAGCAAGTTAAATAGTCAGAATGTGCTCAGCAAATGTATAATTTAGGATATTATGATGAGCAATAAGAGAAACCTGTTGCGGTCCCAGATGTCAACTTGAGCGCCAGCAGTTGCAAAGACATCACTATCCCACTGGTGATCTACAGCCCTGTCGACAGAAGCAAAATATTTTATAAAATAAAAATCTTAAAAGAATACTTACTTTGAAAAAGAATGGTGAGGACCATCATTAGCTTTGAAATCAACTGAATTTCAACTTATTCAAAGACAGCAGATAATAATAAACTTGAACCCTGTAATTTATTCAAATTGTCAAGAATATTTTTTTGTTTTTTTCATGTCTTGAGCATTGTGGTTACAGAATAAAAATGCAAAGAGAAAAATAAAAATGGACAATTTGCAAATCTACATCATTTTAATGACAAAAGTTGTACATGGCAATGATAACTCCACTTGGGCAGACAGCACAAAGGAGATTTGTCAAGTAAAATCATCCTTCAAACAATACAAACTCAAGTAGCAGCAGTTTGCAAACAATAGTTAATATTCACTAAATGTAAGATAGGAACACTTGTATCTGATAGCATTTTTAAACACCAAATGAGTATCAGGGGGAAATTCTTCAATAAAGGAGCTATTTTGATAGCTTCAAAACTCAAACTTTTATAATTAGATTTTTTTTATTCATACCCAAAAACAAAACAGTAAATACGGAATAAGATGCCATCTGTGACATTTCAATCACTACTTTAGAAAAGGGTTGGCTTCTACCAGGGAGCCCAGCAACACCTACTCCTTTAACATATGCCAAAGGAGCACAGCCACGCACATTACTTCCAGGAGCACAGTGTCCACCACCCACTCCTTTAGAAAAGGGCCAGGAGCACAGCAATAACACCACCTTTAAAACAATTAGTCAGCTAAGGACTTTACACAACTCTTCAAGTAAGGTAGCCTTTTGTTAAAGGAGCAATTCATTGTTCCCATATTCTAAACCCTCTTAAGCACATCATGTATTAAAGTGCACGCCCGAAGTGTGTCACCAGTTCTACAATCATCCAATAACAACCCCAATTTCTACATAAACTAGAAATTTTGAGTACAAATCATAAGGATAATATGTGGAGCTATTTAAGATATCCTCCAAAATACTTTCTTTCCATCAAATAGATGGTCAAAAATCAGACTGGCGAATGCATCAGAACACTTACAATAATCTACCATCAAGATAAAAAAACATTAATATGTAAATATCCAAACATATAAATATACCTGCAATTGATTTTATTGAGACTGGACCTGTTAACATCAAGCAGATTGTTGCTTTCATATTATCTATGAGATCTTCCTTAGAAGATGCAGCTTAAACATTTTCTCTCTGCTAGATGGATTTCCAACCTTTAAGAGAATGAAAAATATTTTATCTATTTGTTCCAAATTCTTAATGTATTTAATGAACATATACTATCCATCTCCATCCATAGAGAAAAACTGGATTTACACACATAAATTTCATCTTGCACTATACCATTTGATAAGTAGTACAAGGAATCTGTTTAACCCATATCCTAATTCAAGAATTTTAGTGCTAAGAACACTTATGCTTGCTCAGACAAACTTTCCATTCCTGAGTTAAAGGATGAAAACCTTCACTGCACACGAGTCACATGACGTATAACGTATCTCTGACATCTTGAATTTCAGCCTCCAGAAATCTCTACTCTGATACATATCATCACCAGAACTGGATTGGGCAACTTGGAGTTTAGTTATTAAAAGTACGAAGAAATTTTCACAATTACTCTAAGTTACCAAATCAGAATTAGGTATGGGTATGGATGTGTGGATATGATACACCAGTACAGCAATTTTTTTGGGTGCGGGACTGTGTACATTTTGGGTACGTCCGTACAAAAAACAATATATATCAGCCTAAAAACTATAGTATATTAATATAAAGCTAATACTATATTAAATTTAGTTTTTTAACTATATTCCAAAAAACTATATTAATATCTTACTATATTAATATGGTTTATTTTTTTTAACTATATTCAGAAAAGTTATTAAATAGTATATAGATATGTTAATATTAAAATTATTAAATACCATATTTATTAAAAACTTAAATACTATCAATAGTTATTGAATTATTAATTGATATCTGCTAATAACTAGTAGATATCCATTAGTAACTAATAGATATGGAAAGTAATATTAATATTAAATAATATCGATAGTTGTGTTTTGAATCGGGAGCAGAAAATAGTAGGGCAAGAATGTTCCTATAATGATTCTATAACCAATATTCAGAAATGACTAGGGATTATTATAACTGGGGAAAATGTTTGTTTTCTTCTTGTAACAATTTATCAATTATTTAGAACATTGTAATATCAAGATGACTTATTACAACACTAATACTACAGTCAAGCCCACCTCATTAATATTTAAGGATTAAAATTCATAGAGATATAGACCTAAAAAGATTAATATAAAATTTAAGATAGTTTTGAAAAGTTCAATAAATTGAGGTCACCCAAACTTAAAATATAACATAATGTAGTATTGTACTTTGCACTCTCTATCTTGAACTTGATGAATAATATAATATTATACTAAGATATTTATCGTTGATAATTGGATCAATTGATTGTAAAATTGTCAAACTTTGTATAAATTTCAGCTTCTTTTACTCAAAATGTTAATTTGCAACTTTTATTTTTTGTAATTAACTTTTGAAATATTAATAGCCATCCCCAAATTCCAAAAAGAAAAAAATTGCCATCCACAAAACCCATTCCCCGCCATTCCAAAAATCCGAAAAAATGGCCATCCATTAAACTTGTTTCCCCTTCCCCAAAATTCATAGAAACACTGAGATATAGCCAGTCTAAAGACCTATTTTGAAAGCCAGCCAAAGCTATTTGTTAGTTTCAAGATCTTTGTCATGGTATTATAGGGTGGGGTGGATATGGCAAGCTGGTTGGAGCTGTGAATTTGTGAACATAATTACCAACGGGAGGCTTACCTAGCCTAGTGATGACCTATCTCTAATCCTGTCCATAAGTTTATTTGGAATCTCCATACACATTAAAAAATTTCTAGATCCGAATAAATTGCATAATCATGCTAACTAATATGTATATATATAGGTAGACATGTATGCATATAGGTGCATATCTATGCATACATCTTGTTGTTGCTCTCCACCATGTGTACAGGGGCAAGAGAATCATCCATAAAACATAAAGTCTCCCCACGTGATGATCACTTCTTCAAGATTTATATTTGACATATACCAAAGTAAGCAATCAATCTTGATAGAACTTTGGAATGTTTAAAATATAATCTAATATATAACACTTTTACCAGCCCTCTCGGTAGCAGGCAAACCAAATTATGAGCAAGAATATGGTGGAGCATAGAAAAACAATGATGCGCATATAACTAATTTGTACAGCTACTTCCTAACACACACACTCACTTTTTCTACAGGTCATAAGTAAACAAAATAACAAACATGTTATCGAGTCACATATCTTTGTTTTCCAACAGGTGTTAATGTTGAAAAGTTAAAATGTTTTACAATGCCAACAAATTCTCTTAGATGGAAAAGCACAATGCTTCAAAAAGACTCCACACAAAATTGTTATTAAAACAAGTACCTGAAAGAATTTTTTCCCACATACGTTGCTGCCGGCTGTGGCATAAAATAAACAAACAGCACTTGTCAGCCATCTCGCGTAAAAATTTTACATATGTTCTATTTTCTATACTTTTCACACATAAGCTCCAAACATATTTTCCCAGTTCAATTCCACGCAATTGAACACAAAATTTGCATCAAATAATGACCTTTTGAACATTCTCGGAACCACCAATTGTTTCCCCTATACCAGCAGCTGGAATTTCCCATAGTCTAACACTGTACATAAGAAACAATATATCAGGATAAAAGTTTATGCTATCTTACATACTGGTCATACAAGTAACAAATGGCTTTTCTTAAAAGAACATATACAAGAAAAGAGTAAATACAAATTCCAAACACCGGCAAAATTCAGGCAAACACAAACTAAAGACAAAAGAATATCATGTTTTCAATGGAATTATACATTTACAGTTTGCTCAAAAATATCAATAGGTTAAATAATTTAAAAAATACATGATGTGTATTCTTACACACAATCATCTCCACAAGATGCAAGCCATTCACCATCTGTAGACACAGCCAACCCACGTACTGCTCCTCTATGTCCTGGAAATTGTTGAATTGTACGCCTGATTTACAGGTGTGTTAGTACTGAAAAAAATGCTTAAAATTTGGAACTTGAAGATAATAAACATGATAATTACAATCATATAACAGGTAACTACATGGAAAACTACTGCTTAAAAAAACTAAAGGCTTCACCAGCTTCAAGAACAAAAAATATTCATGACACCTTACAAAATCAGTTCAATTTCATTGGACAAAACCCAATTGGAAATGAATGGAATTAGGCATCCATATGCAAGGAGCCCCCCTGCAACATTTTCAGGTCAGATACCAAAGCCCCCAAATTACAAGCATGATTGGAAGCATTGATACAGTGTAAAAGGAAGGGGTGTCCTGATCTGAAATCTATTAAGACTCAAATTCATTGACACCTCCATTTACAGATAAAGAGTCCTCAAAAGTTACTCCGGCTAAAAATGTTGGTCTTTAGCAAGACATTGACCTTTAAAAAGGTTTTACCTCAGCATAGTTGTTAAAAGCAGTCCCTAAGTGTTCATAGACGATGAGACAAGCGCTACATTGGATCTCTTATGATAGCACCCTCTCCTGGCAGGCTAGCCCCTCAAGGGTGGGAAGAACCATTGCACTTAAGCCTCCACAGACTTCTTTCTAGCAACACCCTCATCAAGGATTTATTTACAGATATGATTACAATTGGCAAGATAGAAATATCGAGGTGTGCAACAGTAACATCCTTCAGAACCAAGCTTTAGAATGTTCCAGAATGCTTTTTTAATTTCTGATATTAGTTCTAATTCAAAGCATTGTAATATCCCAGAAGATTCTTCTATTTTTCTCAATCATACATTCCAACATACAAGAGACAGACATGAAATCCAAATCTCAATTAGGGAGCTGGCTTCAGTTTCATACGTAGTTACCATGTTCAAAAAGTTTCATTTGGAATGGGAAAAACATTCAGTAGTTCGGAATTTTGAAAGAGGATCAGTTCAGTTTGGAAAATTCAAAAACATGTGAATATGTGACTCTTTACATATTTTATCATGTGTACAAGTTTGGTATACTTCAGAGAGTATAAAAAGGAGAAGCATCTTCTCCAAGAGTTGTAGAAGGAATCATCTCACCTTGCACAAGAAATACAGTTCTAGATATTTTGACTCTTGTTGAATAAGGTAAATACATATGAAGTGAAGGAAGCACCATAAAATGTATGGGACAAGGACCCCCCATGAAAATGAGGAAACACCACAAGCAGTAATGGATGAGTATCCCTATGAAGACAGGGAACAGCCACAAGTGGTTTGGGATGAGAATCTATATGCAAAAGAGGAAAAAGGAGATGTTGACTCTAAGGAAGAACCTCTAAGGGTACAAGAAGATACAACAATAGAAGGACTTGAGCTAGCATAAAACCTTCCAACATTTTACCTCAAAAACAAATAATGGGAAGTTGTGTTAGAATACAAAGGGAATGAACAAACTCAAACCCTGAGATTGACAACCCTCGTTCACCTCCAAGATCTGATACACAACTCTTGTACTATTATGAGAGTTTGGCATCACAATCAGCACTAAAAGTCATCATGTTTATAAGGACACTTAGAAAAATGGATGAGTGGAAAGAAAAGGAACAAATTCTATAGAAGGCCCACTCCTTGGCCTATTTCAAGGTATACAAAAATCCATCATGGAAACACAAATCACTTGGCTGGAAGAGATTTGAAAAAATGAGTAAGTCATACAAGAGGGTTAGAATTATTTTCAGCAACTAATAAATTTGTCATCACTCAGCACCTTGGTTTTGCCTGAACAATATACACATCAAATTTTTCACAAGTTCAAGTTATGAAATATTTCAGAGGCCAAATTGCAATGTTCACAAAGGAATTTTCTGCAATTTAAAGGATCTCTTTTCATATCAAGAAATGCCTGCCCGTGTTATTTAAGCTATTATATGGCATATTTTTGACGAATACTGCAGCTTTTACACATGTTCAAAATTTGGCCTGCAAACTGAATTTGTTGCGAGTGTCTCTATGGTGGAGGCCTCCAGCTTTAGGGATAAGCCTTCCCAAGGGAGAGGGCATGTTGTGTACCTAGACACAAAAAGTTTAATTTATGTAATTTTTAATGAGCTATCTTGTTACAAAATCATAATGTAAGTAGTGGTCATATGTCCTTAGGAAGTTAGGAGTTTAATAATTTATGTCAAGGAGCTTGCCTATGTGACTTGATGCACAAAAAGCAAGTGAGAAATGCTTACAGTTATGGTTTCGTACCTTCCTAATATTCTAAAGAAGGGTTTCTTACCTCATATTACATATCAAATTATTTCATATCAACACAACTATCAGTCTCAGACAATTTTTTCTTCCTCTCATACTTGGATATACAAGTGCAATACATTCTTTTGGGTGTACATGTACCACCATTTATCTTATGTTTTTGTGGTAATGGTCCTATGGATGCAGGGGAGGATTTATCTTCAAGGAACTTAAATAAATTAATACAGATTGTACAGCTTTGGCAAAGGCCAAAAGACAAACGTTAGGAGAATATATGGCTAAAACATTGTTTTGAACACTTTCCAATTTGTCCTCCTTATTCCCAACTTCTCATCGCGTCTAGGATTTGATCCATTGCATGGAATCATCTTTCCCGTCCATAAAATGTCATTGTTTAATAAAATAAAAAATATATGTTTCCATTGTTAGAAAGAGAAAAACAGAATTACAAAAAAAAAAGACAGAATAAAAATGGCATACTCTTCTCTCCAATTTAATTTAAGAACAAATTTGCTTCCTTCCCGGAAAAATCTATTGGCAATATTATACACTAAAGTTCTAAACCATGAAAACTAAGTGAAATGAACACGTGATTTTTAGTCTCTAACAGAGAGCAAAAGATCTATGCAGTAACATAATTGTCTACAAGAAGAAAACAAGATTCTGAATCTGTATAATCATACCTGGTAGCAATGTCCCACAGTCGGATATCTGCAATGATATCAGCAAAATGGAAGATCTCAATCAGTCCCTCTTTGATTATAATACATTTTCCATGATTGCAAGAAGATCAAGGTAACAGCAATGCAGCTTCAATTACACACTCAGAAATTTAAATATACACAACAGAAGATCTGAAAGGAAACAAGGTTATCAATACCTCCATCCATAGAGCCTGTGAAGATATTTTTCAAGTGATGTGGATCCTTTGCCATGGAGGAAATAGCATCAATGTGTCCACTCATTGCTGCCAAGAATGGCTTTGCAAATACCTGACTCGCCAAATAAACCAGAATTGGAAAATAAGTAATTCTATATAGAATGTCTAAACCTTGTCTAGATTCCATATAAGCAATGTCCAATGGCATTATGATGCATTTTTAGTTTAAAAATAAAAAATTTAGTTGCAAAATACAACTCTACCTTATCCAATTTTGTTGCATTGAGAGCCCTGACATATTCTTGAGCTCTTGCCTGAGCGTGTAGAGCAGGATCATAATTTCTGAAAACTCTCTGTTGATACATAACCAAAGAGTACAAAGATATAAGAACTACACATATCAAGGTCTCGAGTTCAAGGGAAAATCCATTGAATGTACAGAGTGTGGAACAAAACAATCTGTATGTATTACAGTTTCAAAAGAGGCAGTTTTTTCATAAGAAATCAAAAAAAATGTATGAGAAGGTATATTTCTCTTGACTGTACACTTCCCCAACTTACAAATTAGGAATGTTTTAGCTGAAGTCCTATGTATATGCTAAGGAACTATTAGCTTAAGTCATATGTACAATTTAAACTTTACAGACTATATAGAGATCTGAGTTCATTGTAGCAGTAACTTTTACATATAACCAAATATCATCTGCAAGCTAGCACGAATCAAGAAGCGTATTAATAAGATGTCTACCTGAAGGTCCTGACTCCGTTCCCGGGTAAATTCATCTGTTGAACGCGATATCATCTTCACCTTCATTTTTCACACCTTCAATAAACCCCTGTTAACATAGATAGCAGCCACCGTCAAGTTTCAAAAAAAAAACTAATTTAGGTTATTAGATGAAACTCAAACTTGTAAAAAGATTGGCAGAATAGCCAGTGCAATTGTGGCATGGAATGAATATTGAAAGGTTGTGGTGTGACCTGTAAGAGAACGAGAGCTTAAAGTCCCCTTCAGCAATATTTGCTCCCGCTTGTCCTAAAACCCTGGTAAAACCCTGCTCCTGATTTATAAACTGTAATGGTACTGATAATGAAACAAAACCCCTACCGTAAAATGCCCTGTGCAAATAAGTATAACAATCGTGTTTAACCGGCGCAGCTTCTCAGCAATTAAATCGCTTGTTTGTCTTTGCTACCATTAATAGTAATCAATTTTAATACTGGCACTTGCACTTGTAGGAGGTTCAAGGAATACGCCGATAGGAACAACCGACGAGAAAATTTTCCGGGTGAATTTTTCTTACGGCCTGAGAATTCCGAGCTGCTCACATATAAAAAGCCTATTGGCTAATTATAAACTAGCACTTGCATCCATAGGAGGTTCAAGGAATACGTCGATAGGAACAACCTACGAGTTTAGAAAATTTTCTGAGGTGTGAGACAATTCTGAGCACTATAATGTTCACATATAAAAGCCTATCGGCTAATTATAATTTAAAAATACCAATATTTTATGTGAGGTTGTTACAATATAAATTTAATGTAATTAAGAGGCGCGTTTAGTATTTTAGGTTATATTGAGGGGGAAAACCTTTCTCGTGCAAACATTTGATAAAATTGTATAGAGAACTATTTACTTACAATTGGACCCATAGGTTCAATGGGCACGTTGATGATTTTTAGAAGAAATTGTAAAATTAAGTTGTTAGAAGTATCTTGTAGAATTTTAACATGTTTGGATTATTTTGTTGTTGTTGGCTATATGTTGTTGGCTATATGTTGTCTACACCGGCTTTTATTTGATCTCTTTTTTGTCTACTTGACCACTGGGAACTAGGGTTCAATTTGTTGTTGACCTCCATAAAGCACAAACATTGACATGTTTTGACATCATCTACTAACCCAAAAGTAACAATAAATCCCATGATGCAACTCACCTAGAGACTCATCTCTGATGGATTTCTCATCACATTCCTTAACATCGATGATACTCTACATTGCATGTGATCATAATGAACCATTTTATCTCTCTTCATTTTGGTGAACCAAACTCATTGAACCACTCTAGTTTTTACCTAGGGTTTGGGTCCTTCTCTATTTTTTAAAATCTAGTACCTTTCATTTTCTAGTTTTTAATATTAGATTTGAATGTTCGTCCTTTTATTTTCATTGCTTTCTAGAGGACATTGGCTAATCTCCAACTTTACCAAATAACACCAACCTCAGTTTTTTACGGCTAAAGTGTGCTCAAGATGGTGAAGAATCCAAAGTAGCATGCCAAAACCAAACATATTGAAGTTCATCACCATTACATTTGCTAGTTGACCAATAATGAAGATGTTTATATTTATTACTATGCTAGAATGTAATGGTATCCCTTGTACCTCAATTTCTTATAATGAGACGTGGCTCATTCAAGAAAGAGAAATCCATTAACAATTAAACTACATGTATCATTAAGGATTATATTCCATTGTAGTAATTTGAATTTTAATTGTTTGAGTTAGTTATGTTAATCATCTCATGTGTACAACAATTGTAAGAAAGAGGTTATTTATAAGAAATTGTTTTTAAAAAAATATAACTTTATTGATTAAAATATAAAAATTACAAGAGCACGAAAATAAGGGGCAACATTTGCATTTTAGACACGAGAAAATTTAAGACTTTAGTGCAACAAAGGAACCTCTAACTTTTTAGAAATTTTAATTTGTTCTAAAGATATAATGGAAAGTCTACACCTAGTTGTAAGATAAATGTTCCCTATGTGAGAAGCGCATGATGAATTATATAGATAAAGGGTCTAGATTAAAAGGACTATGATCACAAAGATCTCGTCCATTGAACTTGAAATGATGTTGTCGATTTTTCTTTTGAAAATATCCTTCACGCCAATGCATGGTCAATAAGGAAATATCTTGTATTGGAAACCACACGAGGAAGCTTCTCTACTTACACAAGACTTCTATTCCCTTCGTAAACATATCCAAATCAAATATATGATCACGATCAGAAATTTACAAAAAGACAAAACATGACAGGCCAAGCAAACAATACAAATTGAAAAATTCAGGATGGGTGGAAGGTTTGCGATGTTCGATGGTTGACTAGAAGCAATAGATTTGGAAAACAATGGAGTGCTTGATGAAATGCTTGGTGGTGGTCAGTGTAGTGTTCCTTGTGTCCTCCACAGCTGCATAGTTCCTTGTTATTTCACTTCAAGTTTGACTCCCTAATTTTCCATTTGGTTAGCAATCCTTATTATATAATCCTTGAATGTGTTCCAAAAAAAATTTAAACAAAAAAATCTTTAATTTTATTAATGTTGCTCACCAAGTGTTGAATTGACACTCACACTATAAATATTTAACAAAATTTATAATAAGTTTGGAATCCCCATGTATTTAACTATGTGATTATCTACTATGTATCTAAGAAAATACTCGATTTGAGCATCTAAACTTCAACTGTATAATTTATTAAAAATTGTTGGTACTAGAAACTTTAGCAATTAAATACAATAATTTTAAAATAATTTTTTTAATTGATTTGTTAGAATCCTCCTCTCTAATACTATCACCAAGGTTTCAAGTCATACCTTAACAAACTTCTCTAATAGTTATTACATATGGCTAAATGGCATATCTCATTAGTTAGAGGCTTTTGTTCAACTATATAATACTCTAATTTCTATTACCATTTAATTGTGTGTCAATTAAGAAGACAAGAGACAAATTATACTTTTATTTAAGGACAATTTGTTTCAATAATGAAAAAAATGTTAAGGTAGTCAAACTTTAAGTAATAGAAGATGCAAAACAAAGGATTTGTTCATTGTGCATTTTCTCTCTTCTAAATCAAATTCACGGCATCAACAAGCAACAATATGATCTCTTTTGGTGTCTAGGTATATTAGATTAGGGGGCTTGGCCCCATTCTTAAAAGTGGTTGTACTTTCCTTACGAAACATGGGGCGGGAATGCCCCTGCCCTAACTAACCCACGTTTTCATCTAACCCATGTCAAAAACCTTAACCACAATAGTTTCACTTACCCACATTTCAGAAACAAACACGTTCGCTTACAGATACGCAGGTGGAAATCAAAACTATTCATTCTAGTCAAATACACAGGTGGAGAAGGCTATGTTGCTAAAAGAATGGCATCTCTCTCTCTCTCATTTATAAAATTTTATGACAATCTGATTTCCAAGAGATCATAATCCAATTTGATTTCAAGGAGATCGCAATCCAAATTGATTTGAAATTATAGATGTGTAAGGTGGAGACAGGCTAGTTATGGCCACTACACTACAATATCATATCTGATATTCCTCGCCATAATTGACTAAACTGGATCAAATTTCTTTTAAAACATATTGTATCAGAACTATTTCCAATGCATAATGCACACCAACCTCTCTTAAATAAATCTACATCATTTCATATTTCTAACCTTCTAGTACGCAACAGCTGAGTCGGGGTCACTAGTGTAGAAAAAATAAAATAAAAAATTAACAATTTATTGTCAAAGTGATAAAGGTGAAGGGAACCTTTTTATTTTTTATGTATAGAAAGATATTAATATAGAGAGATCGTTCTCTATATGTTAAACCCCGAAGATTAACACAACTAGTTGTCTTCATCGTCTCTTCCAAGCATCGCTATCTAGGTAAGCCCAACCACCTGGCTTCAGTTTGAAGATTATTGCTAGCTAGTCAAATATTGTGGGGTGGGATAGAAATTCAATTTCTAGTTGTTACTATTCATGCAATTTGAGGCCCTAATTTCAATCATCGAGCCCCGTTGTCTCTCATCTTACCATTTGAAATTGTCATCCCTTACCAAGGCCCCAATTCCTTTACACTTGTTCATTTACACATGTCAAGATGAAGTATAAATACAAGGGATTGGATATCTCCTTCATAATTGGGAATGATTTATCTGGGGTCAAAGATACAGATTTCGGGCACGTAAACCTTCATGAATTTTGGTAGAGAATGAATACCAATCCTAGACCAACAATTACACAGAGAGTATTTGATAGTGGATTGGCCCATGCTGGAGGCTTCTCACCAGTTGTAAAATGCCCTGACTTGATAATGGTCTACATACAAAATTATCATCCCAAAGCTAGGGAAATTAGAACTGTCAGCAGCCATACCATCTTGCCACTAAATGTTGATCATATCGCTAATATATTGGGCTTATCCACTCATGATGTTTATGCAGAAGTATCTCTAGAGAAAGCCTCTAATTTCTATATTGATGGTAAAAAGAAGTGTAAGGACATGATAGCAACCACTTGGCTCAAGAACACGAAGAAGGGAGAGTCTAGGTTACCCTAGAATTTGGTTAGAGGTCATTTTCAAGATGAGATCTTTGATATCAATACTCTATTACATAGAGTTACTGGCAGTCAAGAGTGTGACAGTTTTGAAAACTGAATGTGCCAATATGTTATGATAATTTGTACAGGAAAACAATTTATTGACAGGTCTCAACTAATAAGTGATCGATTACATGAACAATTGAAAATTTGTTAGAATAAGGAGAAGTTTCATATGTGTTCATATCTTATTTATTTGTTGGCCACTACTCAACCCAAATGGCCAAGTCTACAGGTGGCAGGTCCTCTGACAGCTGAAACAAAGGTGTATGATTATTTTTCTCAATTAAGGGAAACAGATGGGAACAAAGTATACAAAAGAGTTAATGATGTCTTCTTGATGCTCATGGTTAGAAGAATTTGGGAAAACCCTTAGATCAGGATTTCTACAAAAGCAGCCAATTGGGTTATGACCTTCAACAATTATTTCATTCAATATGATAAATTTACATACATTAGAATTGGGGGTTTTGTGTATCCTCTGTTGGTTCCCAAAATAACTCCAACCCAAAACTCTAAAACATTCCTAAAACACCCAGGTCAGGGATTGTTGTCAAGGTGAAAGGAAGAGGTTTATCAACAAGTAAAGGGGAATTTTGGCCAACTACAGGAGTGGGTAGACTCCTCTGCTCTTCAGGCTCAGCTAGACCTAGGAGGGATATTCCTAGAGGCGTGAAATAAAATATAGATAAGCATACACAACCATACCCAATGTACACTTGACCCCCAAAGCTATCACTAGGTCAAGACAAACAGGTTGCACAGGCCTCTTGTTAATCTAATTCAAATGTGCAAATGTACATGCACATGAAAGATGGTTTTTATCCTTGAACCATAAGTGAAAGATTTGTGCGTTTTAAAAGATCATTTGGTCCCTCTCCAATATGGACCGGTACCTATTCCATTGGGCAATACAGTCACAGAATGCAAGGAGGAAAAGAAATACACAGCAAAGGATCAACAAAACTAGACATACATTTACATATATGACTTTCTAATAGATTTTCATACAATGAACATACTTAATAATCTAAAAGAGGATTGTAATGATTTTGTATAACAAAATTATGGAAAATACAAAGCCTTGTATTTATGTTGTCACACATCTCCAAACACCTATTACACTCGTACCAGCAAATGTGGCAAAGGAAAATACATAATTGCGATTACATATTTACCAAAATCATTACAAACTCCCATGGAGACATTCACTACATTCAAATCTACAATATAAAACCTTCCTACATAATGATGAATATATCCAGGCTTCACTAACAAACTAAACCTAATCATGTGTTGATGCCAAAGAAACTCCTTAGGCTCTCCCAGACCGGACAATTGGCTCAGAGGCCAACCCTTTTTACATCTTTCTAACATGCATATATAACATTTTTTCTTTATTGTAGCATTCATGGATGTGGAAAGATAAGCCAACAAGAAGGAACCCTTGCCCATGTTGCAATAACTTTGTTTCAGTGTCCTGGGAGTGCACCCACATGGCTCTACCCAAGAAATCCACTAAAACAGGAGGTTCACCCATGCCGTGGGTACAAGAAATTCATTGCAAATGAGGGACAGTGGCATGGGGAAATGAAAAATTCATTTCCCACATGAAAGCGGGCTCTGAAAAATGCATTAATGGCGACCAAGAGGGTCGCTGAGCAGTCTCGTCACATTTTGTACGATGAAAAATGGCCCTGGAAGGCAAAAGGGTCGAACTCGGACATATCAGACTTTAGAGCTCGGGCCTTCCACCTTATCACCTGCTGAATCTGGAAG
The DNA here is from genome assembly GCA_027924645.1 of Cunninghamia lanceolata. Lineage (NCBI taxonomy): Eukaryota > Viridiplantae > Streptophyta > Pinopsida > Cupressales > Cupressaceae > Cunninghamia > Cunninghamia lanceolata. The sequence continues at coordinate 140,669 of BSBN01001907.1, read as the reverse complement.
AGGAAGGAGAGAAGCCTAAACCTCGCCTTATAAAACCTTGAACATTGAAAATCGTCAAAGTTCGGGCCTTCGGCCTTCCTCCTTCCAAAGAAAGGAAGAGGGAAGATGATAACCCCAAAGTTTGAAACTTTGAAACACTTAGAAACATTTCAAATAAAAAGGAATGGGACACGGCCCCGAATCCTCCCCTCCAGATGATGTCACTGTCACCTAGAAACTTTTTGTGGTTCCACAACTACCTTTTGCCTTAATAAAATACCCTCCGCAAAATGGCGGAAATCAACTAGAACACACCACGTGGCCCATCGGGAGTTGGTCGCTAGGCCTTCTAACAAGTTGTCGTGAGGTCCTAACACTTTAGCTGAAAATATATATATCAAATATGTCGACTGGGTAGTGTCTAAAGGTTGTATGCAATGGGGGATATTTTGGCCATCTCTCTTAGTAAGATTTTCTGAATTTTTGAAATGATTGAAAACAAAATTTAAACTAGAAAGCATGAAATTGTTTAAGCTAGAAAACATTCAAATTCTCATTCTAAAAAGCATGTAAATTATCTAAGAACCAACACTTGCAGTTTAACTATGAATTTGAAACAAAGGCGACTACCTACTAACAACTAACTACTAACTGAAAGTACACTTAACATTTTTAAATCAATAACTAACAACAGTTTTAAGAACACAGTGGATGCTCCAGAAATTTCAAATCAACAAAACTCGGAGAATAGTAACTTAAACACACAACCTGCAGGGACACACAACAAGACTAAACACATAATAACATTTATCTAAACATACATGCACAGAACAAAAATAACAACATTAATGATAAAAATACTTATCTACTCTACGAGATCCCTCGAGTGGCCAACTCTTGGGTGTTCCTACGATTAGTTCAAATCACATGTAGTACTTTTGTAGCTTCAAAGTAAATCCATTCATAGCACTTCCATTACTCAGAACAATCTAGTGATATTCATTCATTCATATGAAAGTGTAACAACACACAGATCATAACCGAACAACATTCAGAATATTATCATAACAACATATCCTTGTTTTTAGTAGCTACACATCTATATACTACATTACTACAAAATCCTAATTTTTCAGATGGCGGGAAATACCATTGACAAAATCTTAAATAGAATTACAACGAACTGATGTTCATGACATAAACATAATAAAGGCTATGAGTGGAGCCATAAAGTCTCAAATAGTCTTTAACAGAAAATAACAAAATGCCTTAAAAGAAATCTTCCACTATGCACGCCTAAATTTCTAGCGCCCCAACTTCTGGTGCTTTGACTTCAACCACTTGAAGTCCACTCTTTTCATAGGCCATGAATAAATCCTACACAATTGTCAAAGTCTATACCATTATATCAACATTAGTTAGCTAATTCCAACCAATTTGAGAAGTAAATATTTATGCATCATTTTATAAAAAGTAGACAATTATTGCTTCTAAAATTAAACAAATTGGCATGGCTGAGGTGCTTGGCAAGAACAAAAAGGGGTATTTAGCTCATCATAAGAATGAGGTTGTTTATACCTCATCAACTTCCACCTTATGCATTCCAAAAGAGAACGTGGAAGAGAGAAACCCCGAAGTTCCAACGCTCAAACACCTAATTGCTTTGCAAAGGGAAAAGGTCAGAGTTTGGCCTTTTGGTCTTCCACCTTCTAATTGCAACACAAAAGAAGATGGAAGACCAGAACTCAGACCTCCGACACTCCACCGAACACCAACACAGAATATTTTTCAAGTAAACCTATCATACTTTGGCCCTTGGGCCTTCCATCTGACACCTGCCTTGCAAAAGACCGAAGACAAGAAGACTGAACTCTGAAACTCTGATGTAGATGAAGACACTTCAACACTTAGGCAAATTTGAGCCCGATAGACAAGGTATAAAGGAAAGCAGGAGGTCGAAACTCTGAAACTCCTACAAGGTGAAAAAATACAAGGGAACACACATAATTTTTGACTTAATCATTTTTGGGATTCTTTCCTTGTATTCAGAAGGCACAAACAAATGGAAACCCATGGAAGATGACTTTGATCGATTATAACTGATGGGTTCAACAAAGAGGGCACAAAGTGGGATTTCAAGATGGATTTTGGGGCAAAATGGGGCATTTTAGGAACTGGTAATTTTGGGTGTCAACATTGGCTCTGGTTGGGGACGTGTGACAAACAATGTCACAATGAGAATCCAAAATATCTCTGGGCAGAACAACACACAAACATACAAAGGGAAACACACAAAACACATATTTACAAAGAAATACACAGTCAAAAATGACTGCAAACAAAATTTTGGGACACTGCAGGCCACCCCTACAGAAAACTGAATGAAGCTACTTGCCTCTGTCAAAGACAAGCCAATTGAAGGAGTCGATCTCCCTTAATCCTTTGCTACATTGATCACCCAACATCAGCAATAAAAACATTTTGCATGCATACACATACAAAATGCAGGCATTCATATCATCATGTTGAAGATTGAAAAAAACATTACCAGGGCAAGGCAGCCATAGATAATATGATTCATCATCATGCTGACTCACATATAAGCACTCACCTTCAGGTCCCATGTCAACATGATGGATTTTTGGGCCTGCATAAATATCAGCATGAGGGAAACTATCATGCTGAAACTCATCTAGCCTAGGTGCGTTCTCATGTTGGGCTATGTCATAATGCTACACCCTTAATATTGGTGTACATAGGGTTATGAATAGTCAGCTTGTGGCTATCTTAACTCCTAATTAAGTCATATTATCATTGTTATATTATTATTTAGTTAGATATGTCAGACTAGGTCTTATATAAGGGTGTGTCTATTCATCCTAAGCATAATTAGGTATATATAGGAGGATGTGAGTCTTATTTCATCATCATATTGTGAAGTGTGTTCTCATTGGAGATATTTGGAGGTTACCCCCTCGAAGTGGCCTGTTATTCTCAATTATTATCAAGTATTTGCAGAATATTTCATATCATCTTCTTCCATTGTGCAAGTTATTTCATTACAAGTGGTATCAGAGCATGATCTTGGCACCATAGAGGCAAGGTTTTTTCTCAATATTGGAGGCAATTTTGGTAAGAGCATAACTTTCCAATTTTACAAAAATTTTAAAATATTTTTAAAGGGTTTTTGAAGACCATATTAAAGAAGTTGCATTCCAGATTTTAGAGGAATTGGATCAGATTTGAGCGAATTATTGTAGAATTACGATTTCTACACAATTTATTTGAGATCTACATATCTCTCACATCCTGCTGAATTGAAGCAAAAATTTTATTTGGTTTTTGAATACATAATAGAGGAGCCTACAGTCCAAAGATCGGAGAAATTGAAGCAAAAATAAGCAAGTTGTTGCAAAATTAGGGTTTCCAACAAATTCACTCTCAAGGCTGCAAATCTGCTATTTTTTTGGAGTTTTTTCTGGGTAAGTGGTATCTTGGCCCTAGTAAGTTACAGTAAAAATTTCAGAAAATTTACATTTCATTTGTGTGATTTATTTCAAAAATATTGGTTTCAATCATGACGGGGCCTACAACAAGAGGCAAAAAGAATGTTGTCACACCGGGGAAATCCTCTGATAATGATGGGGAAACAATAGAGGATAGTAATTCCAATGAGGAAATAAGTAAGGTCAAGGAAGATGTGTCCTCAATTAAGAGGGATATGTGTGACCTAAGAGGAGATATATCAGATATACGAAGCATTTTAAGGCCCTATATGAATGAACCAAGAAAGGAGTTCTCAAGCAACCAAGGTGAAAACTCCAAGCCGGCTAATACTGACACAAATTTTAATACTCATATGGGATCTAGGAATTTGTTTCCAAAGGTGGATATGCGCAAGTTCGATGGCAAGGACCAAATGGAGAATTTTTTTGAAGTACATCAAATCCCATATGGACAAAAGGTCACAATGGCTTCCCTGTATCTAGAACCAGATCAATTCATTTAGTATCGTTGGCTTTGTACTCATCGGAGGAAAAAGGGTCTCACCATCTCATGGTCAATTTTTACAGAGCAACTCCAAGCACAATATAGCAATAGTGTGACAGTCAACTTCTTCAGCCAGCTTGCTAAACTTCAACAAACAGGATCAATTAAGGATTATATTCAGAAATTCCAAAATCTATCCTTAAGAGTGGAGACAATTATAGAGGAAAACTTGAATGATTTATTCTTGGGTGGTCTCAAGGATCACATTCAACATGAGGTATGCATGTTTAGTCCTAACTCGGTAAATGAGTCTTTTATCTTGGCATGCAGGGTAGAGGAGAAGTATTTGATTCCTAGGAAGCAAGGGGCTAATGACAAGAGAGAAAGGATATTCAACACCTACTCTTCCTCAACCTACTAGGTTGACTCCACAACAAATTGAGGAGAAAAGAGCAAAAAGTTTGTGTTTCAATTGTGATAGCAAATACAGTCAAGGACATAAATGTAATGAAAAGAAATTGTTCTATATTGAAGGTCCAAGTGAGGAAGAAGTAGAGGAACCCATATAGATGAGGATAGGGAGTCAAGTGAGGAATCACATGATTCTCAACCAATCATTTCAAGTCATGCACTCTCAGGTTTCAGTGCACCACAAACTCTCAAGGTAGTGGGTTTCTTAAAGAAGCAGAAAGTAACAATGTTGATCGATTCAGGTAGTACTCATAATTTCATCAACAAAAAGTTGACAACTCGTCTAAATTGTTTTATCTATCCAGCCCTAGAGTTTCAGGTTTTGATTGCAGATGGTGGTATAGTTAGTTGTTCGGGGAAGTGTCATAGCATTAAATTATCCATGGGAGATTATCAACTTGATACCCCAATGTATGCGATATCCATGGGTGTAGCAGATATTGTTTTGGGAGTACAATGGCTTACTACATTGGGAACAATTGAGATGAACTTCCAACAACTATTCATGAGATTTCAATCAATCAGAAGGAAAGGTAGTGGAGCTAAGGGGGTTGAAGGCAAAATCCCCACAGATGGTAAGCTCTCATCAAATGCAAAAATTGCTTAAGAAAGGAGTGGATGGATTTGTGGCCCAACTATGTTCATTAGAAGTCTCTCAATCTAATGCTCCTACTCATCCAGATTTACAAGCAATAATTGATCGTCACTTAGTGGTTCTTGGAGATATGCCTAAAGGACTTCCTCCTAAGAGGGATCATGATCATGCCATACAACTAGTTCCAGGGAGCCAACCACCAAACATCGGGCCTTATAGGTACCCACACATAAAAAAGTGAGATAGAAAAAATTGTTGAGGAGCTGCTAGAGGCAGAAATTATCAGGCATAGCCAAAATGCTTACTCCTCACCTGTGGTGATGATGCATAAGAAGGATGAAACTTGGTGCATGTGTCCAGATTATAGAGTGCTCAACATGTACACCATTAAAGATAAGTTTCCTATTCCAGTCATTGATGATTTGCTAGATGAATTGAATGGAGCTATGTATTTTACCAAGTTAGATCTTAGATCTGGTTATCACCAAATTCGGATTAAGGAGGAAGATATTTGTAAGACAGCATTTTGAACTCATGAGGCTCATTATGAATTTTTGGTGATGCCATTCGGTCTTACCAATGCACCATCTACATTCCAAAGTTTGATGAATTCCATTTTTAAGAAGTTCTTGAGAAAGTTTGTGTTGGCGTTCTTTGATGATATATTGATTTATAGCAAGATTTGGGAAGAACATTTATAGCATGTAGATCAAGCATTACAATTACTCGAAGATCATCAACTCGACGCCAAGCCATCCAAGTGTGCTTTTGGTCTTAAGGAGGTGGAGTATTTGGGACACATAGTTTCACATGAAGGAGTAAAGGTGGACCCTAACAAAATTAAGGCTATCATGGAATGGCCTATTCCAAAAACCATTAAGAAACTGAGGGGTTTCTTGGGATTAATGGGGTACTATAGAAGATTTGTGAAGAATTATGGTCGTATAGCAGCACCCCTCACCACTCTATTGAAGAAGGATTCTTTTCGTTGGAATCAGTCCGCTAATGTAGCATTTGAGCAATTGAAGGAGGCTATGTGTACAACTCTAGTGCTTGCCACTTTAGACTTCACCAAGGAATTCATTGTGGAATGTGATGCTTCTAGAAATGGGATAGGAGCAGTTCTCATGCAAGAAGGTCAACCAATTGCTTTTGAGAGTCATCAATTAAAGGGTAAGAATCAACTCAAACCTATTTATGAGAAGGAAATGCTAGCAATCCTCCACGTAGTTAAACAATGGAGGCCTTATCTAATGGGTCAACACTTCAAGGTTAAGACAAATTATGATAGCCTAAAATATTTTTTGGAACAAAGATTATCCTCTGAAGAGCAACAAAAATGGGTCACTAAGATGTTGGGATATGACTTTGAGATTGTATATAAAAAAGGGAAGGAAAATATTGTGGCCGATGCACTTTCTAGGAAGGATGAGAAAGATGAAGCCTTATTGTGTGCCCCTTCAATATTACAAGCAAATTGGGTGGAAGAAGCCAAAGCAAAGTGGCAAAATGATGTTGCGACAAGTAATCTCACCCAACAATTAAAAAGTGATCCTAGTAGTTCAGATAAGTTTTGTTTGAAGGAGGATATTCTTTGGTATAAAGAGCGCTTGTATCTCTGCAAGAATTCCACTCTTAAACACAAGATTCTCACAGAGCTACATGAGTCCCCAATTGGTGGTCATTCAAAATTTTTGAAGACATATCATCAGGTCAAGCAAGATTTTTTTTGGGAAGGGCTAAAACGTGATGTTCAAAAATTTGTGGCTAAATGTTTGGTTTGTCAAAGAAATAAGGGGGAGACAATTAAGAGACCAGGTCTCTTGTAGCCCTTATCTATTCCTATTTAGCGTTGGGAAGAGGTATCCATGGACTTCATCACAGGGCTTCCCAAATATAAAGGTCATAATGTCATCGTGGTAGTAGTTGATCGCCTCACTAAATATGCACATTTCATTGCATTATCATAACCTTTTACAGCAAGTGCAGTGGCAAAAGTTTTTTTGGAGAATATCCAAAAGCTACATGGTACACCTAAGGTTATTGTCGGTGATCATGATCCTAAAGACTAGTCACTTTTGGAAAGATTTATTCTCATGTTTGGGTACTCAATTGGCTCATAGTTCTTCCTACCACCCTCAATCAAATAGGCAAACTGAGGTTGTTAATAAGTGTTTGGAAGGATATCTACATTGTTTCACTTCAGAGAAATAGTCTCAATGGGCAGACTGGCTACCACTTGCAGAATGGTGGTATAACACTTCTTTTCATAGCTCATAAAAAATGTCTCCATTTTTAGCACTTTATGGATATCATCCTCCTTCCATCACATCATTATTAAAGGTGTCACCAAGAGTTCAGGGAGTAGAGGACCACTTGCTTCATCAACAATAGGTACTTTCAGGACTCAAGGAGAATTTAGCTATGGCACAAAATCGAATGAAACAATAGATGGACCAACATCATAGTGAAAGAAATTTTGAAGTTGGGCATTGGGTCTTCTTGAGATTGCAGCCTTATAAGCAAATCTCACTGAAGCAACAAAAAAAGAACAATAAGTTGTCTCCAAGATATTATGGGCCATACCAAATCATGCAAAAGATTGGTAGTGTTGCCTACAAGCTAGAGTTGCCACCAACAACAAAGATACATCCAGTTTTTCATGTTTCTTGTTTGAAGAAGGTAATTGGGCATAATATTCCTACTCAAACAGTACTACCAGAGCTCGATGAAGAAGGAAGAATCATTTTGGAACCAGAGTGCATTCTTCAAACACGCACGAAGAAGCTAAGGAATAGAACCCTCACTGAGTATCTCATCCAATGGAAGAATTTACCAGTTGAAGAGGCCACATGGGAGGACGAGGAGTTCATTCAAAAGAATCCACACTTGGTTAGCATTGAGGACAATGCTTCTTTGAAGAGGGGGCATGCTACACCCTTAATATTAGTGTACATAGGGTTATGAATGGTCGGCTTGTGGCTATCTTAACTCCTAATTAAGTCATGTTATCATTATTATATTATTATTTAGTTAGATAGGTCAGACTAGGTCTTATATAGGGGTGTGTCTATTCATCCTAAGCATAATTAGGTATATATAGGAGGATGTGAGTCTTATTTCATCATCATATTGTGAAGTGTGTTCTCATTGGAGATATTTGGAGGTTGCCCGCTCGAAGTGGCTTGTTATTCTCAGTTATTATCAAGTATTTGCAGAATATTTCATATCATCTTCTTCCATTGTGCAAGTTATTTCATTACACATAAGACTGTTCAATTTCTTGTGGCCCAACTGCACTGATGCTAATGTGCTCCTCAATGGTTGAATCAAAGGCATGATTCAGATTTAAATCTCCACTATTAGCATATAAATTTGAAATTTGAGGTACTTCAAATGAAGACTCATAATCTTCAATCTGCCTCTTTGTTTTATATTCCTTCGCACACACTGTTGTGTAAAATTTGTTGCTAAGAAAATCATAAATGATTTTCTCCTCATCACCTCGCAGGTCAACAACTACTTGAATGTTCAGCCTCAATGTTAATAGGCCCAGCCAATGAGCTCAAAAATATGCTCTCAATATGGTCCACATTTATTAGAGGTAACTGCCCCAAACAAAGCTCTAGAAAATCATCTATTACATGGTCTTCATAGTGGGAAACAGTTACCTTAAAATCACTTGTAGCTATAGCAATACCTTCATGATGTCCAATTGAAGCATAACTCATATCATCCTCATGCAAACAAGTGTCAATGACCTCATTGTCATTATTAGGGATAAATGAGGGTAAAACACCAAACAAGAGACCATCCTCTTGTTCAACCTCAAGATTATTTTGTATTCCCTCTCTGTCCACTTGCTACCCACAGGTAGCCTAATAATATTGCATAAAACTCTCCTCCTCCAAAGATGATAGCTCAAACTCACTGAACTCTAAATCAATTTCAAAAAGAGGATTATCCATGCACCAATCATAATCATAAACAGTGTTCTTACCTGACAGACTTGTAAGCACAAAAATCACGCACAGCCTCCACGAGGACCCCTATGATGATTTTAATCCTTGTCACATACATGTAAGCATGAAATAATGTCCTTTAAGCAGCAAACCTCTTGATGACATGTCTTCTTTCTTGTCTTGTATTGTTTCCTCTTTGTCGATTTCTCTCTCTCCCCATTTGCGACACTTTTCAACACTTTTTGGGACACTTGTCGATTTGCATTTTCTGAGCTTCCGACCTTACTCCTAAGCCTTGTAAGCATCATGTAGGTGAATTTCCACCTTTCCCCTATGTTTTTCATCCTCTGCACCCCCTAGAAGCCTTCTAGAGGTCCCCCCATCCATCTCCCACTTTCAGTTTTCAGTTCCACTCAACCAATCCAAATCTCCCCCTATTATTTCTAGATCTCCCCTGAGAGATCCTATAGGTTCAAGTGGAGATTTAGATTCTTGCACATGACTGACCTTTTTCTCAAGACAGAACCCCTCCTTTTCTTCTCTTCTGTCATCTCCAACCCTACTTTTTCCCAGAAAACCCTGTCTAGCCCAGATCTCCCCCGGGCGACCTAGGGGCGACCCTACTAGCAAAAGGGGTGACCCTGTCGTGTTTATAGACACGGAAAAACTTGATTTTCTCACTCGTTTTAGCTCCATTTTCACCCATTTTTCTTCTAGTTCGCATGATTTTTGATGCCTAATATAGAGTTGACTATTTCATGCACCCACACATGCATAATTAGCTACATTTGATCTAAAATTAACAACTCAATCAATCTCCCCATCCTCTCTACTCTAATTCCTCTTCAGTGATAAGCTATTATTGATTTATCACTCCATAGTTAGCTGAGTTCACTAGGTAATCAACCTTGTTAACTCCCTAATAAATCCTTGTTAACTCATCAATCAAATGAGTTATCTTCTCAATCAATCCCATTCCTCAAACCTATAAATACCCCCTCCCTCAAGCACAAAGGGAGGCAAATTCATTGTGCACACAACTCTTGCTAGTTTTTGTTCTCCAACTTAGCATTCAAATGCTCTCACAGGACGAAGGTGCATTTTGCTTTATTCATTGTTCAACCAAGCATCGTTACGCTACTTCATTCAATGCCATTGTGTTGAACCAAAGATCTCATTGAGCTCATTCAAGCTTCAAAAAAGCTTCTTTTTGCTTCTTTGTGTCATTTTGTCATCAAGAGGTCTTCCCGCTGCTTCAAAAGGACTCGATGATGCCAATATCAAGGATTCTTGAGGGTAGTGGAATCACACAAATCTTCATTTCTTTCAGGTTCCTTCATTGCTTTATTCAATTCATAGTAATTATAAAACCAAATTTACTCTTGAGAACAGTAAATCTTTGCTTTTTCCTTGATAGTTAGATCTTGCATGTTAGAATAATTGTTTTCATATTCCTAGATCTAGATTATTTGAAGAAGCAATTTCACATTTTAGATTAGATTACTTCAAAACAATCGAAAACCCAAAAACATAGATTAGACTTGCATTAAGAAAAAAACATATTAGTTTGCATTCATATTTCCCTTTCATAGATTAAAGAGCACTTTTTATTTCCAAAATACTAAAAAAGCACAAAAGAAATGTTTGCATATCATTTAGCTTTGCATGCATATAGAAACCCTAGAAAAGACAAAATTGCAAACCCTCGATACCATCAGGAGGTAACCATAGTTAAACGGTTCAATCAAACCCTTGATAACATCACAAGATAAAAATAAGTCAAAACATAGTCAAACCCTAGGTCAACTAAACCCTAGGTCAACACCCTAAGTCTAGTTACAGATTGGTCATCACACATTTACCTCTATCTTGGCTCACAAATGTGCCTAGGAGTGAGAGGTGAGTGGGTAAGGGCTATCCGTGATGAGATTGAGGAAATCAATCCATGACAACAACAAGAGACATTTACTCAACCACAACGAGACCCATTTGTCCTCTTATTATTAGAAGAAACTAGACAATTCCAAATACAACGAGAACTCATGCAACTCTTTGAGAGACAAGAGGACATAAATGCAAGAAACTTCTTACCCACACAAAGGTGGAATAGAAGAAACCCCAACAAGAGAAGATAAATCAGTGACCCTTCGGGTCATAGGGTTATCTCAACAACAACCATCATCGAATGAAACATCCAACTTAGCACACAACAATAAAGGCCACAGGACTTGTCGACCCCTCTCCACAAAGTCCAGCTCTCCAATGAGCCAAACCCCCACTGTGTCTCGCCTCCTCTCGACTTGCTACTTCCACGAGAGCGAGAGTGACGTGGTGGATCGCCCCATGGCAAGGAGGGAAGGGTCCGTATGCATGCCAAAATCTAACCCGATAGTACCAGGCAACCGGAGTCACAATTTTGAGTGTACACATTTTAGTGAACCTGACGTGAAATATAGAATCTTTTGGTTTGGTAGTCTGCGTTCCCATTTCAAACGTTTCAAAACATTTAACAAAAACTTTTAAAACATTCTTTCATTGCTCTTCATAGCCGCTTCAGCTTCTATCGCTTACGCCATCATCCATTCCATTTGTTCTGTGGTGTCTATGGCACCCCTAAACATGACAGAACCTGATTTAAATCAAGGGAATACTCCCTCAAGAGAACCAAAAACTCCTTCAACATGTATGTGACGCCGCATCCTGATGCACCAGTCACCAACTGTTATGACTACGAAGATTCTAATTATGAGCAAAGAGAATCCAGGCATTCTCTGTCTTTCAACAACCCAGCTTGGGAAAACAACCCGGCCATACCAAATGTGCCGCATAAAGCTAGAAGGATAAGGTCAGAGATACATCGACTTGATCAACCTTCCACAAGCACATTGAGTACTCATCTTGATGAGGAAGTCAAACGATTAGAAAAGCACTTGCAAGAAGCCAAAGACACTCAAGAGGCATTAAGGATTACCTTGCGAGAAGTGCAAAATGAAAATGCTGCACGTGAAGAAGCATATCACCATGAAAATACTCGAAGAGAAAATCCTAAAAACAAGGAAACGCCTAGAGCTGCTACTCTTGTAGATTTAATTGCAACTCTAGTACAAAGAATTAGAATCTTGGAAGCAGAGCAAGCTGCTCCTGAAAGAAGGCAAAAATCTCATGAATAGGACTAGGGGAAATCTCAAAATCTCCCCTACCTCAACTACTATTCACGAAATACTAGCAATGACACATGCTTGAATGGGAACCCCCTTGTTCAGAGAAATCCAACAAATCCAACAATGGGTTATCAAAACCCACCTATAGGGTTATTGTTATCAACCCCGCAATCTCAAAGTGCCTTTCTCGGGACATATCTTAAGTATTTGAGGGAACCTTTAGACCAAAACATAAGAAGCATGTAGCTACCTCAGCCATTGCCAGATCTCCTGAAGTTCAAAAGAGACGGAGATCCAAACTCCCACATTAAAGCCTACACCATGGAAATAAGAGAACTCCTCCCTTGGGATAGGGTTGTAGCAAAAATCTTTCCAAAAACTCTTGAAGGCATCGCTCTGGATTGGTATTATCACTTACCAGAAGCTTCAATCCACTCATTCAGACAACTAATCAAAGAGTTTGTCATGGCATTCGACATGAACAAACTCATTAAAATAGGGATCAGAGAATTCCTCACAATGAAACAAGAGTCAAATGAATCCGTAGCCCACTTTGTCACTCGATGGAGGCAAGTCCTCTACTCTTCAACTAGTTCTCTGAACATGGAGCACTGAGAACTTTGTGACCTCTTCTTGCATGCCCTTAACAAAGACATGAGAGAAGATATTCAAAAATTGCCATACAAATCCTACGAAAAGGCATTGAAAAGTGCTTTAAGGATTGACCAAGCCGCCATCGATAGCGTTAGGAAGACTTATGATACCAATGGAAAACTTAGGACATCCAAAGGAATGGAGAAGACTACATCTAATGTACCTAAAGAGAAAGATATCAATATCATAAAAAGCAACCCTAGTAACGACAAATGGTGATAGAAAGGAAATCAAGGATCAAACAAACCTTCATACGACCCTAATACTTATTGTTGGTTCCATTGGACAAAGGGTCATGAAACAAAAACTTGTTATGGATACAATAAAGCTATCTCCAAACTTACTCCAGATCAACAAAAGAACTTCCTTAAACTCCTCCAATCCCAAAGAAAAGAGAAGGAACCTCAAATTGAGAAAGGGAAGGCCAATCAAAACAATTCCAATAACATAGAACTAAACCAAGAAGTGTTCATGATCCATGAGGAAGAACAAACTGATCAAATGGAAAACATCTTCTCGCAAGTGATAAATTTGTTTAGGGCCTCTCCCTCGCATTGCAAGACATTCCTAGAAGTATTGGAAGTAGGATGTTTGACACAGGAGGGACCACCTCCTCTCACATTCAATGTCTCCAAACTACCCCAAAATGAAGAAAGTAAGAAAAAGGATTCACCTCTATACATACAAATCCAAGTCGAAGAGGTCATTATAAAGAGAGTAGTGGTGGATGAAGGATTGACAATTAATCTCTTGCCAATGTCATTCCTACGAAGGATGGGCTATAGCAAAATAGGAACCAAGCAACAAACTGCTACATTAAGGATTTATGATAGTCATGACATCCAAACAGTGGGAAAAATCAACCTACCACTCACTCTGATGGGTAAAACCATCTTTGCGGACTTCTACGTTATCAATAGAGAAACCAATTACAATATGATCCTTGGAAAACCTTAGATTCATGCCATGAAGGCCATTACCTCCACTCTATTCCAAGAAATTAATTTCCATCATTTGGGAAATGTCGCCATCATCAAAGCAGACCCTGAGCCTTTTAGTATCTATAGAAAGGAACAGAAAGAAAAAGACAGGAAGTTGAAGATGCAAGAGAAATAGAAAGAGGAAACTTAGGATGTCCAAATGAATACAAGCACTCACAACATATCTTATCAAAGAATGGATGATCTTAGGGAATTCCCCTTTGATCCACATACCACCAAATCCCATGCACCATTTGGCTTAACAGCCATTCCATGTGTCAATGAGTGGGATATCAAAAACCTCTTGGTTGGAACAATTGAAATCATCGAAGAAGGAGATGAAAAAGAGGAGAAGCGAACCTCCACTTACAAGTTTGGAGAAACATTTCAATCACAAAACCATCGAAGTCTATGGACCCTACATTTCAATGAAGCTAGTTGCAAAATAGGAGCAAGGATAGGGATAATCTTGACATCTCCCAGAGGAAAAGTCCTCCCCTTTACCTTTAGACTAGACTTCTTTTGCACAAACAAGATCACTGAGTATGAAGCCCTATCCCTAGGAATCATGCTAGCCATGAGAATGGGGGTCAAAAAAATCTCTGCCTTTGGAGATTCTCAATTAGTAATCAACCAAGTCACGGAAAATTATGAGACAAAATCAGAATGATTATGACCTTATAAAGAAACCATCAAAAAGTTAGTTTAGTTCTTTGACTTCTTCTCCATAAAAGCCATACTAGAGAAGAAAATCAAGTGGCAGACTCAATGGCCACGTCAGCCCCATTATTTTCACCACATGCTCAATTACAAATTTCAGAATATAGTGTGTCAATACACATAGAATCATTATTGGAAAGTGAAGAATTACCAAATATCCTAAATTACGCCATGGGTCAAGAAGAGAGACCAACCCGAGACTACATTGAGAACGACGAAACTATCTTGGAATATATGCATGCTTATGATGGACTTCCAAGAGTACACCACAAAAAAAGGATACATGCTCCTCCCTCACCCAAAGAACTATTTTGGGAATGAGAAAGAAATTCTCTAGATTGAAGCAAACTTAGATTTACCTCCTGCCCCTCAGAAGTTTGAGGAAGGACACCTATCCCTAATTGGGGATACGATCGACATCAATGTTGGAACAACCGAAAAACCTAGGATGTTAAAACTAGGAGGAGAACCAAATGATGAAGAATTAGAGGAATACACAGAATTCCTCATCAAATATTCTAACATATTTGCATGGGCATATTCAGACATGCCAGGATTAGAGCCAAAAGTGGTGGTGCACAATTTAGTGACAAAACCAGATGTGAAACCCATAAAACAAAAACCGAGGCCCATAAAGCCACAAGTGGTTGAAATGGTGAAGGAAGAGCTAAAAAAGTTGTTAAATGTTGGCTTCATCAAACCAGTGGATTATTCAAATTGGGTGTCAAACATTGTCCCAGTTCTGAAGAAGAATGGCAAAATTTGGATATGCCTCGATTTTAGAGACATCAATCAAGCTTGTCCAAAAGACAATTTTCCTTTACCATCCATCGATCAAATTGTCGATTCAACGACATGATACGAGATTCTCTTTCTCATGGATGAATTTTCAGGATATAACCAGATCAAGATCGTAGAAGTTAACCAAAATAAGATGACATTCACTACCCTCTGGGGGACTTTTTGCTACATAGTCATGCCATTCGGGTTGAAAAATGCAGGAGCAACCTATCAAAGAGCAATGACACACATCTTCCATGATTATATACATAAGATAGTTGAAACTTATGTTGATGACCTTCTGACTAAATCATAACAAAGGTCAAGACATGTGGGGGACCTTCGCAAAATATTCAATAGGCTTTGAGAGTATAAAGCAAGGTTGAATCCCAAAAAGTGTGTTTTCAGAGTCATAGTAGGAAAGTTATTGGGATTCATTGTCTCACGAAGAGGCATAGATGTCAACCCAGCTAAGGTCAAAGTAGTCTTAAGTGCAACCCCACCAACGAGTGAGATAGGAGTAAGATCCTTCTTAGGATAGTTAGGTGCAATCAGACGATTCATACCAGACAAGACTTTCAAAATTCATCCAATCAATCAGTTATTAAAAAAGCAAGTTGGCATTACTTGGACGGTAGATTATCAAAATGCATTTGAGCAGGTGAAGAAATTCCTACTAACCCCGCCCACGCTGATGCCACCAAAACATGACAGGTCCTTCATCTTGTACTTCATAGCAACCGATATCTCCATGGCATGCATGCTAGCTCAAGAAGATGAAGGTGGGAGAGAAAGATCCATCTATTTCATAAGTCGAACCTTGTTGGAATATGAGAAGAACTATACCCAAGCTGAAAAAGAATGTCTAGCCATAGTCTTTGTGACCCAGAGACTACAACACTACATGTTGAATCAAGAAACTAAGGTTATGATACGATCCAAGCAACTGAGAACATTTTTGAATCAACCCATGATCTCGAGAAGAGCTGGTCAATTCATAACCTTATTGAGTGAGTGTGAACTAACTTACATCAATCAAAAAGTAGTCAAAGGATAAATAATAGCAGATTAGTTAGCAGACAATTCGGTTCCCCAAGAGGAACCAGTGAATGAAGATTTCCCTGATGAAGAGATTTGTGTGGTTGATCTCAAGAAGTATGTAACCTCATATTGGTATAGAGATATTGTGAACTATCTTGCAAACAAGACTTACCCAAAAAAATATGACCTCTTCAGGAAAAACATGGTTACGTGTCCTCACTGCAAGACATGTTTTAGTAGATGATGTGCTCTATCTAAGGGCCTTATACGGAATGTTGTTTCGATGTGTTGACAAGGAAGAAGCACGAAAAATCTTAGAAGAGTGTCATAGTGGAAATTGTGGACACTTTGGTGGTCACACCACGACAAGGAAAATACATAGAATGGGATACTTCTGGCCATGTTTACAAGGGGATGTGATTAAGTTCATAAAGAGGTGTTTGAAATGCCAGGCTTACACTCATGTTCACCACACGCCGACAAGATATTTACAACCGATCATTACTCCTTGGCCCTTTTCCACTTGGGGGTTAGATCTGCTAGGGAAGATATCTCCCCCATCAATAGATGGACATTTGTTCATCATTACCATGACATAATATTTCACAAAATGGGTGGAGGCCATGCCTCTCACTACAGTCTCGGGGACTGTAATCGCTAAATTCATATTAAATCAAATCATTTGTCGATTCAGGATCCCCCAAGTGATAGTGACAGATAATGCCTCATAATTGAAAAATCCACAAGTAAGAGAGTTATGTGAGAGATTTCACATCAATCACAACTCCCCTTAAGTCTACTATCCTCAAGGAAATGGACATGCAAAAGCTACCAACAAAACTTTGAAGTCGATACTGGTCAAAATAGTAAAAGATTCTAAAGGGATTGGCATTTACATTTATATCCAACTCTATGGGCTTATAGAAAAAGCATATGGACTCTAATTGGAACCACCCCTTATGCCCTCACTTTTGGGTCAGAGGCTGTATTACCGTTGGAGGTAGAGTTGCCTAGCCTGCGAGTGTCACTACAAGGATTATTGGACAATGAAGAGTATAGAGCAGTGAGATTGGCCGAATTAGAAATTATGGATGAAACACGCTTGAGAGCTGTTAAAAGACATGATTCTTATCTAGCAAGAATGAGAAAGAAATATAAAAAAGGTTATCCCTAGACCTTTCCAAGTGGGAGATCTAGTGCTCAGGATAGACAATTTGATTAATAAAAGAGCCGGTGAAGGATGAAAATTCAGACCCGATTGGATAGGTCCTTACATGGTCAAAGAAGATGTCAAAAATTGTGCCTATCTCTTGTGCACAATGGAGGGAAAGGAATTTGGCAAAAAAGTCAATGCCTTTCACCTCAAGTAATATTATGTCTAAAAGCCAAAAAAATCATAAAACAGAAAAATACAAAAAAATTTAAAAATGTCAAAAATAATTTGTTTCTTGCATTTCTGTATCATTCTGTTCGTCTTGCATTACAATTAGTGACTTGCTCTTGTACTATTTTCTTCTCAGTAAGGAGTCTAATGTTGCCTAGATATACATCATCCTTTCAGGACCTAGAGTCCCCATTTTCACAATCGCCATTATCCCTTTTCATTCCCAGTTATTCTAATCAAAACTTAGCTCTTAGCTTTACACTAATCCCAGTCTTAGTGAGTCAAGATGTTGGGTCTAAACAAAGTCAGTATTCAAACCTACAGTGTTCGAAGGAAGATTGCAAGTAGACCTTCCCAATTCTTCCCTAGCAGAAGAGAAGTCCAAATAGATTACAACTTTAGGTGGCATTTAACCCCTTATCTTTCTTGGCCAAAAATGTTAGGAAGATCAAAACTCTGAAGGAAGCAATCTAAGATCCAAGTGAATAAAAAAAATGAGTGATCAAAATAACAGTGTCAAGAAAAGTGAGAATTGAGAGATCAAGCTTGTGTATCAAAAAGCTCCAAAATTATTCATTTCATAAAAAGTCAGAATACAAAAAAGAGGAAAATTCAAAAAAAGCAAAAAAAAGAGAGATAAAAAAAAGAGTGAAAGAGAGAAGATTGTTGAATGTCCATACTCTTGGGTGAAGATTAGTCTAAGCTCAAAGCCTCAAGTGTGACATTCTAATAGAGAAAGAGAGGTACAAAGCACACACATGCACTAGCTAAGCAAAACCAAGAGTCTAATAGTCTCTAAAATCATCTTCTACATAGGGACCCTTGTTCTTTCCTATATTATCCTTTACCCCGGGTCTACCTTGCTTGCCATTTATGATCTAAGTCTAGCAAACACCTATAAAATTTGTTGCTTGACCAAAGTTGAAAGCCTGTCAGCTTGCCCTCTCTAGATAAGGATCAGTGTTTAGCCTTTAGCAAAGTCTAAAAATAGAAATGTTCCATATTCATTCCCGCTCCCCACTTGAGTTTTTAAAATTCTATCTCATAGGCTTGAATAGGTCTCTTATATCAGGACAACTCACAATCCACTGAATCAAAAATCGTATTTAAGAGAAGACACATTATTTGTTCCACATTGCATTCATGCCAAAATCAGAAAAAGAGTCTCAAAACAATAAAGTCAAAAGTCATATCTCATGACATTCAGTAAGAGTAAATGTTTCATTTCAACATTTCTTGTGTTCTTGCATTATCATATCGTAAACTGCATCTCATACATATGCCACAAAAAATTACAAAAATATGTCATTGTTATCATACTTGCATTGTTAAAAGAGTTGAAAAGATCAAACACATAATCAAAAAGTTTGCCAAACCTCCAAACATGCACAAGAGATGAGTACAAATTAGATAGGCGAAAACCATAAAAGGATAAACTTTCATAGATACATTCGAAGTTTACATATACAAGGGAATCAAATAGCTAGGACAAAACACTCTCAAAAGAGGTAGAGGCTCCCCATGCAAGGAAACATGATTTCAATAAAGGAAGTCAAGGGCGGTTGTCTCCAACGGAGCCCTCAGGGCTTCGGCTCCTCCGTCTACGAATACCACTCGTCGCTCCATGAGACATATGGGAGTGAGGTGCTCTACTGTGAGCATGTGACTATGAAGGTCCCACCATGCTAGCATCACACCGTCCAAAACTAAGGTGAGCCATCTCTCAGAGTACCTAATTCTCACCCTTAAGGGTGTTAACCTGGGTCTTCAACTCTGCATTCATCTGGCATCCATGATAGATAGGAGCAAAAATGTCAGTGTGTCGCCTAGTAGCAGGGCGCACACCAGGATCATCCAAAAGATGGTCACAAGTCATTCTAGTGAAGGGAGAAGCCAATCCAACATTAATTTCATGAACAAAGTCCCTCCACTCTCTAACATTACTTGAAAGAGCAGATCAAAAGAGAAAAACAAATTAGTTCCCCAAGAATTGTGAAAGGACAAAAGTATGAAAAGAAAATGGATTAAACTTACGTGGATCACCAGGTTGCCAATCAAGGTCAAATTATCGCATCACCTCATCTGAATGAGGAGGTCGAGGAACAGTAGGAGGACCATTGGGGATATCATCTGCATCATCAATGTCATCAAAATCCTCATCCTCGGGAAAGCCCTCGTCTCGCGAATCATCATCATCTGGAACATAGTCCTCGTTAATCGACTCTGAATCCACAACCACGATGATAGATCGAGAAGGAGTCCCTCTCCCTCCCCTCTATACTCCTCTTGAAACACTAGTAATGAAGACTCCAGGACTCAAAGGAGTTTAAACAACCGACCGCTGTCTAATCTCACCCATCTCCTGAACAGTCCTATAGCAAGTGGACACTAGGGGCAAGTCCTCAGGAATGTCCTCGCCAAACTACTGTGCAACATGATCGACACGATGGGGCTCAACTAGACCATTATGGTCTGAAATCTTAGATACCTCACGATAGTGCTCCCTGATCTCACTATCATAGGCCCATGGTCCCTCCATGTCACGATAAGGATCAAAGATCATGTCCTCATCGGTAAGAGTAGCAATGGTGGGTAAAAAAGCATCAAAGTGACCTAAATGCATCCACCTCGCTGCTCTTGGTAAACATCTATCAGGAATTGAAATGAGCTTCTGATAGGGCCTCATGTGCTTGAATATCCATGTCATGACCAAAGAAGAGTGGCTAAAAGCTAGAGCCCCTCGCCACAAAATACAATAAAAGTCTCTGTAAACCATGCCCAAGATGTCTAGTCCCTAAGCATAAACTATGCCCTCCTTAATACCATGAATGATGGGTGCCCAACACCACCTCAAATGAGCTGAGGCTTTGTCTCCTGATATCCTCAATGCAATCAACCCAATCACGAATCTCCTCAAAAGTGGGATGCGAAGTCGTAGCACAGAAGTGAGCTAAACTCTTGTCTGATCCCCAGAGTGAGTAACCCCCATGAACTCTGCCCAAGAAGCCTTGTCCTTGAAGGACTCGCTAACTGGAAGGACTAAAGGCTATCCTCTCACAGGAACCCCAAGTATATGATACACATCATACAGAGTGATGGTCCACTCTCTAGAGATCTGCAGAAACCTAAAGGTGTTTTTGTCTACATCCCAATAGGTCAGAATATCGCAGCATATACAGGACACAGGATGAATCACAGGGACGTGACAAACTCTAGCTAGACATGTCCTCTTCAAAATAACATGATCCTGGCCACTCAACGAAGCAAACATCCCTAAGGTCCATCCCTACTCTTAGCAGGCATTCCATTAGATACGCATGTCCTGCAAGATCAGAAAAGAACTTCAAATTAGATCTCGTAAACTTGTAAAAATCCCTAAAAACCATAAAACTGCAGAAAACCTTACACAAAAAAGTGTATAACTCCTCAAAATTACAATAAATAGGTGAATACAGTAGCCAAAACATGTTAGATCAGAGTGAAACAAGTATTAAACAACATGAAATGCCAGTCAAATTAACCCAACAGGGTCACCCCCAGGCGACCTAGGTGTTTTGTAGGATCTCCCCTGGGTGACCCTGTTGTCAGACAAGATCTCCCTCAGGTGACTTGCCTGACAAAAGGGGCGACCCTAGAGGGAGATCCCCCATTTGCAAATTGCTCTAAAAACTTCTTTTTTTGGCTGATTTTAGAAAATGAAAAACCTATCTTGCTCTAAACGATGAGACATATACAATGCAACAAGAAAAATTGACAAAAACAAAAAATTCAAGAGAATTTTCACAAAATTCAAACTAGGGTTTAGAGAAGAGTTTTTCATTGATTACATACCTGATTCTCCACAGCTAAAGAAGAGGCAGCCATCTTTGTGATCTGTTTGACGATACCTTTCTAACGACTGCTCACATGATCGATTCTGTCACCGTTTCGCTCTGATCTCACAATTTGACTTGCTTTGTTTGCCCTTAGCTTAGTTTCATTTGTGCGTTTTAGATTAGTTCTTTGCTTTTATGCATCTCTTTCATGCATCATTTTGCATGCATTCATTCCTACAGGTCCAAACCGACAAAGGCAAGCAACTAGTCGAACTTGAACGGATAAGTTCATCATTTCAATTTTTATTATTTGTTTTGATACATTTAAATGCTGAACTAATACTAGTTATTGCAGGTACAATTGCAGGAAAATTGATAAATAGGTAAGGCCTAGTTTAGGAACGGTACCTACTCTTCATGTAGACTACCATCCCCGAGGGGGCAAATATGTAAGCACAAAAATCACACACAGCCTCCATGAGGACCCCTATAATGATTTTAATCCTTGTCACATACATGTAATCATGAAATAATGTCCTTTAAGCAGCAAACCTCTTGATGATGTGTCTTCTTTCTTGTCTTGGATTGTTTCCTTTTTGTTGATTTCTCTCTCTCCCCATTTGCGATGTTTTTCAACACTTATCGATTTGCATTTTTGAGCTTTCGACCTTTCTCCTAAGCCTTGTAAGCATCATGTAGGTGAATTTCTATCTTTCCCCTATGTTTTTCATCCTCTGCACCCCCTAGAAGCCTTCTAAAGGTCCCCTTATCCATCTCCCACTTTTGGTTTTTAGTTTCGCTGAACCAATCCAAATCTCTCCCCTATTATTTCCAGATTTTCCCCAAGAGATCCTTTAGGTGCAAGAGGAGATTTGGATTCTTGCACATGACTAACCTATTTCTGGAGACAGAACCCCTCCTTTTCTTCTCTTCTATCATCTCCAACCCTGCTTTTTCCCAGAAAACCCTGTCCAGCTCGGATCTCCCCTGGGTGACCCATGGTCGCCCAGGGGCGACCCTACTGGCAAAAAGGGTGACCTTGCTATGCTTATAGCCACTGAAAAACTCAAGTTTATCACTCATTTTAGCTCCATTTTCACCCGTTTTTCTTCTAGTTCGCATGATTTTTGATGCCTAATATGGAGTTGAGTATTTCATGCACCCACACATGCATAATTAGATTTATTTGATATAAAATTAACAACTCAATCAATCTCATGCATCCTCTCAACTCTAATTCCTCTTCAGTGATAAGCTATTGTTGATTTATCACTCCATAGTTAGCTGAGTTCACTAGGTAATTAACCTTGTTAACTCCCCAATTAATCCTTGTTAACTCATCAATCAAATGAGTTAACTTCTCAATCAATCCCATTCCTCAAACCTATAAATACCCCATTCCTCAAGCACAAAGGGAGGCAAATTCATTGTGCACACAACTCTTGCCAGTTTTTGCTCTCCAACTTAGCATTCAAATGCTCTCACTGGACGAAGGTGCCTTTTACTTTATTCATTGTTCAACCAAGCATCATTACGCTGCTTCATTCAACGCCATTGTGCTCAACCAAAGATCTCATTGAGCTCATTCAAACTTCAACAAAGCTTCTTTTTGCTTCTTTGTGTCATTTTGTCATCAAGAGGTCTTCCCGCTGCTTCAAAAGGACTCGATGTTGCCAATATCAAGGATTTCTGAGGGTAGTGGAGTCACACAAATCTTCATTTCTTTTAGGTTCCTTCATTACTTTATTCAATTCATAGTAATTATAAAACCAAATTTGCTCTTGAGAACAGTAAATCTTTGCTTTTTCCTTGATAGTTAGATCTTGCATGTTAGAATAATTGTTTTCATATTCCTAGATCTAGATTATTTGAAGAAGCAATTTCGCATTTCAGATTAGATTACTTCAAAACAATCGAAAACCCAAAAACATAGATTAGACTTGCATTAAAAAAAAATCATATTAGTTTGCATTCATATTTCCCTTTCGTAGATTAAAGAGCACTTTTCATTTCCAAAATACTAAAAAAGCACAAAAAAATGTTTGCATATCATTTAGCTTTGCATGCATATAGAAACCCTAGAAAAGACAAAATTGCAAACCCTCGATACCATCATGAGGTAACCATAGTTAAACGGTTCAATCAAACCCTTGATAACATCACAAGATAAAAATAAGTCAAAACATAGTCAAACCCTAGGTCAACTAAACCCTAGGTCAACACCCTAAGTCTAGTTACAGATTGGTCATCACACATTTACCTCTATCTTGGCTCACGAATGTGCCTAGGAGTGAGAGGTGAGTGGGTAAGGACTATCCGTGACGAGATTGAGGAAATCAATCCATGACAACAACAAGAGACGTTTACTCAACCACAACGAGACCCATTTGTCCTCTTATTATTAGAAGAAACTAGACAATTCCAAATACAACAAGAACTCATTCAACACATTGAGAGACAAGAGGACATAAATGCAAGAAACCGCTTACCCACACAAAGGTGGAATAGAAGAAACCCCAATAGGAGAAGAGAAATCAATGACCCTTCAGGTCATATGGTTATCTCAACAACAACCACCATTGAATGAAACATCCAATTTAGCACACAACAAAAAAGGCCACAAGACTTGCCTGTTGTTATATGGAGCCTAATCAGACTCGGAGGTTTAATTTTCCCCTTTAATTGGCGTGGTTTCTCCCCAAATTATTTAACGGGTGTTTGGGGGCAACGCCCCCAAGATGGGGTCAAGGGGCAGTGCCCTTGGCATACTCCCTGTCGTGATACAGGGCGGGGTCGAGGGGTAGCGCCCCCGAAACCTTAAATGATTTTTATTATTTTATAAAGGCGTCGAGAGCTATTTTTTCTATTGGTTGACATTAAAAAAAACTTATTTTGTAACCGACATAAGTCTTGATAAAAATGGCTAAGGGTTAGGGTTACCGTTGATATTGTATTGTAGCATTTGCAGCGGTATTGAGTTGCAGGGATTGTTGGTTGTTATCGGTTTGATTTACTGGATAATAATATTGGACTCTCTGTTGGTGGATGTAGCCCATGTTTGGGTGAACCACGTTAAAATTGTCTCTCACTGTTATTATTTCTATCTATTTTCATTCCTCTATTTAATCTTTATTTACGTTTAATTGATATCTTCTGCCGGCTAACCCTAACAAGTGGAATCAGAGCGGGTTGTGTTTGATTATCATCTACAGGAAGGTCTCACGGTTGAGTGGGAGTCTCACGGTTAAGTGGGAGCAATTGTGAATGAGGGTAAATTGAAGGTAGATAAATTCAATGGGTAGAACTATCAGTTATGGAAGATGTAGATGGAGGATTATCTCTATCAGAAGGATTTATGGAGGTCGTTGGAAGGAATAGCTAAGAAACCAGCAACAATGACTGATGAGGATTGGGAACTTCTAGACATAAAGGCACTGGAAACCATTTGGTTGTGCCTGGCACCATCTGTGGCATTCAATATAACAGAAGCAAAGACAACAAATGAACTGATGAAAGCTTTGGCTAAATTGCATAAAAAACCCTCAGCCTCAAATAACGTATTTCTCATGAAGCGTTTGTTTAATCTGAAAATGATTGAAGGTGGATCTATGATAGATCATTTAAATGAGTTTAATATGATTACCAGTTAGTTAACTTCTGTAAAAGTGAAATTTGATGAAGAGGTGAGGGCTCTCTTGGTTTTATGTTCTTTGCCAGAAAGCTCGAATAGCTTGGTAATGGCTATAAGTAACTCTGTCTCTGGTTCAAATACTTTGAAATTTGATGATGTTAGTGTTATCCTTAATGAGGAAATACGACGAAAAAGCTTAGGAGGGTCCACATCAGGTAGTGTTTTGAATGTAGAAAGCATGGGTAGATCAAATGAGAGAGGAAAAGGTTTTGGAAGTCATGGGAAGTCATGAGGAAAATCAAAGGACAAGATGTCCCAATCCAGAGAATAGAAGGACTGTTGGTACTGTGGGAAACCAAGTCATCTAAAGAAAGATTGCTGGGCTCAGAAGAATAAAGAAAGAGACAAACAAGAAGGCAATAAGGAGGCAAATGTGGTAAATAATAAATCTGAAGACAATGCTTTGATTCTTTCACTAGATAGTGTTGATGATTCATGGGTTTTAGATTTAGGGGCCTCATTTCATACTATGCCCCATAGAAGTTATTTTCTTGATTATGTCCAAGGGGATTTTGGGCTGGTTTATTTGGGAGATAACAAACCCTGTCAGATTGTTGGAAAGAGAAGAATTAAGATTAAGTTGTAGAACGAGAATCATTAGCTACTACAAGAGGTAAGGCACGTTCCAAGGCCAAGTAGGAATTTAATTTCAGCAGGGAAGCTAGGTGATGAAGGTTGCACAGTTACTTTAATGATAAAAATTGGATGGTTTCAAGAGGTGCCTTAATAGTAGCAAAAGGTGTGAAAGTAGGCACCTTATATCTTTGTATAGGTCATACTATTCCTTCTACTTTAGTTTTTGCAGAGAAAAAACAAATAGGTTTAGGAACAATTGCTACAGGTTCGCAGGAAGAGACTAAAACAGTTGTTATAGGTTTTGAGACAACACTGTAGCATAACAGACTTGGGCATATGAGTGAAAAAGGTATGAAGGTACTTCATTCTAAGAAAGTTTTACCAGGTCTAAAATGTATTAATATGGATTTCTGTGAAAGTTGTGTGTATGACAAACAAAAGAGAGTTAGATTTCTCAAGGATGGGAAGCAAAAGAAAGATGAAAAGTTAGAGCTTGTGCATACAGATGTATGGGGACCGACTTAGGTATCTTCTCTCGGTGGCTCTCGGTATTATGTTACATTCATAGATGATCCAACTAGGAAGGTTTGAATTTATTTCCTTAGGCAAAAATCTGATGTATTTGAAACATTTAAGAAATGGAGAAGCTTTGTTGAGAATGAGATGGGTAAAAGATTAAAATGTCTCAGATCTGATAATGGTGATGAGTATTGCAGCAAAGAATTTAAGGGTTATTGTTCCTTTAATGGAATTCGTAGGCAGAAAATGATTCCAAGGACTCCACAAGAAAATGGAGTGGCTGAGTGCATGAATAGGACAATAATGGAGCGTGCAAGGAGCATGAGATTGCATGTTGGGCTGCCTTTAAACATGTGGGCAGAGGCTGTCAATACTGTTGTATATTTAATTAATAGAGGTCCTTCAATTCCTTTGGGTTGTGGTATTCCAGAGGAAGCATGGACAGGTAAGAAGGTGAGTTATTCTTTTCTCAAAACCTTTGGATGTGAAACATTTGCACATGTAGATTCTGAAAATAGAACCAAGCTAGATGCAAAATCAAAAAAGTGTATCTTCTAGGCTTTGGGATGTTGAAAGTATGAAAATTGTGAGAAGCAAGGATGTTGTATTCAATGAGAAGGTGTTGTACAAAGATCAACTGCAGCAACATGAGAAGAAAGAAAAGGATTATGTGGTGCTGGACAATACTCTAAATAGTTATGTTCTAGTGGTTCCTTATGCTTTGCAACAACAACAAGAAATACCACAAACTCTAGTGAATGTTAGACGCTCAACAAGGCTAAGTAGACCTCCTGAAAGGTTTTCTCCCTCTTTATATTCTATTTTGTTAACAGATGCTGGTGAATTGCAAGGGTATGATGAAGCTATGTAGGTGGATACAAAGGTTCAGTGGGAGCTTGCAATGAAAGAAGAAATGGACTCCTTACTGAAAAATCAGACTTGGGAATTATGTAAGTTGCCTGCAGATAAAAAGGCTTTACCAAACAAATGAGTTTATAGGCTGAAAGAGGAAGATGGAGGTAAGAAAAGATTTAAAGCGAAGTTAGTTGTAAAAGGATTTGCACAGAAAAAATATATTAATTTTGATGAGATTTTTTCTCCGGTTGTTAAGATGACTTCTATTCGTACTGTTTTAATTATTATGGTTGCTGAAGATTTGCATTTGGAATAGCTAGATGTGAAAACTACCTTTCTCCACGGTGGTTTAGAGGAGGAGATATATATGGAACAACAATAGGGATTTGAGGTCAAAGGTAAGGACAAATTGGTGTGCAGATTGAAGAAGAGTTTATATGGCTTGAAACAAGCACCTTGGCAATGGTATTTGAAATTTGATAGTTTTATGGCTGAGCAATGCTACAGACGGTGTAATTCTGACCATTGTGTTTATTTTAAGAGGTTAGATAATGACAACTACATTATTTTATGTTTATATGTTGATGACATGCTTGTAGCAGGGTCTAACATGGATCACATAAGAGAGTTAAAATAGCAGTTAGCACAACCATTTGCTATGAAGGATTTGGGGGTAGCAAAACAAATCCTTGCTATGAAAATTTATAGAGATAAGAAGAATAAAAAATTGACTCTATCTTAGGCTGATTATGTTGAAAAGGTGTTGTGATGAGGTCGAAGTAGTGCTTTGTTAATGCATCATCATTTACTTTTATCAATCTAAAGGTGTCTGGAGCTATCTGCGATAAGACTTCTGAGGATGGGGGGTTTTGGTCGGTGATTTGGTGAATGGTACTTGTTTTGTTGGTCTTGCTAAAATTGAAAGTGCATGCAAAAATAAAGATCTATCTAATTACTAAGAAATAAACACACTTTGCTTGGAAGTAAACTATATTAATTTGCTGGAAACAAACACACTTGTAGTAAATGAAATTAATCTAACATGCTGGGAAAGTAAATGAAGATCAATCGAATCCTTTGTTATTCTACAACAATGAAATACTCTAAATATGACAATGCTAATAAAGAACATATCTATTTCTTTTTGATATTTTAGAATTTTTAAAGAACAAACCTGCAGGGAACAGTCAACAACAATCACACAAAAACATTAAGGAAAACTTTAACAGAATTTAGAACAAAATTACATAAAATACCAAATTTATCGAGAGATTTCCTCTTAGATGGGCAAATGGGCCCTACTTCCCCAACTAGAGATGATCCTCTTGCTCAACTAACTTCTTTCAGCAAAAATTTCCCTTCATTTGCATTAAATCATAGTCTAGAAATGGACGGAATTACAGACATGAGGAGTTTCCTCCTATTACAGCAATATGGTGATAACTATCTTATGAAAACTTAGAAAACTTAGAACTCATTAGAAAGGAAAGAATTGCTCTAACTTATACAATCGAGCATTGTTGAAAGGAGAAAACTAATCAGCAAGTGTAACTGGAGCAAACTGGGATTAGAGCCAGTTGCATGCTTATTACATTTCAAAATTCTAAATAGAACTGCAGATTAGATATCCACATTAATTCTAACTGCATGGCAAACTAGATGATTCCCTTGAAATGGTGCGACGCAAGATGGTAGCCACCTCAGTTGAGACTGGGGTTGGCTTAACTGATATTTCAGTTAGTCACCAAGATTGTGACGACGTGGTAATGTTACCCTTCTTAGCTACGTGATTGAAGCATAAGTTATGTTTGCATTCAAGGATGGACTTGTGGTGATCATCAACTCAAGGGGAGGACAATTCAAGGAAGGTTTTCAGCATCTGGAGCTATCTGAAGTTTAGGTTCTTCTTAGGACAGAGGGCTCCGGAGGGATCCAGAGACCACTGGTTGTTTCTCTTGCTACAAGCCTTATACAAACATTCACAACTTTGCACCATAATACATAAGATATGCACTTTTGAAAAGTAATTCAGTAAAATAAGCAAAATATTTCATAAAAGGAAATAAAAACTAATCATGTGCATAATCTAAGCAAAAGAGAAACATAATTATAATAATATGTAATTATATATGCCAAAGTGTCTGAGAGAGTCTTTAAGAACAGAAATAACATGAAATAGATGAGTCAATTATATGGCTCATCATGTTGCAGAGATTCCATATGGAGAATGCAAAAGCTGTCAGCACACCTTTGCCTAGTCATTTGAAATTGACTAAGGAGATGTGTCCTAAGACACAAGAGGAGGAAGAAAAAATGTCCAAGGTACCATATGCTTTAGCTGTAGGAAGTTTAATGTATGCCATGGTATGCACGAGACTAGATATTGCACATGCTGTAGGAGTCGTAAGTAGGTATATGAGTAATCTTGGATTGGAGCATTTGAATGGAGTAAAATGGATTCTCAGATATTTGAGAGGTACATCCAATAAACATTTATGTTTTGGGGACTCTAATACTGATTTAGCAAGCTATGTGGACTCAAATTTGGTAGGAGATATTGATACCAGGCAGAGTACTATAGGTTATGTCTTTACTGTAGGTGGGATAGCGGTGAGTTGGATCTCTAAGTTGCAAAAGGTGGTTGCTTTATCCACCATAGAGGCAGGGTATGTAGCTGCAACAGAAGCAAACAAGGAGATGATATGGCTGCAATCTTTCATGGAATAATTAGGCAAACAATAGGCTAACAATTATTTCTTTATTGACAGTCAGAGTGCCATTCATCTTGCAAAGAATTCTACCTTGCATTCAAAGACCAAACACATACAGCTAAGGTATCACTTCATCTGGTTGGTGTTGGATGATGGATAGTTAAGGTTGGAAAAGATACATACAGATAAAAATCTAGCGGATATGTTTACAAAGGCAGTGACAAGGGAGAAGTTGAGCTCTTCTTTAGCTTCGGTTGGTCTTCAAGACTCAAAACAATAAAATCAGAACAACAGGGTCCAGGGTGCTTATTTCTAATGGCTGCTACAGAGTCAATGATGTTATGATCATTCTCCAAGTGGGAGATGATATGGTGTGGAGTCTGATCAGTCTCCAAGTGGGAGATTGTTGTTATATGGAACCTAATCAGACTTAGAGGTTAAATTTTCCCCATTTTTATTAGCGTGGTTTCCCCCCAAATTATTTAACGGGGGTTTGGGGGCAGCGCCTCCAAGACGGGGTCAAGGGGCAGTGCCCCTGAAACCTTAAATGTTTTTTATTATTTTATAAAGGCATTAGGAGTTATTTTTTCTATTGGCCGACATAAAAAAAACCTATTTTGTAACCGACATAAGTCTTGATAAAAAATGGCTAAGGGTCAGGGTTACCATTGATATTGTATTGTAGCATTTGCAGTGGTATTGAGTTGCAGGGATTGCTAGTTGTAATCGGTTTGATTTACTAGATAATAATATTGGACTCTATGTTGGTGGATGTAGCCCAAGTTTGGGTGAACCACATTAAAATTATCTCTCCCTGTTATTATTTCTGTGTATTTTCATTCTTCTATTTAATTTTTATTTGCATTTAATTGATATCTTTTGCCGGCTAACCCTAACATTGCCGACCCCTCTCCGCGAAGTCCAGCTCTCCAATGAGCCAGACCCCCACTGTGTCTTGCCTCCTCTCGACTGGATACTTCCACGAGAGCGAGAGTGACATAGTGGATCACCCCGTGGAAAGGAGGGAAGGGTCCGTGTGTGTTCCAAAATCCAACCTAACAGCACCATG
Source organism: Cunninghamia lanceolata (assembly GCA_027924645.1). Taxonomy (NCBI): domain Eukaryota; kingdom Viridiplantae; phylum Streptophyta; class Pinopsida; order Cupressales; family Cupressaceae; genus Cunninghamia; species Cunninghamia lanceolata. The sequence goes on along the minus strand of BSBN01001907.1, from coordinate 109,716 downwards.
CAGCCAGAGTCACGATTTTGAGAGTACAGGACTTGCATGCTCCTCAAAGAGGACATTATCTCTTGTGCTCATATATTCATCATTAGTTGCTTCATTAATATATGCACGCACTATATAATCAACTACATAAATTGATTCATTCAATGGATCACTTGCATACATACCTTTTGAGCAGTCTACAATACAACAACAGGCAGTAGGGTCAAAAATCTCTTCACCGAATTGGATGCCATCATTGATTTGTTCATTTTTATCACACAATGATGACTGGTCCAAGGGAATGCAGGTGCAATCACTACTATTTTCATCTAAACTCCTGTCATTAACTGCACTAGCACCTTCCTCTACCCTTCTGCATACACAATCATCACTTGATATTGTATCTGGATCATATGAAATGTCTACATCCCTATTGTCTACAATATCATGTTCATTATTGTTACCCCCCTTTTTTTTTCTAAGTCTCATTCGTCTCTATTGTTCATTCTTGTGGTTCTCTAGGTTTCTAAGTCCCAAGAGTTATGGATTTCCACCGTTGTGCCTTAGAAACATCTTTGAAATTGTGGATACTACAAGTTTCTTAACCTAGTTGCTATTTCCCTAAATTTTCTAACCATTTCACTAGGTTCTGGAGTTTCGAAACCCACGATCCCGTGACTTCACATTCTTTGTGTCATGTTTTGTAGCCCACTTGGTTCCCTCTTGTTATCACTGTGTCATAGGTTTTCCAAACTTTATAACCCGCGACTTAAGGTTTTGAAGTTCTCATTTCTCATGATTCAGTGATGATTAAGTGATGGACCAGAAACCAAGGCAATTAATGATCATTTAAAGCACTGTACACCACCGGTGTGAGATGTCCTTTAGCAAATTTTTAGAAAATGGGCAAATCTTTGGGTTAATTCCTCAAGGCGCAGAAATGGTACCATGTCAGCCTAACATTTAAAAGCACGACAGGGGCACTATAACTACACATCATTTCACTCTTTGTGGCAAAATTGTCTAAGTGTTATGCTTGCTTTCCTTCTCTTCTGAATTGTTATTTCTACGATACTCTGTCATCGTCCTTGGTACTTGATCGCTATAATGAAATTCAAATTTCAGGGTGTCTCCTCCCACTCTGGAATTGAGAGTAATTGGTCTAAAGTGAAAGACACTAAACTTGGACACAGACTTTGCAGAATTCTGGTCTCGTTTGTAGTGGGAAGACAGGTCACCATTCGTAGAGAAAATTCTACAGAGCAGTTTGGCTCATGCAATAGGTTTCCCTATTTCAGTGTGTTGTGAAGATTTAATTGTTGCATGCGTGGAGAGATACGACCCCTAGACTTTGGAGATCAAGACTAAGGAAGGTGTGGTGGTCGTGAGGATTGATTCTGAGTCTCTCTCGTGCATTGAAAATTTCAAGACAAGAGAAATACAAAGATATGTTTGTAGCCCTGGGTGCAGAATTCTTCAAGGAGAATGAAGACTGGTGCAAAAATTCTATTGCACACAACTGGCTAAAGTCAGAGAAAAGAAGTAAGTCTCAGCTACCCCCTACACTTAAAAGAGCACATTTTAAGGACGAAATTTCATATATTGTCACTCTGTTGCACCGGGTGGTGGGTAGTGAAGATGCTAGCTCTTTTGAATTCTGGATGTGTCACTTTATATTACTGATATGTAGTGAGAGTTAGTTTATTGATTGGGCTGAAATGATAAGCTATCACTTGAATGAGCAATTGTTGAAGTTTCAAGAGACCTCTACATTTCACATGTGCTCTTATTTGATATATGTTCTAGCCAGTTGAGAGGTTGTTTGGGTTGGGTTGAGGCCTCATGGGTCTTTAACCCTAGATACACCTGTGTATGCTTATTTTCCTTAGTTTACAAAAGATGTTGGGATGAAAGATTTTTGTCGAATTAATGATGTCTTTTTAATGTTTTTGGTGAGAAAGTTGAACTGTAATTCTGAAATGAGGATTTCCCCTGAGGCTGCATCTTTGGTTATGCAATTTGGGAGTTTTTATATTTAATTTGATAGGTTCACTTACCTGAGACTGGGGGGTTATGAGTCAGCCCCAACCAAGTTGCCTCAGTACCCTAATGACTATATTGTCTTTTTGGAAGTTTGTAGACAAATGACTGCTGTAAATGTCAAATACCAGAATATGAGAAATAAGGGCTACACATTTGCATTGTCTTTATCAGTTTATTCTTGTAAAAATAAAGATGTCACTAAAGGCGCCGAGCATGCATTGGCAGAATTTAATCTTCACTCTTTATCTTTGAGGTAACACTTTGACAACAAGAACTACGTAAAGCAGAACTTCTATGGTTCTAGCTCTTATGAGCATCGTTCGAGCCTAGAAGACTTATGGGAGGATTGTGTGGATGACCATGAAGTTCTGAGAAGAAGCTACACGAGACTTACCATAAGTCAAATCCAGGCTTTTGGTTTACCCATTTATATTCCAAAAAAAGCTGAGGAGGACTCTGAAGTAATTGATGTGGAATGCCAAAATCTGCTGTCAAAACCCCTTCCCCATATAAATTGGTCTGAGGAGGAGGTTGTGGATATAAATGTTCATTCTGCACCAGTGATTAAGAGGACTAAAGATTGGCTAGTTGGTAAGTGGCATGGACATGCAGGTTCACCTCATGAATCAGGTAGTTCAAGGGCTACTAGACAGAAAACAGTGCAGAATTCTGTTGTGCAGATTTCCTCACAGCCACATGACATGTCACAATTTGTTTCTAATTCATAGTCAGGAGGTAATGGTGAGAGGCCCAATGATGCCCTCAAATTGAAATAAGTGTGTGAATCAAATAGTCCTCTTGTGAGAAAAAGAAATGTTCAGATAGTGGCAGTGAACCCTGACCCCATTTTTTATTCAATTGTTAATGATAGCTCTTTTCCCACTTTTCTTGATGTATCCTTGTCTCCTGATAATGAAGAAATTCCTATTGCTTCCCCATTGGAAGGTAGAAATAAATATGTGTCTAACAATATAAATACTACTGTGGTGACTTCCTCTCCTAGCTGGCTGAAAAAGGTGGTAGAGAAAAAGAGGAAAAATGTTCCCACCGTGGCCAAAGAAATTGATACCGTTGCTATGCTTCTGCAAGGGACTTCAAAGCCTAAGAAGGCTAGGAGAATGTCCACGATGATAAATGATGCTACTTCTGGCCACCAGGTATTGGAAATTGTTGATCCCATAAAAGATTCAGATGAAAATGATATAACTGAGGTAGATTATAAAATAAATCATATTGACTTGGGCCCTTCCACTCTTGAGGGGGAGTCATACCATGCAAATTATTCTATCAATGTTTTGATTAAAAGGGCCAAGGAAGAAAGGAAAGAAAATATAAAACTCCAATCTCAAATCTTGTCTTTGAGCCAATTCATCCAGTCAATAGTGACACCTTCTCCTCAGGAAGCTCCTAACTCAGAGGTTGTTGGAATCAATGCAAATACTGTTAAGCAAATTAAAAAGAGTCAGAATTTTGCCAGGGCCATCAATGAGTGGGTTGAAAAATTATCTTGCGATATTTTATTTTTCTTGACTAAAATGATACAAAGCTATTCTCTTATACACAATGAAAGTAAACAATTGATCAATGAGCTTCAACAAGTAAGAAAGGATTAAGGAAGTACTTATGTGCTTTCAAGGGAAGTTGTTGAGTTAGCAGCCTTAGATTCCATAACACTCATGAAGGAAAATCTGGCTAGCGACCCCCATGAAATTGATTTGTCCTGGGTTGACTCATTGGACTGGAAGCTCAATATGTATGATAATCTTATCGATTAGATCAACAAGGCTCTGCAAGAATACCTAGATCTAATGATTGGTATTCAAAGAGATTGTAATGCACTTGAAATAAATATTTTGGATGACTTCAGAGAAAACCTACATGATCCCAAGGATATCAACAAAGAAGTCAAAGACATGCTTTATAGTGAGCTCGCTAATCCTGAGACCATTTCTAGTGAATCACTAAGTAAATTGGGCTTTAAACAAGTCTATCTTAATGGTTACAGAAATAGGGATGAGATGATCTAGGAGACCATGGCGGGAGTAGCTAAGAGCTTGGCCAAATTCAGAACTAGATTGCAGAACACTATTGTTCCAGGGAGCAAAAGTATTACTGCTATCATCACAAAGTATCGAGAGTACAAGCTGAGGTTGAAGGTGAGAGAGAAGATGGTGGAAGATCAAGCAGTGGAGAGCGTTAAAAATCCTAAAGAAGATGAAGGGGTAGCGAATTAAGTTTATTTCTTTTATGCTTTTCAGTTATTTGGCTCAAAACTTTTAAAGACTTTATTTTAAAAAGAAAAATGGTTGTCCTCAGTTATTATTTTATGCTTATAAATATGTAATTGGGAACAACAGAAGCATCTTTCTGGTTGAGCAAACTTTGCTTTTCTCAATTTAGTTAGATATCTCTTATGTTTGTTTGATTTCATTCTACTTGAATATATAGAAAAGATACACAGTTGGGATTGTTCAGGCTTATATGATCTTTGTTCTATAATGTTTGGGCTATCATTCTGCTTATGTTGAATGTCATATTTGTGGTTATCTTTCTTTATGTTGGAGAATTCAGTTGGTGATTTCATTGTTGTGGATATCTATCTTTGAATGGATATGTTATGGTGATAATGATCCAAAATCTTCCTATTTCGATCATTATTATTCGAAGTCTTTGAGCTTCTATGAGTATTAGTTCATTTATTTGTATGAAAATCTCCTTTAAAAGCTTTCTGGTTAAAAGCATTTCCTTTCTTTGCTTTTTGGTTGAAAGCATCATAGATTTTTGATTCGTTGAACATCAACTGAAGGTAGCTGCCACCTTGTAAAATAAGCAGAGAGTTAGTTATAAAATATTATTATTACTGACTCAACTGTGGTTACATTTGTCATTTGTTTGGGTGAAAGAATATAGAGTTAAATGGAAAATCTGTAAACCAACAATTATCAACTACCTCTGCATCTGAGGATATAGATTTTGTAATCATATCCAGCTTAACTTTGTCAACATAATCAATGAACACATAGGCCTGTTGCAAACCCATTAGATTGAATTCCTCCCGTATAGAACTTGAGCTTATAGAATTGTCATAAGCTCTCAAATACATATCAATACACACAAGAAGATCAGGTCTGAATTTTTCTGGGATGTGAGACAGGGTCACCGCAAATCTGTGGCTGAGCTCCATGCTAGACTCTCCTTGCCTTATGATATTTTCTAGTTTTTGGACAAGAAAAACAAGGTCTAGGCTATTTGCAAAGTCTTCAAAGGTAGCCACCAACTGATCCCAAGAAGCAAAATGCTGGTCACAGAAACTAACCAGCCACTTCTGTGCTACTCCACATAGAGATCTCATAAAAAATCTCATCCACATATCCTCATCCCCAAATTGAAATTTATCCATGAAGTCTGAAAATGCATCAATGTGTGCCTTCCCATTGAAAACCTCACACCCATCAAATAAAGGCATCTGATTGTAAATCATCTTGGGCATGGATTGCTACTCCTAACTAACCCACGAGAGGTTCAATTGTCTATAGGTGTTTTCATTTGCAATATGGGGAGACCACAGAAAAGAGCAACTGGGAACAACAAGAGGGGAATCAGACTGCGGCATAGACTGATGCAACCTAATTCAGTCTGCTAATCTTTTTTCTTGATGTAGCAAAGACTCTAACAACTACTTTTCTTTTTCAATTTTCTTCTACAGCCAAGACTTTTCATTTCTATTATGCAAGGGCTTAAAAGATTCTAGGTTTGTAAAATTGGTAGGGTTGTGATCAGAAAATGCATTACCAGGATGGTCAAAGGCCATATAATTCCTAGGGTCTCTAACATAAGAAGATGTAGAGCAAGAATCCTCCCTAGGGTATCCATCTTCATAACAGCTGGCCATGACCAACTACACGCCATTTGTGCAGGACAAAGGAAAAAAAACAACATGTTCCTTTACTGAGAAAGAAACCATGGTCAAGGTAGAAAGAAAAAAAAATGTACCTTAACCAACTGCAACCTCCTTGAAATGTGCACACAAAAACAACACTTCATTTTCTTTTGACAACAGAGTTGCCACCTCACTGAATAAGGAAATCCCTCAAAGCGTGACAATCTTCAAGGCTTCAAAATGATTCTTGATTGCTCACACTAACAAAGTCTTCAAATTTCTATAACCCAGCACATATTAGTGCCAATTTGTTGGCGTAAGTTGAAGAGTTGCCAACTTACCCACAACAACAAATTGCACCCGGCAATGACTACAAATAGGGGTCTTCAAATTTGAACCAAAGGATTACTATCCCCGATAATGGCACCAAAATGTTGGTTCCCAAAATAGCGGCAACACAAAACTCTAAAATATTCCTAAAACACCCAGGCCAGGGATTGTTGTCAAGGTGAAAGGAAGAGGTTTATCAACAAGTAAAGGGGAATTTTGGCCAACTACAGGAGTGGGTAGACTCCTTTGCTCTTCAGGATCAGCTAGACCTAGGAGGGATATTCTTAGAGGCATGAAATAAAATACAGATAAACATACATAGCCATACCCAATGTACACTTAACCCCCAAAACTATCACTAGGTCAAGACAAACTGGCTGCACAGGCCTCTCATTAAGCTGATTCAAATGTGCGAATGTACATGCACAGGAAAGATGGTTTTTATCCCTGAACCACAGGTGAAAGATTTGTGTGTTTTAAAAGATTGTTTTGTCCCTCTCCAATATGGACTGGTGCCTATTCCATTGGGCAACAGAGTCACAAAATGCTAGGAGGAAAAGAAATAACTAGCAAAGGATCAACAGAGCTAAACATACATTTACATATATGACTTTCTAATAGATTTTCATACAATGAATATACTTAATAATCCAAAAGAGGATTTCAATGATTCCTGTATAACAAAATGATGGAAAATACAAAGCCTTGTATTTATTTAGATGATGTCACACATCTCCAAACACCCATTACACTCATACCAACGAATGTGGCAAAGGAAAATACATAACCGCGATTACATATTTACCAAAATCATTACAAACTCCCATGGAGACATTCACTACATTCAAATCTACAGTATAAAACTTTCCTACAAAATACTGAATATATCCCTTCAGTAACAAACTAGACCAAATCATGTGTTGATGCCAAAGAAACTCCTTAGGCTCTCCCAGACCAGACAATTGGCTCAAAGACCAACCCTTTTTACATCTTTCTAACATGCATATATAACATTTTTTCTTTACTGTAGTAGTCATGGATGTGGAAAGAGAAGCCAACAAGAAGGAACCCTTGCCCATGCTACAATAACTTCGTTTCAGTGTCCTTGGAGCACACCCACATGGCTTTACCTAAGAAATCTACTGAAATAGGAGGTTCGCCCATGCCATGGGTACAAGAAATTCAATGCAAATGAGGGACAGTGGCATGGAGAAATGAGAAATTCATTTCCCACATGAAATTAGACTCTAAAAATGCATTAATGGCAACCAAGAGGGCTGCTGAGCAGCCCCATCATGTTTTGCACGGTGAAAAATGGCCCTGGAAGGTAAAAGGGTTGAGCTCTGACATATTGGACTTTAGAGCTTGGGCCTTCCACCTTATCACCTACCAAATCTGGAAGAGGAAGGAGAGAAGCCCGAACCCCACCTTATTTAACCTTGAACAATAAAAATCATCAACGTTTGGAGTTTGGGCCTTCGACCTTCCTCCTTTCGAAGAAAGGAAGAGGGAAGATGAAAACCTCAAAGTCCAAAACTCTGAAACACTTAGAAACATTTCGAATAAAAAGGAACAGGACACGGGCCTCAAATCCTCCCCTCCAGATGACGTCAGTGTCACCTGGGAACTTTCTATAGTTCCATAATCGCCTTTTGCCTTAATAAAATACCCTCTGCGGAATGGCAGAAAGCAACCAGAACACAACATGTGCCCTGTCAGGAGTTGGTTGTCGGGCCTTCCACCTTACACATTCTGAAAGAGAACCTGGAAGAGAGAAACCCTGAAGTCTGACACTCAAACACCTAGCTACTTTGCAAAGGGAAAAGGTTAAAGTTTGGCCTTCAGGTCTTCCACCTTCTAACCACAACACAGAAGAAGACAAAAGACCAAAACTCTGACCTCCGACACTTTGTTGAACACCAACACTTGGAATATTTTTCAGGTAAACCTATCGGACTTCGGCACTCGAACCTTCCATCTGACACCTGCCTTGCTAGAGATTGAAGACAAGAAGAGCGAACTCTGAAACTTCGACACAGATGAAGACACTTCAACACTTAGTCAAATTTGAGCCTGATAGACAAGGCATGAAGGAAAGTAGGAGGTTGAAACTTTGAAACTCTGACAAGGTGAAAAAATACAAGGGAACACACATAATTTTTGACTTAGTCATTTTTGGGATTCTTTCCTTGTATTTAGAAGGCACAAACAAATGGAAACCCATGGAAGATGTCTCTAATCGGTTATAATTGATGGGTTCAACAAAGAGGGCACAAAGTGGGATTTCAAGATGGATTTGGGGAAAAAATGGGGTGTTTTAGGAACTGGTAATTTTGGGTGTCAACATCCTCCACTCAAATTGCCAAGCTATGCTTTAGATTATGTGGTGTTTTTAGAAGTGTGCAGACAAGCTTATCTGGCAGGGTAGAGGTATTACAATGCAAAGAAGAAAGGGTATCCATTTCCCTTAAAGCTGACTCACTATACTTGTGCTAAGCCTAAAGATGCCAAAAATGTGGATAGAATACTCAATCATTTCCACTTCCAAACACATGGATCTCAAAGTTATTTTGATAGCAAAGATTTTGTTAAAAATAATTTGTATGCCCCTATGCTGAGAAAGCATATATCTTATCTTGAGGATTTCTGGGCCGATTGTGTCGATGAATATGAAATGAGAAGAAGAGAATGGTCCAGGTTGACTCTAGATCAAATGAGGATGTATAAACTTGGATGGAAAATAAATAATATTGTTGATAACTATGTGGATATTGTTGATCCCAGTTTTGTGGCAGAAAATGCTAAACCCTTGCCTGACATCAATTGGGATATGGGTGAAATTGATGATTTTAAAACTAGATCTCTATTTGTATTAGATAAGATTCTGGCATGGTTAAATTCTAATGCTAGTAACAATGATGCAGGTCCTTCTCTACATCAGGAGTAAGCTATGGGTGCCTCTGGAGATTCTATGGGCACTCCTAATTGAGACAGCTCTATGCAAACTGGCAAAAATGCTAAGTCTCCTCAGTAAGATGTGTAGAAAGACAGGAGCAGTGATATAGTATTAGATACTGGCCAAGCAAAACTCCTCCTCCCTCTCCTTCACCAGATTCTTTCAGAATCCTAGATCACCCTAAGATGCAATCAGGAAGTGATAGCCTCAAAACATATAAAGTGTCTCATGAAACTGCTAAGGACTTCTCCGTGACTACTACATGTGCATGGTTGAAGACAAAAGTGAGTAATAAAAGGAGGCATTCGCATATTATAAACACAAAGTTTGATGTTGTAGCAATATTGCTAAAATTGGAGTCAGCTCCTAAAAAGGCAAATAAAATGTCCAAACTAATGGTCGATCTGATCTCTAAGCATCAGTGTGTGGAGATTGTTGAATCTATGGTGGACAAGGAAGTAAAGGATATATCTATGGATGACTTCCAAGTGAGAATAGTGGATCTAGGACCTCCATCTATTCAAGGGGATATTCATAATGCCAAACTATCTGTTGATATATTAGCCAACAGAGTTGAAGAGAAAGAAAGAGAAATTGAAATATTGGAGGATCAAGTGGAAATTCTTACTTCTTATGTTAAATCTATTGTAGACACAAACTGTTGGCCTCTAAATGTTATGTCTGGACCCCCTAAAGGCCTCACTGTTGAAGTATTGGATCAAGTTAACAGGTATAAATATATTGGGAATGCAATGGAAGAATGGGCAAGCAAAGTAATTTTTGATGGTACTCACTTCATACATGATGCTTATACTCTTTATAATAAATTTTCAGAAAACAAACAGAAATTCTAAATGATATAAAGGCAATAAGGATAGAACAGACTATGCTCGGTGTGGCTAAAAATAACTTCGATGCCATGGCCAAAATGGACTCTAGTGCCCTCCTAGCAGAAAAGGTTATAGAGAAATTGGAAGAGAATGAGTTAGCTAAATGGCAGCTGCAGTTGACTGGAAAATCTACATTGAGCAACAATGTATCAATGACTTGAAAATCTTGGCTAAGATCAACAAGTCTTATGTACTTGATATCCGCATTGCTTTTGTCTCCCTTGGGGCCAACTTGTGGAATGACACTGAAACTAGTTTGCTAGATTTGGATAGCATAAAGCAAACTTTCAAAGAATTGATGAATGGAGAACTGAAGATCAAAGAAGATATGAAAGGAAATGTCATGGAAAGACTCGGTAATGTCTCTACGTGCCTATCCAACTTCAAGAAAGACCTTTCTGAGATGGAAATGAAACTCATTGAAGCAGGCCATGTGTTGCAGAAATGGAAGACTAGACTTGCCATTACTGCAGTTCTCGATACTAAAGGAGTGCTTGCTATTATGGGGAGGTTTAAAGCCATGCAAGCAATACTAAATACTGCTCAGGAGACAGAAGATGTAGCAGAGAAGGGGATACTAGATACACCTAAAAAGTCTGATGCTACGGAAGATGATGTTGATATTGCAATTCCATAATTGTTTCTTAATTTATTATAACACTTGTTAAAACTCTTAATTTTCCTTCATATGGACCTTGTTTTATAATAGTCTATTGGTTATGATAACTATTTAGGGGATAAACAATTCTATTCTATTTTACTATATATTCAGGATGTAGAATGTGAAAAGGATCCACTAACTTTTTTTTGGCGAGAGGAATTTCATTGTACTAGACTAAAAAAATTATCTTGCTCTTAATTTTGAAGTAAGGGGGATATTCTGATAGTATTTTGTGGTGATATCAAGTTCATTTCTAATTGGGGATTGGTTGTGAGTCAATTACTTTAATATTAATTATTTGTTCTTCGTATGTTGAATGTTTAATCTGTGAATCTTGAGTATCATTCAAAGTTATTTGGAGTATTGATAACCCGCTTCTTATTGTAGATATTACCATCTAAGTGTCTCTCTTCGTACACTAAAATTTGATGCTAAAGTGTTATTAATATTTGAAAAGTTGCAAACTATTTTCCTTTCATTCCTACATCTAAGGGATGAGTTATATTTATGAGAATCTTGCCTGTAAAATAAATAATGTTATGGTTAGTTAGTTATTTTAGTTTCAAATGTGAACACCTTTCGTTACTTTCTGGTTAAAAGTACAACAAAAAGATTTAAATCTAGTTCTAAAACCTTAGGTTCTTTCGATGGGAGTTTTTCAAATAAGGCTTTGCCCTAAAAAAAAATTAACATTTTTGTTTCAAACACATGTTATCGGTAAAAAGAGGAATATCCAAAATTAAGCCTATTGACGATTCTATAGAATTCAGAACCTTTGGAACTTGTTTGAAAAACCTAAGTTCTGTCGATCGAGGTTCTACCAATATACTTTCTCTCGACAAGGCTTTTGTCTTAGCTCATTTTTGAAAATGCTTTCACTTTTTCATGCTTAGTCAGGGAATCATAAGATGTTCGAATTGGCTAACCGTTAAAACACCTAAGTCTTTTCCTCATCGGTGACATTGGAAATATATGAACTGAATGACTTACGTTTATATGAACCTAAGTCTATTTGTTTTACATGTATTAATTAATTGTAATCTTATAATCTGATATATGCATTGAATATAAGTGTGTGGATTTGAGTTTGAGAGGCCAGCGAGCTTGAGCATCTTGTTCGTTTATTATTATTGAATCAACATTGTCAAATGGAGATGGAGTAGTCATTACTGTCAAGGGCTCCTTTGGAACTATCAAATAATTTATCCACAAAATTAATTTCCACATTTCACCACAAATGCATAACCACTGTACATGTGCTTAATCGACCAAATAATTACAGAAATACATGTTGAATAGGGATGCAATATTCTGCTAAAATATGTGCAAAATTCTAGACATAAACACTAGGGATTCAATATCGAAATGTTGAAGATGAATTATAGGACATGGTTAAAATGTTCATATGACTTCAAGTGAAGCATACGATTTATCCAGTTTTGACAAAAAGATGAAATGGTCAATTATTTGATACATTGGATGATTGTGTAATAAACTGGTTGTATGGAATGCCTATCTTCTTTGGAAATTGAGCTTTTTAATGGCCAAAGCAAACAAGGAAGCAAAGCCAATAGGGATGCAAGCAATCACTAATGCTACAATTCCCAAAAAGTCATGTCTCATCCCAAAATAATTCTTTATGAATTCAGACACCACCACTTTCTCATTTGTTGTTTCCATCTCTATATCCACATCGGCAAGCTGTGATGCAACCAAAGCATAGAGTGTCTAGGAAATAGGTGTCACCCAGTTGTACCATCTCCAGCACACAAGCATTTTCTGGTTCAAAGAAAAATATTTGATTGTATTACTAATCATCATTGCTTGTTGCCATACATTTTAAAAAGTTTAGTTTAAATTGTAATATATAAAATTTGTCTCAACAAAAAAGTTTTAACATGGCCTTACAGGTTGAGGAATGATGAAGCCACAAAAGAGGTTCCATGTAGAATAAAATGCAGATGCAATGATTGCCGCAACATGGAAGTTTGGAGTCATGGCAATTGTCACCATTCTGAAGAAGGTGAAGTATAGAAAAGTGAAATACATGAAAAAGAGGAACCAAAGAAACTTGACTGTTGTCCATTCAAATTCTATCATGGAATAGACCAAGATGGCATAAGCTACAAACTGCACAAGAATATAAGGGATCTCAATTGCCACCTACATAAATAAATAACAAGAGGATCATCTCATTAATCTGAGTTTGCATGGTTGAACATCATTTGAGAAGGTGACAATGACAAAATTTAGAGTAGCTGTTCAAAGGCATAAGGGAATGCTGAATACATTCTAGTAGCTCTTTCTGTATAGAAGATAGTCCGTTGCACATCAACCATAAGCACTTGGGTTGACATTGCCCATATATTTTCTATCGCTAAACAAATTTAAAAATAAAATAGAACACAACTAGTAGAATCCATTACAAGCAAAAACTAATACCAATCTGTCTATGTACTGGAAAACATTGTAAAAATGGTACAACCACAAACTACATTGCTGATTATTTGTGTAGTGGTTTCATAAATTTCCACATTTAAATGTTGCCAATAAAAATTAATTTACATAAATTAACCAGATGATCACTAGCAAGATCCATAACAAATAGAAACTAGCCCGAGCCATTTAGGTGTTAGAAACTAGTGTGAAAAGGGCACTCCCACAAACTATATTGCTGATAACTTGTGAAGTAGATCATTTCATATTTCCCATTTAGTTGCTATTACTAAAAAGCACAATACATAAATGACACAGATGATCAATAGAAAAATCCTCAACAAGTAAAAAACCAATTCCAATACATTTTGGCATTGGAAAGTGTGAAAAGAGCACACTTGCAAATTGTATTGCTAATTACTTATGCAATGAAGTCACGAATTTCTCCCATTTAACTGCTACTATTCCAAAAAATACATAAACGATCATGAAATAGATAGCTAGTACTGAAATTCACAATAACAAAAAACTTATTCCAAGCCATTTTGTGCATGTGAAAAAATGTGAAAAGGGCACAAGTGAATAGAGAAACTAATTAACATAAACAAAGTGAGAATTTACGTGGTTCACCAAAAAAGAAAACAAATTTGAAATCTATTTTATAAAGCAAACATGTATTGTAAAATTAGAGGAAAGGAAGCTTTATTGATAATGTAGCTTGATTTCTTTTATACCTGGCAAAGTCAAATTGTGTTATAGTGGAAAATAAAGGTGTTATCTTTAAAGAGAAGTTAAATAACACAAGTAAACAAGCAAAATAGAGCATTACGGAAAATCGGAATTGTTGACAATAGAGAGGTTCAATATATTTAAATTGTACTATTGTGGTATATAAAAGTAGTCAAAACTAGAAAACTATTTAAAGTTATCAGTTAGAACCGATTAGAGGAAAAATAGATTTCAAGAGTTTAGTAAGAGTATTTTGTGGACTAAAATATGTTCAAAGAAAACATCTAAATGTTTAAATTCAAAGTCTTTCTTGTAGTTTCAGACAACAAGAGGTTGCAGTTGCACGAGTGGATGGCTACAAAATCAGAGCATAGTAATCTGCAAGGAGATTGTAGATGTTGATTAGGTTTTAAAAAGTTTTGCTTAAAAGAAGTTATAAGTGTAAAAATTGTAGTTTGTAAAGAAATTATATAGTTGGGAAGGCCATACCTTTTTATTGTTGATTTTCTTGTATATCAAGAATGTCATTATTGTGATCTAGCATGAAGTATCCTTGAACTTGAAAGGCACGGGGAATGAAGATGACTATTGACTTATCATGATGGATGTATTATTTTTCATAACTAATTTGTTGAAGCTTTGGAAGGAAGCGATTGAACATGTCCTTTTTAAGAGAGCATTGCAAACTTATATTCTTATTTGTTATTACTATGCATTTGAGATTATGCGTATATGTGTAAACAATGTCTTTCTTGCATTTGTTGCAGTGAGTAGTTTCATTTTTTAGTTCGTCGAAGTTGAAGAATGTGTAATTGCCTAGTGGACAAGTCGGCTGGAACGGAATGGAAAAAAGTATTTGCAACTTTCAATTTTCCATATACTTGGCAATAAAAAATTAAGCATAAAGGCATGATACATTTGTAGTTCCAGAAAATGAGGACATAATACATTTATGTGTTATTGACAAAGAGAATCGAGAAAACAATTGTAAATTTATCACCTCTTTTAATCACAAATGTAATTTTATCTGAAACCGTTAAAAGGTAGTTGAACCAATGCTATGAAAATATTTGAGAGGGAAAATAGTACATGGCATACTTGAATTGTAAAGAAATAAAATTTAGTAATGTGTATAATTTATCAAAAATAGAGTGAAACATTTCAACTTAGTAGCTACTACATAATGAATATAATTATAAAACAAAAGATAGAAAAAGGTAAAAGAAGGAAAATTACCTGGTATGTTGTTTGGAGCAAATTTTGAAGGCGAGTCAATGTTGGCATATTTGCTAGAGGATTAATGTACATTGACTAATAGGTGCGAAGAATGCGGTCTTTTGCATCAAACTACTTGACAATATTTTTGAACAATATTAAAGGAAATTCCTTTCTTAGGACATGTTCTTCAATGAAGGAAAATTGTTCCTGTAAGCTTGGATGCAATTGTATCTGTTACAATTAAGAAGAGTAATTTGTGAGAGAATATTGAGGAGGTAATTTTTAAGAAAATCAAAATTTAAATAGATACAAAATGGAAAAATAGATTTGTTTATTACCTATGCCTTGTAATATTCTATCTCTCCATCTTTAATGTCCAACAAATATTGAAAATTTGTTCGTTTGGAAGACAATACAATTGCCCCAACAGTTCCAAATGTATAATTTTCAATACTTTCCAACATCATTTTAATAGTTGTACTTGGTATAAATGAGTATTGTTCACAAATATGAGAGATGTTTTCTACAACACTTGATTGGGTCAACAACAAAATAGATTCGCAATCATCATGATCATATTCTATTTTAGGTGCAATTATGAAACTAGTAATACATATACTTGCTCTTGGAAAAATCTTATTTTCAAATATTTGGACTAGATTTCCAGTCAAATCGATAGTGAATGTCATTTCTGCTTTTTTATCAGTCAGATCAGTACGAAAGACCTCAAGTGTGTTTTTTGATTTGTCTAAATGAGTTCGATACGTTACAATAAGTTTGGCTTAAAAAATGTCTCCAAATTTATGTGCATTTATGTCTTCTATGGAAAGTATTTTGGGAGGCTCTTTTTTGGACCTATAAAGCAATGAAACATAATAAATTTAAAATAATAAATATAAATGTTGTACAAGTTTTGTTATAAAATTATACTCACATCTTCACTTCTTCCTGCTGGACAATGGTTCTGTCCTTTTCTACTCTTGTTATTTGTCATTTGTACTACAAAATAGTAAACAAAGTGTGTTAATGAGACAGTAGGTTTGAAGTAAATATTATATAAAAAAAAATTGACTAAAGAAAATGTAGGGGAATTGTGTGATCTTACCGAATAAGTAAGAAGTGAATGTAGTTGATAATTTGTAGAAGTGGTTGGATGATTTCCAAATATTTAACATTTTTCTAAATATAATTTGGTAAAGAGATAATTTAATAAATTATAATTTTTTTGTAATTCCAAATCGTATATAAATATAAGGTTTCATAGTTCATACAATAATGTTGTTATGAGTATGATTTATAATGGCTAGTTGTTTTTCTTTAAATTTTTTTTTTGTGAAATATCAAGTAGAAGACAAATCATGTCATGATCACTCCAATATGTGTCGATTTTGAAGATTTTGTATTTTTGTTTGTTATATTTGACCAAACATGGTCAATGAGGGATGTTTGTAAAGGATTATCTTTGTCAAGTAGGAAATGTATATTTTTGTTGTTGAGAAATCTTTCTAATGTGTTTGTTTTTGCATTTTTTTGTTGCATATTGATATTGAAATCACCAAGAATAAGTATATTGTGAGTAAAGTGCATTTCAACTATTGCCTGGTCAGTATATTGATAATTGTAGACACTTTTGTAGTTGGTCGTGCACATAAGTTTATTATTGTAATTTGGAAGTTGTTAACAAGTATGGTTGCTAAAATAGCTTCTGTGTTATTAGTTTTGTAAAGATTAGACTATAAAATTTGTATTTTGTTTTTAATGCATATCATAACTCCATAGTTATCGTACATGGAAACAAATTGGAAATTTTGTAGTTCAATATATTGAGGTAAATGTGATATGTGTGTTTCTTGTAAACATATTATGTCTGATTGCATGAAGTCACAGTCATTCATAATATCATCAATATGATTTTTTAGACTTCATATGTGTTCAAGGATAAAATAGACATCCTTGTGCTTTTTGTAGTTGTTTTTTCATTATATTGTAACTCCCATTTTGCTTCTGTTTCTAATCCTTGCATTTCATTTCTAACTTTTTCCTTCACCTTTAAGTTTTGTGGTGTTAGTGGATTCAACAAGTATAGTGATTCTATATCTCGTACATGTGATAGTGTTGTATACACCAATCCATGTGACTTTATTCCTAATGGATCAAATGCAAGGCCTTCCAATGTAAGTCCTTATGATCTATGTATCGTTCGTGCACATGCAAGTTGTACTGGAAATTGTTTACAGATTTGTAGTTGTGATGGATGTTTCCCTCTTGATAGAGACTTTGTCATTTGTAGTATAGGTACCCATTCTTTTGGAGTTGTATTTGTATATAGTTGTGCTAGTTTTGTAGATTGTTGTTTGCCAATTTTTGAGTCACTAAATTGAATTCATATCACATCTAGTTTGTTATTACTTGTATATGCTTTGAATATTCCATCGACACCGTTTACCAATCCATCTTCTATGCTATAGTTGCCAGCATATAACTCAACCAACATGTTTATTTTTAGTGTAATTTGTTTTGGTAGTGTTGTATTTGAATATGTTGTTATATTGTCAAAGTTTTCTTCTATGTTGTCAATTGCATTGATGATAATTGGTTGTCCTGGAATAGATGATAGCATTTTAGTGTTGTGTGAAGCCACTGCCTTGTTTGTATGGAAAAGATATGGAAATGTAGGGTCAACTGGGGTAGGTAGAATGCAATTGGTGTTGAGATATTCTATATCACTATTAGATTGTGAATTAGTTTGAATTTTGTTGAATATGGAGATAAATGTTTCGTTTCTTTGACGCATAGTAGTTTGCAATTCATAACATTGTATGTTACCACTCCAAAAAGTGTATGGAACTTATTCTTTGTTAATAATAGGATGTTCAAAGATGAGGTTATCTTGTATCAGTTGTGCTTGGTAAAAGTCACCGCAAAAGACCATGTTGATATTGCCAAAGAATTTTGTTGGGTTATGTTTTATGTCTCTCATTCTTTTGTCAATACAATATAAGAATCAACTTCCTATCAAAGAAGCTTCATCTATTAGCAAGACCTGTAATTGTTCAAAATGTTCTTTCAAGGAATCTAGTGTTTCATTACTGAGTGGAATTAAAGTAGATTTGTTAAAGGGCATTAGCAATGCATAATGAATTGTCATTCCACCTGCATTGTATGTTGCTTTTCCTATGTATGCCATTATCAATCCTTTTTGTTTAAGTGGGTCTGAACATTCATTTGAATTGTAAATACATAACAGCATTTGGAATATTGCTTTTGTTGTAAATGTTTTCCTGTTCCCGTGCCACTAGTTAAGAAAAGGTACAATGGTTTGCTTATGTTTAATTTTTTTTCATTGCAATGTCTTTTTGAATTGCTTGTTGCTCTTTGTTTAACATTATTCTTAGCTTATAGTATTCAAAGTTTTCAAGTAGATTTGGATTTAGAACAATTTGAAAACTAATATCTTTTTTCATTTTTGTTTGTATTTCTTGCAACCATTGCAAATTGGTACTTAGATCATATGTGTCAATATTATTGTTATCGTGAATTTGTTTGCTATGTACGTTTGGAGTTGATGTTTCATTTGCTTCAACTTCTTTTACACATTGTCAAGATCTCCCCATATGGTATTGAAGTTGTATGTATATCTACATTCATTTTCTTTGACAATGTTGCCATAAAATACATATGCATCTACAAATGTTTTGAATTTTTCTTTTAATGTATCTTCATTATCTTGAAAAGGAACATATGGTAATAGTTATTCTCTACAATAGTTTTCATAGTCAATGTGCTTGTTGTATTTAACAAATCTGATAATGTTAGGTTTTCTGGATTTTGCATATTTGTTCTTGATGATTTTGAACTCTACAATGAATTGAGCTAAGCATGTGTTTCAATTCTTTTGAATGATGCATTTAGCCATCAATAATTGATTGACACATTATATGTTTTGATTCATTAGGTTCTTTCTTAAGTAGTGATGTAGACTTAAGAATGAATGTTCATTCTTTAGGTGGAGACGTGTTTATGAATACACATGTTCTAGAGCTTGAATTTAATGGTAGTGATAGGACTATGTGTATTGCAAGTTGACAAGACATTTGTTGCAGATTTAGTAATGTGTTTCCAAGTGTCCTTATAATTTGTATGGCATCAATTTTTGTCATTTCATGCTCTTTGTGTATTCTTTTAAAAGATGTAGTCATAGATTTGTCCACTTTCGTCATGTATGATGAACAATATGCTGCAGCAACATATGCATTCAGAACAAATTGTGCGTTAGTATTTGCTTGCCACAATTGGGGTATTTTTCTAGGAAAACTATTATTCCAAATATGTGATGGCTTTCTTTTTAGGAAAATGGTTATTTTATTGAGTGTTGATTGTATTGATTTTGTATATTCAGCTTCACTTATTTTAATTTGGTTTAAAATATCATCAAAAAACATCGAGTCATTGTATTCATTTTGTTCAATTATTGTTTGGATTTTAACAACATTATTAATTATAGTTTGCTCAGTAGATGAGATTGGCTCAAGTATTGTTGTTTTTCTCATTGGTGGAATTGGAAAATTATATCTGTAATGTGATCTCTTTTTTTTCCTACAACTTTTTGTGTGGTAGTGTCGATGTAGCTTTGCAAGTTTGTTGTCAAGAAAATTTGTGTTGCATGTAATATATTTGTCTACAAACAATTCAATTTCATAAAGATTGGCTATTCCATATATAGGAGTATTTTATACCAAAACTAGTGTTGCAAATATGTGCCTAAGTGGGTTGTCATTGATGTCAACATATCCTTGTTGCCATTGGTGTCTACTGTATCCTATTTTACTGTCTGCATAGAAGACCAGACTGTTGAGGATATTGAGAAAATTAATGACAATCAATGCATGCGATTCATGTGGCTGTGTAGAGGATTGTCATAGATTGCTCCAGTTAAGATTTGAGAAGTCTGCATGAAGATTTGAAGGAGTTATGGCCATCTAAGTAGAACCGGTTTCTACAATACTCAGGAAAGGTAGAGTGACAGGAAAGAGGTCTGGATTGCTCCGGTAATATAAATTTGTGATCTACGGATCTGAAAGCATGTTTGGGAAGTCAATGTGTATCATCAACACCAGTGGTTCGTGGTTTGGAGGTCTACAAGCTATCCTTCTAGTTTGATAGTCATGGCAGAGATTGTTCTTGAGGTTCTGGAGGAAGATTCAAATGCTTCTGATAATTTGGTTTAGAATGGATGTTATTGGTGAATTCAATGTGCTTGTGGAGGTCTCTAGATCGTATGGCTACTATGTTAGAGGTCCGCATTCAAGTTTGAGCTTGTTGATTGAAGATTTCTTCTTTGAGGTTGATGTTCTTCCCAGTCTTGGCTGACCAGATGTTCCTAGCTTGTTGCGAATACCTTAAGAGCATTTTTATGAAGCATGGAGTGGTTGTAGAAGCAGATTCAAGTCTCAGTTATGTTTGGCTGACAGTGTGATGATCCGCGTCAAGTTTAGATGACCTTGTTGATCATTCCAAGGTTGATGAAGTATATAAATACTTGTTGAAGAGGTATTGAAAATCATCCTTGTGCAAAACATATAAAATCCAAAGAAAGGATCAGGAGCAAAGCATAGAAGAAAAGGAGTGAGAGTAGTATAGAGTGTGAAGAAGAGTTTGGGGTAAAGCAAAAGTTCTTGAGCATTCATTGAAACTGAATAAGGCATGAAGTAGATGTTATTTCTCAGTTAATTCTTTCTAAATAAATTCTGTAGGCAGTGAGCCTCTCTTTTGAGCAATGAGCTCTAGGCAGTGCGCCCGAAGGCATGTGCCTTCTATTTTATTAAGTACTTTTAATAGGGTACGCATTTTTTGGGTTAACCCCCACCATGGTTTTTCCCTTAACTAGGTTTCCACATCAAAATCTTGGTGTCAAGTGTGTTGATTATGTTTCTGCTCTTATGTTGTTGATCTATGCTTTAATGTTTACATCACTAATCTGATAGTAAGATAATAGAGAAGGTTAAAGGTAGAAAAGTTTTTATTGTGGGACAACTGATTCACCCCCTCTCAATTGTCTAGTTCCAACAATTGGTATCAGAGCCAGATCCTCTCATAAAATCCTAACCGCTTGAGGAGATCCAGGATGTCAACCTACAAGAAGGATAGTCCAAGATTTGATGGAACAAATTATTTTGTTTGGAAAAATCACATGGAGTGCCATTTGCAATGCATGGACGATGCCTATTGGGCAATAACCAATGTTGAGTATAAACCTCTGGAGAAAGGTCCTTCAACTCCTGATCAAATCAAAGATGTTGAAAATAATCTTTGAGCTAAAGAAGCCTTGTTGAGTGTCCTGACTGATTCAGAAATGACAAATGTCTTTGGTCTAAAAATTGCTTATGAAATCTGGAAAAAGTTGGAGTATCTGTATGAAGGTGATAAATATGTCAAATGTGCAAAGCTACAAATCCTGAGAGGAAAATTTGAAACTATGAGGATGAGTGAAGATGAAAACATCACAATCTACATGCAAAAGATAAATGAACTTGTGTGTGGCATCAGATGTGCTGGTGGAACTTTGGAAGAATCAGAAATTGTATCAAAAGTACTCAGATCTTTACCAAATTTATACAAACATAAGGTTTCAGCTATAGAAGAGATCAGGACAGTCTCAGAGGTTACAAGAGATCATCTAATTGGCAAAATTTCAACTTTCAAATTAAGTGAGTTTGGTGATTCTCTTCCCAAGTCTGAATCTGCATTTAAGGCCAGTGTGTCTGGAAAACAAAGATATGATCTGGGTGAAAGCTCTTCTCCAAGATCGAACAAATTTATGAAGACAAGAAAGGATCTTGAAGATGTGTAAATAGAAACAACAGATCTCGAATCTCTTATTGCCAGAAGAATGCCAAGAGGATCTGGTAAGTATGAAGGAAAATTACCACTCAAATGTTTTGCTTGTAATAAGATTGGTCATTTTGCCTCAAGATGTTAGGAAAGGTTTTCAAAACCAAACCCTAATAGGTATAATGTTAGAAGAAATGTTATTATGTCCAAGAAAATGGAGAAGGGGTAACAGATGATGTATCTGATCATGGAGGGTCCTCTAAAAATGATTAGGTGTTTATTGCTATCAAAGAAGAAGATCTGGTGTCTACTGAATCTGCTAGCTGTGAAAATGTGGAAAGTACCTTGGCTGCTCAGGTTATTGAAAAGGATGAATGGGTGATTGATAGTGGATGTTCTCATCATATGACTGGTGACAAGAGTAAGTTTGTGAATTTTGAAAACTATGAAGGAGGACTTGTGAAATTTGGAGACAACTCAGTTGGTAGAATTCGTGGCAGAGGATCCATCTCTTTTGATGGAAAGAACAACACCAATGATGTTCTGTATGTGGAAGGATTGAAACATAATCTTCTCAGTGTTGGATAGTTGGTTGACAAGGGTTATGATCTTCGGTTCAAGGATGGAAAATGCAGAATCTTGGAAATATCCAGAACTAAAATTGCATCCGGTACTCAAACCAAAGGTAACATCTTTCACTTTCGTAGTTCTAGGAAAAGTTGTTTGATTGCTCAGACAAATCAAAGTTGGCTATGGCATAGGAGGATGTGTCATGTGAATTTTGACAACATTGTCAAAATAAGTTCCACTCAAGCTATAAGAGATCTTCCAAGACTTGTGAAATCTAATAACATATGTAGAGAATGTCAATTGGGCAAACAGAACAAAATTTCATTCAAGAGTAAGGAACAAGGTTCAAGTGAGAGATTGGAACTGGTACATACTGATCTCTATGGTCCTGCTAGAATTAGGAGTGTGCAAGGAGACAGATATTTCATGTTACTAATTGATGATTACTCCCGGATGATGTGGGTAACTTTTTTGAGAGAAAAATTAGAATCCCTTGATAAGTTTAAGGTGTTCAAGATGATGGTTGAAAATGAGACTGGTTGGAAATTAAAGTGTCTGAGATCTGACAGAGGTGGAGAATTTACCTCCAGTGAGTTTGATGCTTTTTGTGAAAATCATGTAATAAAAATATAGTAATCTGCTCCTAGGACTCCTCAGCAAAATGGAGTTGTGGAAAGAAAGAACCAGACCATTCAAGAAGCTGCCAGAACCATGATGATGGAAAGAAATGTTCCTCAAGTTTATTAGAGAGAAGCCATGAGTACCACTGTCTACACTCTTAACCGGGTGCAGATCAAAGGAAATTATGGTAAGACTCCTTATGAACTTTGGTTTGGTCATCCTCCTACTATGAGATACTTCAGAGTCTTTGGTAGTAAATGTTATATCAAAAGAGATGAGGATTTAGGTAAGTTTGAGGCAAGAAGTGATGAAGGAATATTTTTGGGATACTCAACTCAAAGTAAGGCCTATCGGTGCTTCAATAAAAGATTGAAGAAGATTGTTGAAAGTGCGAATGTTAAAGTTGATGAAAGTAAAGAAGGACATTCTAGGTACTCTGGATATGATTCAGATGATCAAGATGAAAGTCAAAATCAAGGAAGGCAAGTTCAAGTTCAGACTCAGATGCAGTTTAAACCGGTAACTCCAGAGGTTAACACAGATGATGAGGAACAAGTTCAAGAAACAGAAGCTCAAACAATATCCAAAACTCCTAGGTATGTAAGGTTAAATCATCCTGAAGATCAAATCATAGGAGATAAGAGTAAAGGTGTTTGAACTAGGAGAAAAAGTCTGAAGATCAAGAAGAGATTTGTTTGATTTCAAGGATTGAACCTAAATCAGTAAGTGAAGCTTGCAATGATGAAAACTGGGTCAAAGAAATGGAAGAGGAATTGATGCAAATTGAAAAGAATCACACATGGGATCTAGTTCCTAGACCTGAGGACAAAAATGTGATTGGAACCAAATGGGTCTTCCAAAATAAACTGAATGAAGATGGCGAGGTGGTAAGGAATAAGGCAAGGTTGGTATGTAAAGGCTACTCTCAAGTGGAAGGAATTGATTTTGAAGAAACTTTTGCTTCGGTGGCAAGTATAGAGGCAGTTAGATTATTTCTTACATTTGTTGCCTTCAAAGATTTTAAAGTATATCAAATGGATGTGAAATCAACATTTCTGAATGGAGATTTGGAGGAAGAAGTCTACATTGAGCAACCAGAAGGATTTCAGTTGTCTGATCAGGGAGATATGGTTTGTAGATTGAGAAAAGCCTTGTATGGACTCAAGCAAGCTCCAAGAGCCTAGTATGCCAGATTGGATAAGCATTTGCTTAAGCTAGGATTTAGCAAAGGTACTACTGATAGTAATCTCTACTTCAAAATTGATCATGAGGACATTCTAATTATTGAAGTTTTTGTTGTTGATATCATTTTTGGTGGAAATGAATGCATGTGTAAAGTATTTGCTGATTAGATGAAAAGTGAGTTTGAGATGTCAATGTTTGGTGAGATGAATTTCTTCCTAGGTCTGTAAATTGTTCAATCAGATAAAGGTATCTTCATATTTTAGTCCAAGTATGTAAAAGAATTGCTAAAGAAATTTGGAATGGAAGACTCAAAGCCAGTAGGTACACCTATGGTAACCGGATGCAAGCTAAGCAAAGATGATGACTCTCCCAAGGCAAATCAGAAAAGATATAGATCAATGATTAGAGGATTCCTTTATCTAACCCAAACCAGACCTAACATCATGAATGTAGTTGGACTTGTTGCCAGATTTCAAGCTGATCCAAAAGAATCCCATGTTATGGCAGTCAAAAGAATTTTTAGATATTTCAAGGGGACAATTGATTATGGACTATGGTATCCAAAGGACAATAACTTCACTCTTCATGCATATGCAGATGCTGATTGGGTAGGAGATGTGGATGACAGAAAAAGTACTAGTGGTGGTGCATTCTTCTTGGGGAGAAGATTGGTCTCTTGGATAAGCAAAAAGCAAGAGGCAATATATTTGTCTACTGCAGAACCAGAGCACATAGCAGCAGCAAATAATTGCACTTAGGTTTTGTGGATGAAGCAAATGTTGAAGGACATCATAATTGTGTTTGAGGAGCCAGTCACAATTTTCTTTGATAATTCCAGTGCAATAAGCATCTCAAAGAATTCAGTATTGCATTCAAAGAATTCTATCAAGTTTCATTTCTTGAGAGAGAAAGTAAATGAGAATGAAGTCAAGTTGGAGTTTGTGCTTTCCAAAGATTAGATTGCAGACATCTTCACTAAGTCTCTTCCCAAGGATATTTTTGAGTATCTCAAAGAGAAGTTAGGGATTATTACCCCTCCTGAGCAGAACTAAGATGCACTAAGGTGCATCAATCTGGTGGAATTCACATTCATATCTTGTGATCCAGATTGATGTTAAGGAGGTACTACTCAAAGGAGGAGTAGTCAATATGCAAATTTTGGGATCAATCTGAAGCAAAAAGGGAGAAAAGATAGCAAATATGTGCCCTTTGCCATTGATGTTAAAGGGGGAGAGAAGTCATGTGAAAAACTAGTTGCTAATGTAAGGGGGAGCAGTAAAGAAAGTAATTGCAGAAGTGAGAAGAGGAAGGAGGAGAAGTTCTTGTCTTGATGGTTAGATTTAGTTTTTCACATCATATGTTGCCATCAATGACAAAGGCAGAGATTGTTGCAAATATGTGCCTAAGTGGGTTATCATTGATGTCAACATATCCTTGTTGCCATTGGTGTCAATTGTATTCTATTTTGTTGTCTGCATAGAAGACCGAACTGTTGAGGATATTGAGAAAATTAATGACAATCAATGCATGTGGATCATGTGGTTGTGTAGAGGATTGTTAGAGATTGCTCCAGTTAAGATTTGAGAGGTTTACATGAAGATTTGAAGGAGTTATGGCCATCTGAGTAGAACCAGTTCCTGCAATACTCAGGAAATATAGAGTGATAGGAAAGAGGTCTGGATTGCTCCGGTAATATAAATTTGTGATCTGCGGATTTGAAGGCATGTTTGGGAAGTCAATGTGTATCATCAACACCAGTGGTTCGTGGTTTGGAGGTCCGCAAGCTATCCTTCTAGTTTGACAGTCATGGCAGAGAGTGTTCTTGAGGTTTTGAAGGAAGATTCAAATGTTTATGATAATTTGGTTTAGAATGGATGTTATTGGTGAATTCAATGTGCTTGTGGAGGTCTCTAGATCATATGGCTACTATGTTAGAGGTCTGCATTGAAGTTTGATCTTGTTGATTGAAGATTTCTTCTTTGAGGTTGATGTTCTTCCCAGTCTTGGCCGACCGAATGTTCCTAGCCTGTTGTGGATACCTTAAGAGAATTTTTATGAAGTGTGGAGTGGTTGTAGAAGCAGATTCAAGTCTCAGTTGTGTTTGGCTGATAGTGTGATGATCCGTGTCAAGTTTAGATGACCTTGTTGATCATTCCAAGGTTGATGAAGTATATAAATACTTGTTGAAGAGGTATTGAAAATCATCCTTGTGCAAAACAGATAAAATCTGAAGAAAGGATTAGGAGCAGAGCAAAGAAGAAAAGGAGTGAGAGCAATATAGAGTGTGAAGAAGAGTTTGGGGCAAAGCGAAAGTTCTTGAGCATTCATTGAAACTGAATCAGACATGAAGTAGATACTATTTCTCAGTTAATTCTTTCTAAATAAATTCTGTAGGCAGTGAGCCTCTCTTTTGAGCAGTGAGCTCTGGGCAGTGCACCTGAAGGCATGTGCCTTCTATTTTATTAAGTACTTTTAACAGGGTACGCATTTTGTGGGTTAACCCCCACCATGGTTTTTCCCTTAACCAGGTTTCCACGTCAAAATCTTGGTGTCAAGTGTGTTGATTATGTTTCTTCTCTTATGATGTTGATCTATGCTTTAATGTTTACATCACTAATCTGATAGTAAGATAATAGAGAAGGTTAAAGGTAGAAAAATTTTTATTGTGGGACAACTGATTCACCCCCCCTCTCAGTTGTCTAGTTCCAACAACTAGAGCATGATCATGCTGATTTTCCCTATTCTAGAATTTGGTTACAAAGAAGAAGTCAGTGATATGTCCAATAATTGTATGATCTTAACATAATAATTTCTTTAGGCAATTTATTCAATGTCGATAGTAACGACTACAAGTAATAGGGTCTTTTCTAATGAGTGAGTCAATTTTGTATTCTTATTTTTGTTCATTTTTCTTGTTTTTCATACAATTTGGATGTTAATGCATCTACTAAGGTGTCCATTCATGTTCTGCACTTGAAAAAGTTAAAAAAAATGTTAGAGGGCCTAGTTGTCATATCATTGCAAATATGTTTTTTTTAATTGATACAAATAATCTGGAGAGATACGAATATGTTTAAAATCCATGTATCCAATATCTGATTTCAAAATTTTATCTAAATTTGGCTTATGTTTAACATCTTTTGCAAGTAGAGTTCATCCTTTTAATTGACCTTTTCTAATTCTTATTGATATACTTGAAATGATTTTATCTATGATGACATGCATTGTTTTGAAAAATAAATTAGAAGTATTATTTGCAAAGTCACGACTTGAATGTAATAGCTCCCATTTTGCAATTTTTTGATATGTGAATCTTTTGGTTATGTCTTCATCTCTTGGATGGCCAAAAAAAAGTGTTGGAAAGTTCATCTCTTCTGCATATTTGTCCTTGAATATTCCAATTGGCTGGTTTTCTTTGCTAGGGGCTATTTCAATTATCTTATCATGTAGATCATAAACTGATCTAGATTCTGTAAATCCATGGATAAGTGTATCAGTATGTGTTTCACATTCATCAGTATTGTTCATATCATTGCTATCTGTATCACTATCAAAAGACATTTGCATTGTTTCTGAGTCCATATCATGTCTTGTTTTGAAGAAAATTTCCCAGTCGTCAAGTCTATAGAAATGTTCTCCATCTTATATAAATGTGTTTGACTTAATATTTTTACTGCTTTCATGATAAGATTGGGATGAAAAATACTAACTTGATATGGATTCTTGTATTGCAATTTCCTTTTCAATGCAATTACAACTGTAATTGTTTCATCAATTGATCGTGGAAGTACTTTTTGGACAATGTTGATATTTGTAGGCACATTAATTATTGATCCAGTCAATCCCATTTGAGACCGTTTGTGTCCCCACTGTCTAATTTGTGCAAATGCAATTCGAGGCGATATGAGTCTCTCTTCAAGTTTTGAGAAAGATGATAAAATTTGTAGTGGTTTGTTTCATCTTATTAATTGTGGAGTGGCAAAGCATGGTAGTTTACCATTATGCAGTGATCTTTTGCATGAGGTACAAACTCATGCAAATGAATTTACTATATTCTATTTTGTAAAAGTTTGATAGGTTTGTTGTTCATTTTTTGTAAATGTTTTCATGGTATGTGAAAAATGTAACTGTTGGCAAATGAAACATTCATATTGAGGAGTATCCTCAACGGATTTCAAATATCTTTGTTTTGGATTGATACAATTTTTATACACTCTTTTCGAAGAAAGTTGTTCTTTATTTTTTGTAGTATTGCGCAACATCTTCTCGAATTGATTTAGTGATATTTTCTTTTTATCTCGAATCTTTTTGCCATGCACTATGATAATTGTTGAGTATGAGTATAATTCATTTGTAGTGTACTAGATCAATTCACTTGAGATGGTCCACTAACATGTGTTACTATTAGTGGCTCATTGTGTATGCGTGAAGTGTTTAGTATTTTTGGTAGTATTGCGCAACATCTTCTTGAATTAATTTAGTGATATTTTCTTGTTATCTTGAATGTTTTTGCCATTCACTTGTGATTGAATTTGCAACCATAATTGTTTGGTATGAGTATAATCCATTTGCAATATACTAGAGCAATTTATTTGAGATGGTCCACTAACATGTGTTGCTATTAGTGGCTCGTAGTGTATGTGTGTTCTGTTTGTTTTAAATGATATTATGTTGTATGTCTTCATTGTATTTGCTCGAGTGTAATAATTTTTTTCAATTTGTTTAGTATCTAAATACCATTTTTAAATGGTCATCCCACAATAATGGGTTACACTTTTTGGCCAAACTTGACATTGAAATCAACATTTTGAACTAAATCTTCACTTTCTGAAACCTATAGCCGCTAAACCGTTAGGAATTTGAAGATGATATGAACTAGTGATTTGTGAGATTTTGCCTACAGATTCTAAATATATTTGTTTAAAAATTTTTGGAGTTAAATTGTAAATTTTTTTGCATCTCCTTTGATAACTAGTTTTTAATAGTAAACAACATTTTTTTAAAGTGATGTGTATTCTGTAGCACATAACTTTTTTTTTCTACAAAAGATAAAATTTCGATTCTTTTGAATTTAGATTGGTGACACCGATATATAGGGAATGCATTTGGTTTCATAATATTTTGTTGAATATTTTTTTTAATTAAGTTTTGAAGTCAAACCAATTATAATTTAGACATAGGCATATTCCGTAAAACATAACTTTTTCTGTATCTATCGAAATTCATTTTTTTTTGTTGAAACAAGGACATCAATACCTAGGGCATAGATATTTTTCAAATTTTTTTTCACTAATTTTCCATGTGTGTAGAACAAAGAACTTGATGTTCGGTGAAAAACCTACATTCACAAGAAATAAAAAATAAATATAATAATCAAATTAAATATATTTAAAATTATACTTTTTGGGAAGGTTATTGTAAGGGTAAAAATGGGATAATCAATTGAATATTAAAAACCCAAACATCAATGAAATATGAAGATAGAAATGAGATTAAAAGTTGAGAAAGATACAACCTTTTACCTTGCGTCTTCCATTGCTCGCCTATTCTTTCTTGATCTTTTGGTGATGAAGATGGCCCTCAAGAAGATTGCTTCCTCGCTTCGATTCCTCAAGATGACAAGGAGAAGTGGCTCTGATACTTGGTGTGTTAAAGATGAGCTTCAACACACTTTGAAATAGATAGATGATGAATGATATGGAATAGGGTGCCAATGGCGCGCTATAGTTCCTGCAGCATAAGTTTACTCGAATGATGGATGATGAAATGAAGAAGAAGAGGGTTGTATTTATAGAGTTGTGTGAGAGAGGATCAATGGTTGAGAAGAAATAAGAAGATCAACAGAGGAGAATGGTTGAGGAACGTGCAACAAATAGAAGAAGGACATGTGTCATTCAAAAGGAAGCTTTGTTGAGTTAACTGCTTTCTTGATGAGGATGAGTTTTTGTTTTTCTTAAATTAGAATATATCTTTCTAATTTAAAAACAAAGTTGCTTTAAAGTTGCTTTAACTCAGCTTTTGCTTTTGCGTGACAAGAAGAAAATATTTTTAGAAGATATTGAAGTTTTTTTAGAAGATAAGAAAGCATAATTAAATAAATAGATTTATTTAATTACTTGTGGATAATTTTGGAAGAATAAATAAAATATTTAATATATTTTAGTTTTGGAGATTTAATTTAAATAAATTTGCATTTTATTTAAATTCAGAAGAATGGATGATTTAATTAAATAATTAAAATTATTTAATTATTTAGAAGAATAAAGTTGATGTAGATGGAATTAATTAAATAAATGCAATTTATTCAATTAAATGGGAGAAAGTGAATCAATTTATTTATTTATTTATTGATAGAGGAATATGAAGATGAAATAAATATTTAAAATATTTATTTGAGTATAGTCATGTCATTTTTAGGTGTATACATTTTGCCCCTCTTTGATGCAATGTGTTTTTATCACGTTGTTTCAAAGAATAAGAATTTTTGACGGTGATACATGCCCCAGTTTGCCCCTGGTACAAGTTTAAGGATAGGATGCCCCCTCGGGAGATTAGACGGGAAGACAACAGAAAGCGTGAGACAGACAATCTCACGAAAATAAGGTGAAAAGAGGGTTAGGATGGAGAAAAATAGGACATGGTTCGGAAGAATAGACATGGGAAGTAGTCACAGTTGCCACACAGTCATCTATGGTTCACTTGCTATATATAGGAGCTGGGTCCACAAATTCTATTCATTTGCACACTTGTCCTTAGTTGATTGGTCTTTGAGAGCTTAGGAGAGCATTGCAGTTAGAGCAGTTGACAGAGAGATGGATATTTCACATGAGGAGCACTGGTTTGAGCGAGTTTGACGATTCGATCGGCCAGCTGAGGCAGGACCCCTGGTATGTAGTTCGTCAAAACTCGCTAAAAGTCATTTATTAGGGCAATAAATGCCTAGGGAAAAAAGCTAGGACAGATGCGTCGAACTACCGTTCGGCTCATATGAGCTCTGAAATGGCGCATATGTTGCTAAGTGAGGCATATGAGAGATCTTATGGCACATATGATAGTTTGGCACATATGATCTGGGAATTGGTGCATCCATTGCAGAATGGCGCATGTGACACAAGAAACAACGCATACACTAGAATGGCGCATACACGTCAAGGATTGGCACATTCACGGTGAAGAGGCACATATGATAAGGATCGGTGCATTTACCACCTGGATCGACGCATTTACACTAAGAAAATCAATGGACTTAATGAAATTAACTCAATTGGCACCTTGATAGATGCGCCAATTGATAAGCGATCTCTGCGATTGTCGAGAATCTAGTCAAGAGATGATATGCTATTTTGATTAATTTGATATGTTAAGTCAATGATAGGATAGTTTGATTACTTTGAGTAGGTTTGCTTGGATATGGATTGTTTTGACGCTATGCTTTTGCTTGGTTGCAGGAGGATATCTGGGATACGCTGATGTCACAAGAGCAGTTCCCTTTGCCGTTATTGTAGTGGTACATGTTGACAGAGATTGACTGTGAGGCTTTAGCTGCTATGGGTCTTCATTATGTTTGCTTCATGCCTGAGGTTCGCGTGAACTGTGCTATGTTGATTGCAGTGGTGGAGTGATTCCACAGTGAGGATGGGACATTCTATCTTCCGACGGGGGAGATGGCGATCACCTTAGAGGACGTGTACAGGATTCTGCACCTCCCTATTCAGAAAAAGTTGGTCGAGTATGAGTCACAGTGTGATGCTGGATTGGCTGAGTGTAGACAGGTGTTCGATGACCCAGAGTTGGTGGAGCAGGTGATTTTGTGGTAGGACATTCATGACTGCTATGACTACTTCCCGGGGATAGTGGCAGGATTGATCAAGGGTGTAGTATGCCCTGATAGGAGGTCACACAGCTTCTCGATTGGCTAGGGGAGGGTGTTAGAGAGCATGATCACTGATGGGACTTGATATGCATGGGGTGTGTGTGTGCTAGCACACTTATATAGAGATATGCACAGGTAGTGTATCATAGAGGAGCCAGTTTGTCAGCAGGTGTGTCTCTCTTGCAGTTTTGGTTGTGGGAGCACATAGCTATCACACGGTTGATATGTTTATTTCATACGTAGAGGGGTGAGCCCTACAGTTATGGCTATGCAGGTGTGATTTCCTAACACAGGCTGGGAAAGCTGGAGTATTGGAGACATGCATTAGACAATGTGGATCAGGTTGTCTGGTGTCCATACCTAGACTGCGAGGTATGGGATGATGAGGTTGATGAGCTGCCCTACTGCTTCCAGACTCAATGGCTCATTGGTAGGACTAGGTACATATTAGAGAGGTAGATTGTGAGCAGAGTGCAGAGACAATTTGGTAGAGTATAGGGCAGACCACAGGGCTAGGCATGATTTGCGAGGACCCATGTAGAGAGATATAGGTGGGGTCCCATGGCATCATACGAGGAGGCTCTGGCAGACTTCCATCAGATTCCCCATGTAGCATGGTCTATGAGGAGGGACATAGTAGACGCAGGTATGACAGCCGACTACGAGGAGTGGTTCGTCGCTCATCCCTTTCTCAGATATTCTGGACCTAGCGAGCTGGCTCCTCGTATAGACGAGGAGGATTCAGATGACGAGGGTGGAGCTGGCAGGAGGAGGGGAGGATAGAGGTGGGGGAGAGGAGATCAGAGAGATGATGGAGGAGATGGAGGAGGAGGAGGAGGTGACAGACCTAAATAGAGGAGGAGGTCCAGGGAGGGACCTTCGGGTCAGCAGGCAGTTGTGCAGCCGCAGATACCAGCACAACAGGTGGCTCCACAGAGACAGATGTTGCCACCATAGTAGGTGGTTTAGCAACAAGTGCAGGCGTAGGTGCCAGCATAGTAGGCTCCACAACTTGACTTACAAAAGCAGGCCTTTGTGGCATTACATGGTCAGATTAGGTAGCTGAGGGCCCACCTGAGAGCAGCTGAGTCTTGGAGGGATGCAGATGCAAAATGGATATCAGAGATATCTAGAGAGAGAGATGCAATGCTGGCTAGCATGCAGGTGATGAGAGAGAGAGGGATGTAGTAGTGGTAGCCATGGGTACAGATGGTACTTTTAGCTTTTTGGTATCACAGGTGCAGCAGGTATAGACACAGTTAGCCCAGGTACAGAGTGAGCATGCCAGAGCTGTTGGTGTGGCCGAGATATATAGTAGCAAAGGTTTACCCTGAATTAGTGGCATCAATACAGGTGGCTTCATTAGGTATTCTTTTAACTACTGAAATGCTTGCTCACATGAATCATTCCATTTGAAAGGGACATTTGTAGGAGGTGGGAAAATGGGTGGCACTTGTCTGCCAATTGAGAAATGAATCTTCTGATAGATTGTAGTTTTCCCTATAGAGACCTTAGCTGAGTGAGATTCTTAGGAGGTGGCATTTCCATGATGGCCTTCACTTTAGCTGGGTTGACTTCTATTCCATTGGCGGACACTATGTATCCCAGTAGCTTACCTGAGGTAACTCCAAACACGCACTTCTTTGGATTGAGGCGGACATTAAACTGTTCCAGTCTGTTGAAGATTTTGTCCAATACTACCAGGTGTCCTTCTCTTGTGAGTGATTTTTCCAGAATGTCATCAACATAGTCTTCCATTATAGTGTGCATCATGTTGTGGAAGATTGTGGTCATAGCTCTCTGATATGTTGCACTGGCATTTTTCAAACCAAATGGCATGACACACCAACAATAGGTGCCCCAAGGACATGTGAATGCAGTCTTGTGTTAGTCTTCAGGTGTAATTTTTATCTAGTTGTATCTGGAAAAACCATCCATTAGTGACAGCATGGTGTGCCCTACCATGAGGTCTACAATCATGTCATTGTTTGGCAGGGGGAAGTCATCTTTCGGACAAGCTTTGTTCAGGTCCCTGAAGTCATTACATATTCGTACTCTGCCATCTAGTTTGGCAACTGGTACTATGTTTGAAACCCACTCAGGATAGTCTATTGGTCTGATGAATCTGACATCTAACAGTTTCTTCAGCTCTTCTTTCACCATGAGGGCTACATGTGGGTGCATCTTTCTGAGTTTTTGCTTTACTGGCTTAGCTCCTGGAGCTAAAGATAAATGATGCATTATGAGATTTGGATCTAGCCCTGGCATGTCTGCATATGTCCACGCAAAGTTGATTTGTTTCCTTTTGAAGAAGTTGGTAAATGCTAGTTTTTCTTGTTCAGTTAAGGACTGTGCCATGTGGATCATTCTGGGATTATTGCCTATGCTGACATTGATTGGCTCTGCTGGTTCTATCAAGATTGAAGATCTCTCCTGATGTGTAAGATTGGGTAGAGGGTTAAGCCTTCCATCCTTCGGTGCCTTAGAGAGGTTTTCATCGTTGGATACGTCTATATTTTTATTTTTTTCATGATCTAACACTACCGCAGAATGGTTTTCACCATTAGACCTTTCTTTCATTTTGACATTTTTGAGACTGAAAGGCTTGGCACTCTCTCCAAAATAGGCCTTCTCGTTGAGTTCTATAGCATATCCAGCTCTGTGGTCTCCTGCGGGTATATGATCTCTAAGCTCAAGGTAGTCTACGATGGCTTCATCGTTCTCAAAGGTATCGAGCTCAGGGGTAGTGCCTTGTAGGTCCCAATCTATGAGTTCGGGGTGCACCAAAGGTAAGGGGTCATTAGGTTGGTCTGGTTCGATGGTGTTGATGGTTAAGATAGAGTTGTTAAAAGCACGGATGAAGTCTGTGATGGTACTCTCTATTAGTAGATCCATCAAGGGGGGTATCATTCTTTCCTCATGACTTTCACTATCGTTATTACGCGAGTTAGACTCTAGTGGTCTAGCCCTTGGACCTTGTCTCTCATTTGCGTGGGTTGGGTCATACTCGTGGAAAATATCGATGCCTTTTTCATCACAAGATAGCTCCGAGAGACTATCCCATTCATACTCATTGGAATCAGTCTCACTCCCCAATTGCATTTGCTGAATTTGATCAACCAGATTACTAGTGGATGTTTTTGGTTGTTTGCCTTTATTCTTCTTTGCTCTGTTGGTTCTTGATGTGCCATTGTAACCTAGCCCTGTGGTGTCTCCGGCTGTCAAGGTATGAGGTTGGATGGGTTTAGTGATACCATCTTTTCTTGAACCGAGTGGACTGTGTCCTTCATACCCCATTCGTTGTAGCATTTGGAATCCTTGACCATATTGTTCAGTTGGTATAGTGTGATGGTCTTGTTGTGTGGATAAAATGTCTTCATCCTTGTATAGCCATTGTAGGATATCCTTTTCATCACTCTCATCTTCGAGGCTTCCCCATTTGATAAATGAACCTTTGGTAGCTTTGTCTGCTTTTGGTTTGCTCAGAGTGGGTCTTCCATATGATATTGGAGATAGGGGGAGTTGTGCCAAACAGAGGGATTGGGAGATTGTGTATTCACCAAAGCCCTTATCTTTGAGTCTGAGGTCCGGTTGAGAAGCTTTTGATGTGGAAGCAAGTGAAGCAGGGTCAACATGGGATGAAGATGAAGCAGAAGCACGATTATTAGGAATCACCACTTCAGGTTTAGGATGAATGGAGTTACAATACTGAAATGGGTTCGGGTCACCTTGGATGGTGATCTCTTGACCTTCGTA
The DNA here is from genome assembly GCA_027924645.1 of Cunninghamia lanceolata. Taxonomy (NCBI): domain Eukaryota; kingdom Viridiplantae; phylum Streptophyta; class Pinopsida; order Cupressales; family Cupressaceae; genus Cunninghamia; species Cunninghamia lanceolata. The sequence goes on along the minus strand of BSBN01001907.1, from coordinate 73,758 downwards.
AGGGAACTTGATACACTGATGGTATGTTGACGACACTACTTTCAGAGCATGTATCCATGGTCTCCCAAGAAGAATGTTATATGCTAGCTCCATATTGAGGACTTGGCAAGACACATCTTTTACTATAGGTCCCACTCTGATTGGTAAAGTAACAATTCCCTTGGAAGTTCTCTCCTTCTCATCATGGCTTTTATAGTGATTTTCTTTTTTGGATCTATAGCCTTCTCTGAAAACCCCAATGTAAGGATTAGCTTCAAGGTGCAAATATTCAAACCAATTCCTCCATCGATTAGGACTCTTTTAATCTTGTGTTTGTGTATGAAGGCTTCGATATGAAGAGAGGCATTATGAGGTTGGGTGATTGACATATCATCCTTTTCAGTGAATGATAGGGAGTGAGGTGAGGTAATGTGACCTACCATGGTTTGAAACTATTCTTCAGCGAGGTTTGTTGGTATAGAGGCTTCCGCTAAAGCTTTGTCAAGTATGGCCCAATGAGACGAGGATAGACGCAGAAGTTCCAAAATGGAGATATGTGCAGGTGTCTTATGTAGCTGATCCAAGATACTGTACTGATTAGCCGGAGGGGCGGAGGCTCCTCTAAGAGTGACTCTTTTACTATGGGTGGTAACATTGCAATCCGGATCTTTGTTTATAGTGATCACATTGATGCATGAATCACCTTCCGAGATATGGTTAACAACATAGTCAAAGCTGACATTTGTGTAATTTGCGTTGTTAGATCCACTGTTGTTTTGGTTGGAAGGTCCTCCCTACTCATAGTTGGGAAGAGGATCCTTGAATGCCTAATGATCACTATTAGAGGTGTGTCCGTCAAGTGATATTTTGTTTTGTTCGATCAAGTCTTGGGTAGTGTGTTTGAGTGCAATGTAGTCATTGGTTTTGTGCCCCCTATTTCGGTGGAATACACAGAAGTCGTTGTCATTCCACCAATGAGGTTTGACTTTTGGTTCATATTCCCGCGCCATTGGAAGCGTTATGATCTTACTTGTGACTAACTTTCGTAGGGTGGTTTCTAATGATTCTCCCAAAGGTGTGAACTTTCTCCTAGGTTGAAAATTTGCAAAATGTGATTCAGTGTTTCTTGGTTTGTTTTGTGAGGGGTTATTTTGAGGAGTCAATAAGTTGAAGATTGGTTGTTTTGGTGCCACATTCTTGGCATCTACCACCCCATCATTTACAATGTTTTTGTTCTTTGTCCAGAATCTTGGTTTGTCTACGTTGGTGTTGGTATTAGGAGTGTCTTTATAGAGCTTAGTTTGACCTTTGGCGATTAAAGCTTTTTCAATGATTAGACCCATTTCAATGACCTTGCTAAAGGAAGTAGGACATTGGACTTGTATCTGATAGCTTAGGTTAGTTTGTAAGTTATCGACAAACATTTCCAGCATTTGTTTTTCAGGCATTTGATGTGGGCACTTACTTGCTAGTTGTCTCCATCTTTGTAGGAAGGCGGCGAAATATTCTCCACCTTTTTGCTTGGTGTTACAAAGATCTAAGATTGAGGTGTCATGCTCAATATTATAGGAGAAGTGTGTAACAAATTTGTCCACAAGTTCGTTAAATGTTCTAATGCCAGGTGGTAGTCTAGAAAACCACTCCATGGCTTGTCCTCCCAAGCTTCGTGGAAATAGTCGCATAAGGTAAGTGTCATTGTGTGTGACTTCAAGACAAGTAGCGTTGAATTCCCTAATGTGGTCCCTTAGATCACCCTTTCCTTGATATTTATCAAATTTTGGCACCTCAAATTTAGAGGGAAAAGGTATCATGATCAAGGTTCTATCAAAAGGATATGGTGAAATATCCTCTAGGGAGTAATGCTTAGTTGATGCTCCTGTTTGCATGTCCATGAATTGTTGTTGTAAAGCTTGGATTTGTTGGGTCATTAAACTCAAGGCATCCGTAGAATCAGTGGTTGCTTTGTTTTTGTCTATGGGTATTTCCTCATGTGTGCTTCCCTCAAGGTGTCTTTCTTCCTCAGATTCTTTTAGAGCTTCTACATCAAAATATTTAGGGAGCTTGACTCCTAGATGTGCTAGGTGTAGAAAGAATTTTGTAGGATCTTGGGCAAGTACTCTATCCATTAAGCATTGAAATCTTCGGTCTTGCTATGTTTGGAGGACCTCTTCCATAGAGATTTCCTCATCACTTTCGTGAGAGTTTGGGATAGTTTTCTCATCCATTTCAATCTATTTTTGTTTTTGTAATCTTGTTAAGACCATGCAAGGTGAATAGAGATGGGGATGGAATGAGTTTGAAATATTTGAGCAAGGTGCTAGAATGTGACAAGATTTGAGCAAGGTTCTCCTTAGATCAAATTGGTGTCAAACAAGTTGGGTGTACAAAACGATAGTCAAAGTAAGGATGATAGAAATCCGTTTACTTGATGTGGACTAGTCTTGCACAAGCCACTAGTGGAGTTTTGATAGAGAAGGATAAGTGATCCTTGATAGTGGAGATTCACTAGGTTTGTTTGAGATTGTGATGCGATCAAGAATAGCTTGGTTCTAACCTTGTTGGATTTTGGAAGAATTTTGCAAGATTTTGGATGATGAAAAGCAGTTATGGTGTGGAAGAAGAGAGAAATGGTTGATTTGCACAATTTAATCAGATTTTAAAAAACTGAGATAGGTTTGAAATGAAATTTTGAAAAGCTAAAAATTTTTCTCTTGGAAGGTACGGAATTGCTCTCTGGATTGGATGTGCAGCAGTAAATGCACCATAATAGAGTTCAAAAGCGCCAAAAGTCAGATCAAATGTGCAACTCTGGTATTTTTCAGATGCACTGCAACAGATATCGAATGCGTTGTAAGTCTTAGCAAATGCGTTGCAGGTTGAGGCAAAAGCATCATTCTGGTTTTAGTTTGGAAATTGTAGAGTTTTGGAACATTTTTCAAGATTTTTCTATTTTTGGGTGAAAACTTGGTCTTTTCTTAAATGTTGAGGTTCAATTTATGGCAAAAGACATAGCAAACACATAGAAGTTTTCATGATTTTTTATCTTTTGTTGTTTTTTATTTTTTTTGTATTTTTGGACTTTTTGACACAAAAACAAGTACACCATAGGCTGGATAGGACAATATTTGTTGAATCCTCTAGCTATGCATATTCATAGTGTGTAGCTCTAGGATTTGGTAGCACTGGCTCCCCTCCACGACACTCACTTCTCACGCATACCAGATCCGGGTTTCCTTAGGCTCGTACCCCTACCGAACCTTAGGATTGTCCCTGCTACCTCTACTAAGAATCACATGAATAGGGGCCGCTTCAAAGACTTCATCTTTTGTGTCAACAAATAGGGGTTTTTTGTTGATAACTGAGAGGGGGGGGGGTGAATCAGTTATCCTAATTATTTCCCTTATTGGACTTTCTTATTAATTGATGCAGCATTGAATCAAACACAAAAACATTACCATGAAATAAGAAACACATAACACAGTATTTTTGACGTGGAAACCCTGTTAAGGGAGAAAACCACGGGGTGATTAACCCAAAATTATTCTCTGTTAGAAGAATAGGAGATTACAAAAAAATGGCACTTGCCAATTAGGGCTCACTGCCCAAGCACACTGCTCACAAGAGGCCCACTGCCTACAAGAAGACACACTGTCTACAAAGTGATAAGAATCACAGTCTTGAACTGATTGGAAGCATCTGCATATGCTGGAGTTCAGTTCCGGTTAGGCTCAGTACACTGATCTGCTGCACTTCATCTTTCCTCTGTTCTTTATTCTGCTATCTTTCACATACCGGATCCTTTTTGCTACTTCTGCTCTGTTCTGGACTTATTCGCATATATCTTCACATTATCACTCACTTCACAACTAAATCCATCCTCTATATATATCTGCACAAGTAATTTCATCACCTTTCTAGTCGGCATCCGGAACAGTCTAGTTTCTTACAAACTCTTGTTCTGTCGGCTGAATCCTTCCTCACCAAGCAATGCGGATCAAGCATATACTTGTAGATATCATTAATCATGTCGGTCAAACATGATTCATGCCTTCACAACCTCTATCATCAATAGTAACACATCCGGAAAGTAGTCTGATACTCTGTCAGTCAGTTCTTCCTCTGTTTTCACTGTCTCTCAGGAATCCGGTACTCAACTATTCATATCTTTCTCCTTGTCCATCACCGGAGGCTAAATCCTTGGAATATACCACTCAAGGTAGTCCTCTTCACTTCCCCAAATCCACACTGCACCAAGACACTTCCTCTGAGAGATCCGGATCAATCTGTCGGACCTTGCCACATGCTCTGTTCTTGTTCACCGGACCACAACAATCTTTATTCTGACTTCCGGTAGAGACACATTATGACTTGCGGATATGTGGGATGACCTTTGTTGCCATCAATGACAACAACCATGAATCCATATAGTGTCTCTTGCCAACAATCTCCCCCTTTGGCATTGATGGCAACACTTAGTGAAAAATGACTAAGTGTTTTCACTATGCTCCCCCTTTGCTGATGCTCTGCCTTTATATACAATTTCCGGAACTCCCCCTTAGTTGGATTCCTCATTTTTCACTGCTCCTCACTCCCCCTTTGACATCAATGGCAAAGGGTAGGGTCCGCACATCAAAATTTTCAAAAATTTTCTATACATAGCCGCATATTTACATACTCACATATACTGAAGAATGTCTGCAAAGGATGTCTGCAATTGGATCATTTCTGTAGCCCAACTTTGCTTCATTCTGTCCAAAATTGAAATGTGACCACTAAACAAAAATGCAAAAGCTTCTGCCCGCTTGAGATCTGTCGGATCTTTTGTTTGGGCGGTGGTCTGAGCATCACTGATGGCCTCATGCATAGTTTCCAACTTAGGGATTATAATCCGTCTAAGTTCTCCCATCCGGTTAGTGATGTTCTTCCTTTCCTTCTCAAGATTCTTTATTTCATTCAAGACTGCAATAGTCTGACATTCCTGATTTATTATGGAGGAAGAGAGAGGATCAAAACTTTGAGATAAGCTTTGTAGCTTGTCCTGTTCCTCTTTTATTTTCTTATCAATTGCTGCTGTTGCCTTTGACCAGGATATACAAAATTTGTAGATGTCACCGCCATCCTTAAGAGCATTCTCTAAGCTCTTTATTCCAATGCTCACAATCTTCCTATCTTTAGAGATTAATTCTAATACTTCTGAAAATCTTTTATCCAAAAATTCCTTCCGGACCTTTTCTTCAGCTGATTTTTCTAGAGAATCAAAATGTGTATCAACACTGCTGACTAAGGTTTTTAGATTACCGGAAGAGGAGGCTGTCGGATCTATCTGGATTGATGGCATAATCTTTACAAGTACTCCGGAAGCAGCCTCTATCAACTCACAGTCTTCCATATGAGACTTCAGGAGTTTTTCATTTGCCTTGGCATTTGCAAATGAAGCTATCTTCATTGTTTGTACCGGAGAGAGAGAGTCAAAGTCGAATGGGCCTTTTAGAAGCTCCGGTTCATCAATCTCTAAAGTTTCTTTGCTCAAAAATTGTTGAACAGTTTGTGCAGTGTCTCTTGCCGGAGACAGATGTTTCTTTTCTTCTGCAGTCTTGGAACTGTCAACCTCTTTATCTTTCACCACTGCTTCCTTCTCCTGTAATTTCTCTTCTTCTTTGGATCCGGAGACTGTAGGGGAAACCGGAGGAGAGATGCTAGCTTGTTCATAGGCCACTTCTTCTGGAGCAGAGGGTTCCAAGTCCTCAGCTGTTTCTGTACCTAAGTCCTCTACAACAGGAAGATTGAACCTTTTGAAGGCCTTCCGGAGGATCTCTTCTGTCTCTTGGGCCACTTTGTCAGTCTCACCAAGCATGAGTTGATTCATCCTGGCTTTACTTCTGAACTCATCTTTGCAGTCCTTGAAGATTATGTTCATTGTCTTGGGATCAATTTGAGGATATAGCTGAATAGCTATCTGCTCCCGGATCTCAAGATCTTTTGCATGAGCATTGTTCTTTCTTACTTCCAATTCCTTTTCTAGGCTTTTAGGAATAAGAGATATGATCTCAATGAAAGCCTTATTATATATGTTCAGATATTTGACTGTGGCTTCCTGCAGAGTCTTTTGGTCAGCCTCACTGAAGTTATCATAAGATTCAGTCATTGGTTGAAGGTTTCCATCCACCGTGACCGACTTGATTACATTCTCTAGAGACAGAGTGGGCTTTTCAACAGATACCTCTGCCATTTCTTCCTTGTCTTGTCCTGAGGAGGGTTTACCGGATCCTTTCTTCTTCTGCTTCTTTATTTCTTTTACTCCCTCATCTGACTCTGTTTCCTCTTCATCCTTTTGGCTTTTATAAGCCCTTGTGGCTTTTGTCTTGGATCTTTTACCGGATGCCTGGACTTCCGGTTTTGAACTTTTGGTGGAGGGAGGTGCAGATCTTTTTGATGATCTGGTCCGGGTGGGAGTTTCAACCGGAACACTTTCTTTACTTTTCTCTTCTTCCTCAGCCTTCCTCCTCTTTTCCCGGCTGGCATCAAGTGCCTCTTTTGAGATGCCTAGGCCTTGAGCAATATGCTCAACTTCTTTTCTTACCTTCCTCTTTATCTCCGGTTCCCTGAGTTCTACATGTAACTTTACACTCAGTTCCTCAAAGGTTCCAAACCTTTCTGCCTTAGGATCTTTGGGCTGGCTTAGCATGTGTTGAACATGCAGCTCTACTATCTGTTCATCCACTTCATACCCCATAGGCATGATCCAGACAGTCCTTGGCTCCACTGCCTCCATCAGACACTGATCTGTTTCTACCATGAAGCATACTGTGTCTTTGTATTTTTCAACAAGGGATTGGGGTATTCTTTCTCTTGCATGCATCATGCTTTGGAAGTTCTTGAAGTAACCCCATAGAGCTGTATTTCTTGCTTTTGCATCCCCAAGTCCATGCAAATAGTCTCTGATTTGAATGGCAACCGGTCTGTCATTCTGCCATATCCATCCACTGGATCCGGGAAGCTCATTCATGTAGTAAAAGAAGAGACAAAGGATCAGATTGCCATATTTGAAGGAGTTTTTCTTGTCCTTCTTAATCTTCTGCAGATTTTCAAAGAGTTGGTTTACTAGAAGTTCGCACAAGTCATAGTCTGCATTCTCCTTTAACATCTGATAGGCTGTGTAGATTGCAGTTCCCGGTACTGAATTTTCCCTACTGGAGTGATAGATTTTGTAACCAATTATCATAGCTGCAAATTTGACATCCGGTTCAATGATGTCATCAATTGTCATAGCTCTCTTGTCAAACTTGGATCCGGTTGCATCACTGACTGTCTGATTTTTGACAGATTTGAGAACAGGTAATCCACCGGATGAGTGCAGACCGGTTACAGCCCTAATTGCGTCCTTGGTGATCTTGAAGGGCTTGTTCAACCATAGGAAGTTGTCATGTACTCTACTTAGTACATACCGGACCCATTCATCTTCTTCAAAACAGGGGAAATGAATGCACTGTGCAAAGTGTTTGTCCTGGATGGCTTTATACTGAGGTTTGATCTCAAAGGAGTCATCTATCAATTGTTTGTGATAGATATCCATCAGTTTTGATTCTCCAAAGTCTTCAAGATTCGCATGGATGTAAACCCTAATATCTTCCGTATGCAATACACCATGAGGAACACTAGAGAAGGCTCCTAGTGGATCTACCTCCAATGATTTGTAAGGATGTTTCTTGAATGAGGGGCGAGGTCTATCAGAGATCTTAACTATATTTGGAGTAGCCATTCTTCAAAGATTTGCAGTGAGGTAATGAAAAACGGAGAATACCTTATGCGCCTTCGATTTGCACGGAGTGATTGGATTGATTTCTTTATGCAATGACTTCGGTAGGAGATCCTTGGTGTGCTTGATGAATCTTGTTGCAGAGCTCCACTATTCGCTTCTTCTTGAGTGCAGAATGAGCAAATGACTTTTGAGAAATCCCTTATATTGCTCCGCGAACCCTAATATCTGTCTGCAATAAATGCTTCACCTACATTAATCCGGTTTGCCTTGTCTGGATAGCTTGGAGTAACCCGGATTAGTCCTGATCTGTGAATATCATCCGGATCTTTCAATCATGAATAAATCGAGGTAACATATTACAAGAACATCCCAAACATTCTGTCCAATCCGCAGAACAAGATAGTGCACTTCCGGATCTCTCCGGACCTTTTTGTAATCCTTTGTCATACCGGAGCATCTCCCTGAACAGGTCTTATTTGATCGATCACAGCTTCTTCATAACTCCATGCGGACCTCTGAAAACTTGACTGAAGCATCTCAAGACTCATATCTGCAAACCCTTTAATCCGCATCTTGTGCCACATCCGGCACCACTTGTTTGGCTGGGGGAACAGGATTTTTTTGAGTCTCCCCCTGAGCCTGAGCTCACTTTTTAATTTCCGGAAGAAATATCAGCACCAGAGTCTGGTGCGGATCCGACCTCTACATTCTCTGAACTTTTCTTCACCCAAATCTTGCTCATCTGATTCCTAACTTCATCCGCATTCATCTTTTGTTTACCCTTGTCTTGATTCTGATTATACACCGGACCTCTTTTGTCCTGATTCTTGTTTCTGCAGACTTTAGCATTATGACCAGACCTATTGCAGATTTGGCAAATAACATTTCTTTGCATATTTGACTGATGTCCTCTTGATCTGCATTGATTAGCCATATGACCTACTCTATTGCATGTAAAGCATCTACCTTTGAATGATTTGTTTACTTGCATAATTCTGCATTCATGGGATTTGTGTCCATACCTTTTGCAGTTGAAGCACTGTCCGGAGAAGGATGAATTAATCTGATTCATTCTCATTCTGCACTGATTAGCTTTGTGACCAAAGTGGTTGCAGCTGTGGCAGTATCCATTGAAGGATGGATATCTTTGAGCATTTGGCTGTCTTACCGGAGGTCTTCTAGGCCTGCTCCTTGGATTTTCTGATCCAAGATTCTTCTGACCGGATCCGGAGCTTTCTCCTTTCTCATATCCCAAACCATACTTGTCATCTGTCCTCTTTTGACTTCCAAGAAGAACTTCAAGTTGAGCAGAACTTATCTTGAATTTCTCTTTATATTCATTTGCTGTTTGAAGGTCTCTTTTGAGAGAGGCAATTTGATCCTCAAGTTTTTCTTCATTATCTTTGGCATCTTCAAGATCAGATTCAAGATGTCTGATAATCCTGTCCATCTGGTGGCATTCTTCTGATTTTTCTTTAAGAGATTGTCTTAGATTGTCTTCAGCCTTTCTTTTTTCTTCAATCTCTTGAGTAAACTTTATAGTTCCTGATTCCATTTCATGTCTTAACATAATGACTTCTTTTGATAACTTTTCACATAACTTGGTTTGCTCAGTCAATTCTTCATTTGTATTGCTTTCTTCACTTTGTCTTGCCAACTGTTGGAGCAGCTCCTTTCTCTTTTTCATAGAGAGACTTAATTTGTCTTTTAATTCTCTCATGAATTCATCAGCCTGTTTGAGTCTTTCTTTTAATTCATTGACTTCAGAATTTGACTGTTCAAGATCCTCAAGGGCAGTCTTGAGTTGCTCCCTTAAACCATATGCATCCATTTGAGTTCCCAGATCTTCCTCAAGCTGTTAGGCTCTATTGGGAGGAACTTAGCTCTGATACCAATTGTTGATAACTGAGAGGGGGGGTGAATCAGTTATCCTAATTATTTCCCTTATTGGACTTTCTTATTAATTGATGCAGCATTGAATCAAACACAAAAACATTACCATGAAATAAGAAACACATAACACAGTATTTTTGACGTGGAAACCCTGTTAAGGGAGAAAACCACGGGGTGATTAACCCAAAATTATTCTCTGTTAGAAGAATAGGAGATTACAAAAAAATGGCACTTGCCAATTAGGGCTCACTGCCCGAGCACACTGCTCACAAGAGGCCCACTGCCTACAAGAAGACACACTGTCTACAAAGTGATAAGAATCACAGTCTTGAACTGATTGGAAGCATCTGCATATGCTGGAGTTCAGTTCCGGTTAGGCTCAGTACACTGATCTGCTGCACTTCATCTTTCCTCTGTTCTTTATTCTGCTATCTTTCACATACCGGATCCTTTTTGCTACTTCTGCTCTGTTCTGGACTTATTCGCATATATCTTCACATTATCACTCACTTCACAACTAAATCCATCCTCTATATATATCCGCACAAGTAATTTCATCACCTTTCTAGTCGGCATCCGGAACAGTCTAGTTTCTTACAAACTCTTGTTCTGTCGGCTGAATCCTTCCTCACCAAGCAATGCGGATCAAGCATATACTTGTAGATATCATTAATCATGTCGGTCAAACATGATTCATGCCTTCACAACCTCTATCATCAATAGTAACACATCCGGAAAGTAGTCTGATACTCTGTCAGTCAGTTCTTCCTCTGTTTTCACTGTCTCTCAGGAATCCGGTACTCAACTATTCATATCTTTCTCCTTGTCCATCACCGGAGGCTAAATCCTTGGAATATACCACTCAAGGTAGTCCTCTTGACTTCCCCAAATCCGCACTGCACCAAGACACTTCCTCTGAGAGATCCGGATCAATCTGTCGGACCTTGCCACATGCTCTGTTCTTGTTCACCGGACCACAACAATCTTTATTCTGACTTCCGGTAGAGACACATTATGACTTGTGGATATGTGGGATGACCTTTGTTGCCATCAATGACAACAACCATGAATCCATATAGTGTCTCTTGCCAACATTTTTGGTATACTAAACAAGTGGCTAAGTAGTCAAGGCAACCGTTCGAGTGGTTACACGTGCGGCGACACTACTCTCCGTTATGGATTCTCCCAGCCTCCAAGGGTTACACCTTGGAGGGTTTTGGGGGAGGTTGGTTGTCGGTGTAACACAGTAGCACTCGTTGCAGGAGGCTTTTGCCTCAAGCACAATTCATTTTAAGTGGATTGGTAGGGCTTGGCTTTAGCCTATTACCACTCAGGGTCGTTCCCACTTGGACAGGCGGGCATCCAAGGGTAGGCCCCTCTAAAGGTTATACAGATGGAATAACAAGTCTAGCATTCTGGTCACCCAATAAAGGGGAGAAAATAAGCCTATTGTCATTCAACAGTCACAGAATACACTGATTTATCCAATCCTAGTTAAAAGAAAAAAAACTAAATGGGCTATCTACTTGTGCACTCACGCATTTGTTAAATTTGAAGTGTTTAAAAGATAGCAATGTTCATTCCTGTTTGTGAGATAGCAATGTTCTAAATTAGGAAAGAAAACAACAATGCAAAGATAGCAGTGGTTCAGTTACTATCCTCCTAGTTAAAGACTATGTGAGATTTGCATGCATGCATTTTTTTTTAACTTTTTCCCTTAATTAATCTAACTGAACTAACCAATGCAGCTAAATGATCTATTCCAACCTCTAATCCTGCAAGACAAATGTTAGAATCAACCTAAAAAATCACTAGAAAATCTAAAAACCCTAATGAGAAACCAGATGCACTGCTATGCAGTCTGTATGCGCAGAAACAAAGCACGCAAGCGTCGTTTTATAGATGCACTAAGAAAGATGTCAAAAGCGCAAGAAAATGAGATAGAAGTGTCATTTTAACAAATGCGCTGTGAGACAGTATGAAAGCATCGTAAGGTAGTTTGTATGTGCTGGAGTTACGTAGGTGCCAAAACAGGAAGTATAAGCGCCGGAACAGGAAATGCATGCGCCGTAACCGTAAAAGCGTCGGAACAATGAGAAGATGTGCTGACTTGTGAGGTATATGCACCATAAGATTGTATGTGTTGTGACAGGAGGTAAATGCGCCAATTCAGAGGATGTATGCACCAGATGAATCTGTCAGAAGCCTGTATGACACCTGTACGGAACCTGTCACTAAGAAAACTCAGATTTTGATTAGATTAGGTGCAAGAGCCCCACGGTGGGTGCCAGAAATGTAAGGGTAAAAATGGGATAATCAATTGAATATTAAAAACCCAAACATCAATGAAATATGAAGATAAAAAGGAGATTAAAAGTTGAGAAAGAGACTTACAACCTTTTACCTTGCGTCTTCCATTGTTCGCCTATTCTTTCTTGATCTTTTGGTGATGAAGATGGCCCTCATGAAGCTTGCTTCCTTGCTTCGATTCCTCAAGATGACAAAGAGAAGTGGCTCTGATACTTGGTGTGTTAAAGATGAGCTTCAACACACTTTGAAATGGATGGATGATGAATGATATGAAATGGGGTGCCAATGGTGCACTATAATTCCTGCAGCATAAGTTTACTCAAATGATGGATGATGAAATGAAGAAGAAGAGGGTTGTATTTATAGAGTTGTGTGAGAGAGTATCAATGGTTAAGAAGAAATAAGAAGATCAATGGAGGAGAATGGTTGAGGAACGTGCAACAAATAGAAGAAGGACATGTGTCATTCAAAAGGAAGCTTTGTTGAGTTAACTGCTTTCTTGATGAGGATGAGTCTTTGTTTTTCTTAAATTAGAATATATCTTTCTAATTTAAAAACAAAGTTTCTTTAAAGTTGCTTTAACTCAACTTTTGCTTTTGCGTGACAAGAAGAATTTATTTTTAGAAGATATTGAAGATTTTTTAGAAGATAAGAAAGCATAATTAAATAAATAGATTTATTTAATTACTTGTGGATAATTTTGGAAGAATAAATAAAATATTTAATATATTTTATTTTTGGAGATTTAATTTAAATAAATTTGCATTTTATTTAAATTTAGAAGAATGGATGATTTAATTAAATAATTAAAATTATTTAATTATTTAGAAGAATAAAGTTGATGTAGATGGAATTAATTAAATAAATGTAATTTATTCAATTAAATGGGAGAAAGTGAATCAAATAAATAAATAAATTTATTTATTTATTGATAGAGGAATATGAAGATGAAATAAATATTTAAAATATTTATTTGAGTATAGTCATGTCATTTTTAGGTGTATACAGTTATAATAAGGACTACATACTTACAAAACATAAATTTTAAATGAATTCATTTGATCCCCCAAAAGGTAAATCAAAAGTGGTTTTTTATCAGCATTTTGATAGGTGTAAAGGAGACTCCATTATAAGTATGGTTTAAAACTAGCAGGGTTCTATCCAAGGGGGTTTGAATCTAAGGGGGTTTGATCAAACCATCTTCAATTAAAATCTTTTAAATGGAACCTTTCAAGGCTTAAATAATTGTATTTTCTAAAAATATGAGATTTTAGCAAAAATCAGGACGTCCCAGGAACTGTAACCCATTATTATGGCAACACCACAAATTTGAATCATAATGTTGAATATGGTTTTTATCCATTGAAAACAAAATGGCTCTCCCTCAATTTTTCCTTTTGAATATGGCAGTTTGCAATACATGGAGTTGTTTGCAAGACGTCATCTTGTAAGTAGTCCTTTAAGCAATTAGTTGCACTATAATGACCACCTTTTTTGCATTACAAAAAGACTGTGCAATGTAAAGTCTCAAAGATTGAACATCAAATTCTCTTTCCATTAAATATTATATTGCATTGAAAAGGCTCTCCCCACACTCGGAGGTGGTAACTGTTGCTTTTTTCAAACCATAAGGCTGCATTTCAGGGGCGAGACACTCCAAATACCTTTGTAGTGTTGCAAAAAAAAGTGAAATACGGTTTGATGACATGGGCATGTTTGTTGCCAATGCTTTTTTATAAAACAATGGCTCATAATGACCACAAAGAGGGTTCTCATTGTGAAATAATATTGAATAAGGATTTATTTGTAGATTAGTGTTGAAATGTAAGCATTTATTTTTGGTGGTTGTGGACCACAATGCAATTGATATATTCAACCATTTGGAGATCCATCGTATGCAAAATGTATCACCCCAAAGCCCTCTTTCTATTTCAGATAGAGAAGCTGAAGCAAACAATCGCATTCTAGAGAAATATGTATTGACATCATAAATACCGTGCATCTCGTAAAATATTTCTAGATGTAATTCATATGCAAATGCGTGTAATGCATCATAATCATGTCGTGCTTGACATAACAAAAAGTGATCAATTAATCCATTACGTAATTGAATAGATGTGTAATGAAAAATGTAGAACTTTGAGTGTGTGAAATAAACAATCTCATGGGGTGTAGACAAATAAATCTAGCCTAAATAAATGTTCCTTTTTCAAGGCATTATCAATGTCAAGAGTAGAGTGTTGTTTACGTATCCTATAGCTTTCAACATTCAAAACATTAGCCATTATCTTTACTATAGCTAAAAGCAAATGTTCTTTAACTATACAAGTATTTGTTGTATTGAAGAATACAATCATAAGAGGAAAACAAAGAAATAATTGTTACTTGATTTGCAAGAATGCCATATATTTTGTAGAAGATGTAAAAGAGCATGACAACCAAGAACAAAGTATTAGTCTTCTTCATTAACCAACAAGAAATACATAACATTGAATGGTTATTTCTATACTTTTATTGAATACTTTGTTAAAGAATTTGGGGAATAATATGATAACAAATACGTCATAATAAAGCAAGAGTCAAGTTTGTAAAATGTTAATTTGAGATGTACACATTTCAAATAGTAATTAATTGTCCTAACATTTGTCATTTTTATTCTTTCATGTTGCTTCGTTTCATCCACATCTATCTATTTTTGTTTCATGTAGAAATGGTTTTGTGTAGTTTTTATACTTCTAGTTCTAACTATTTCTTTAGTAGGTTTTTGGAACACAGTAAAAAATTGAGTAAAGAACAACTTGATTTATGAGAAATAGTGTGTTGTAATCAGTGTAGACATCTACTAATACAACAAAACTATTTGGTTATGGTTTAAAACAACTATTTTCTTGTCACCCACATCACCGATAGTGCTAGTCATGTTTTCTCTATTCTCACATCATAAAGAAGGCTTGGGTTTGATGCCAATAATAATTTGGCCACTAATTAGTTATACCTGGACACAACTGACATACAAGGGTAATTTTCAATTGGTTCCATTTAGACCTTGTTCTGATACATGATGCTTTGTGTATTTTGAATTTTCCTTTTATTGTGGTGGGGTTTGGGGGTGCTCCTTGTCGCAGCCACAACAACAACGCTAAGTCTCCACATTGCTGCTGCTACTGCATGGCTCATCCTGTGCTTACATATTTTCTCTAATTTGTTTCATTGATGATATTCTTATGTGCTATAAACCTTAGGAGTCATAATATAGCATGAATCTTCTTGGGATCTGTAAGGATTCATCCTCTAGGTCACAACATAAGTGAAGGGACTGGAACCCTAGAAAGCTAGCACAACAAAAGCCTTGTAATCACGTAGCTAGACCAAAGATGGTACCACAGGGATTCAAACCCGCGACTTGCCTGCCTCAACAAAAATAAATATTTTGCCAAAGGAAGGCACATGGATTGATTCGATAAAAAATGTGCACTTATATGTAAACCTAATAGAAACCCACAAATGGACTGTAAACATAGCCCACTCAAAAGAATGTAAAAACCTCATAGATCAAAAGTTAAATCGCCGACAAAGGAAGAAGGGTTGACTTATTCCGTACCTTTTCTGACGCATCATCTTTCAAGGAAGAGAATTTGCTAGTGCCTTCATATACTTCTTTGAATCCCCTCGTGTGAAGAAAAACCATTGCTTATCACGATTCCCTCCCGTTCCCTAAAAGCACAATCTTCCTGACAAGTCAGAGGGCTTGTTCTTGTAAAGATCTATCTATGTAATCAAGTCCAAATACATGTTGTGTTTGGAGGATTTGGATATTTTTTTTCCTCAGATAATGGCAAACCAGTTCTTCCTCTGTTGGATGAAATCATAAACCTAGAGGAAAATCCTTCAAATCTCCCATGAATGCTCCTCGTGCAACCACCATACTGCATGCAAACCCCCCTCTGTCTCTCTCCCTCCCTCCACGTTATGAAAAAAATGAATTCTATAGAATGCGATATACCCACGATGTAGGTAGGGAAAATTTTCAAGTCCTATTAGGAAAGTCATTGCCTTAAAATATTTTTACTATGGCCTTCTCAGTTATCGGCAAAATTTAACCTTTTGAAACCTTTGTGTAATGCCCCGCCAAGAAACCCTAGAGAACAGCTCGACTATGCTAACCAAAAGGGAATTTTTTTTTAAGGAAAGAAATAACAAAGAAATGTAAATCATAGTAAGATCAACATCATAATCACTTGAATGTAAAACAATGTCAAAGCATATGAATTATCAGTGTCGCAACAAGGATTATTAATAAAACATGCTAACTATCATATGAAACCACACATGAGGATAATCATGAATGTCACCAACATGAATGTAGCATCTACCAACATCATATAATGTACAACATCAACTGTCTAACATACCCTAAATATTCCTATTATTTTACCTTCATCTTCATGCTCCTTAGCCAGACTATCTTCACATCCAAGATGAGAATGGAGGGGCACTACACTTTGTTGGCAAGAGACACTATATGGATTCATGGTTGTTGTCATTGATGGCAACAAAGGTCATCCCACATATCCGCAAGTCATAATGTGTCTCTACCGGAAGTCAGAATAAAGATTGTTGTGGTCCGGTGAACAAGAACAGAGTATGTGGCAAGGTCCGACAGATTGATCCGGATCTCTCAGAGGAAGTGTCTTGGTGCAGTGCGGATTTGGGGAAGTCAAGAGGACTACCTTGAGTGGTATATTCCAAGGATTTAGCCTCCGGTGATGGACAAGGAGAAAGATATGAATAGTTGAGTACCGGATTCCTAAGAGACAGTGAAAACAGAGGAAGAACTGACTGACAGAGTATCAGACTACTTTCCGGATGTGTTACTATTGATGATAGAGGTTGTGAAGGCATGAATCATGTTTGACCGACATGATTAATGATATCTACAAGTATATGCTTGATCCACATTGCTTGGTGAGGAAGGATTCAGCCGACAGAACAAGAGTTTGTAAGAAACTAGACTGTTCCGGATGCCGACTAGAAAGGTGATGAAATTACTTGTGCGGATATATATAGAGGATGGATTTAGTTGTGAAGTGAGTGATAATGTGAAGATATATGCGAATAAGTCCAGAACAGAGCAGAAGTAGCAAAAAGGATCCGGTATGTGAAAGATAGCAGAATAAAGAACAGAGGAAAGATGAAGTGCAGCAGATCAGTGTACTGAGCCTAACCGGAACTGAACTCTAGCATATGCAGATGCTTCCAATCAGTTCAAGACTGTGATTCTTATCACTTTGTAGACAGTGTGTCTTCTTGTAGGCAGTGGGCCTCTTGTGAGCAGTGTGTTCGGGCAGTGAGCCCTAATTGGCAAGTGCCATTTTTTTGTAATCTCCTATTCTTCTAACAGAGAATAATTTTGGGTTAATCACCCCGTAGTTTTCTCCCTTAACAGGGTTTCCACGTCAAAAATACTGTGTTATGTGTTTCTTATTTCATGGTAATGTTTTTGTGTTTGATTCAATGCTGCATCAATTAATAAGAAAGTCCAATAAGGGAAATAATTAGGATAACTGATTCACCCCCCCCTCTTAGTTATCAACAATTGGTATCAGAGCTAAGTTCCTCCCAATAGAGCCTAACAGCTTGAGGAAGATCTGGGAACTCAAATGGATGCATATGGTTTAAGGGAGCAACTCAAGACTGCCCTTGAGGATCTTGAACAGTCAAATTCTGAAGTCAATGAATTAAAAGAAAGACTCAAACAGGCTGATGAATTCATGAGAGAATTAAAAGACAAATTAAGTACACTGATGCAGAGAATTCCTCTAAGGGCGTGATCTAACTTCTTGTGAGAGTTGGGCCCGCCACTTTAAATATCGTATTCAACATCTTGGATCTGAACCTTCCCTATAATCTCATCCTTGGTTGTCCATGGATTCATGCCATGAAGGCCGTGCCATCCACCTATCACCAATGTATCAAGTATCCCTACAACGACACATAAATCGCCATAGCCGGTGATCTTGATGCTTTCCAATATTGTAGCCACTTGAGAGAGACACCTCTACATCAAGTGCCCATCAACAAGGGAATTCCACCTTCCACTTCATCACATTATGTTGATCCATCCACATTATCAAAATCTACCACTACATTCATTCTACCTCTTAATCCCAAGGTTCAGATCCATGACAAAGGATGTGGATAATATAAGATGGAGAGCTCATACTACATTGGCAAGCTGCCAATATCACTAAAGTCTCACAGAAAACCTAGCCCAATCAAACCAAAGTATACTATTTCTGCTGCCCCCACCAACTTCACAAAATGGGGCAAATTAAGCAAAGAAGATGTAAGTGAGGATGTCTCCACGTGGCTCTACAAAGATGAAGAAGAGGTCAAGCATGTACAATTACTAGTAGAATAATATGGGAAGGGATATGAGTTCGTGTAACAATAAGGATATGATGGACATAGTGGGCTTGGTTCAAACAAAAATGGTAGGACAAAACCCATACAACCAACCATGCAACATTGCAACAAAGGGCTAAGGTACACATCACAAAGAGGGAACACTCCTAGTACTAAGTTGCTCTTGGGTAAGGATGCGAGTACTTCTAAAGACATTGAGACATCAAGGGACCCTCCCGAGCCTGAATATTCTCAACCTAACCCACCTGATGGTTCTACCTCGATCAACATCTTCTGGGATCCTGATGATACCTCTATATGCACCTTAACTCCTATATCCCTAAGCTTTATGAACACTGATGATAACTTTCCTTTAGTCCACCCCCAACTCATAGATTGGGATCAACATGTACCACCTAGCTTGGATTTGTTTGAAAACGATGAAGCTGTTGCTGAGTTTATGGGACTTCACAACCACATATCAAATGGGGATCATAAGGTTGGTTACATCATGGATCTTGATGACACTGCCTACTTTGAAGAGTCTACTCCACCCTTCAGTCGCAAAAGTGAAAAAGAAAATAGGTCTCTAGATGGAAACTGAAAGGCACCTTTTGACCATAAAAAAGTAAAAATAAAGGACGTACTGAGGGTGAAAACCTCTTCGAGGCACCCAAGGATGGAGGTTGGAAGTGCTCCCCATTACAAAAGAGAGATCACCACTATTGGTAGAGAAATCAATAGAAACAATTATTGGTATTGAAGATAATCTGAGGATTGTCCACTTTGCTGAATCATTGACATAAAAAGAAAAACCTAAGTTTGCGGGTTTTTTCTCAGCAGGGCAAGTTAATTTCACATGTTCATATGCTAACTTGCTTGAGATTGATCCTACATCACCTACCACTACTGCCAAATGCCAAGCCAATAAAGTATAAGTTATGAAAAATGTATTCATAAATAACACTTTTGGTCAAAGTAGAACTAAAGAAGTTACTAGATGTTAGTTTCATTCAACCCATAGATTATCTAGAGTGGGTCTCTAATCTGGTACCAGTCACCAAACCAAATGGCCAAATCAAAATTTGTGAAGATTTCTGAGATCTAAACAAAGCTTGTCCAAAAGATGATTTTCCATTGCCAAAAATTGATATTATAGTCGACCTTATAGCAGGATATGAGATGCTTTCCCTTATGGATAGTTTTTCTAGTTACAATCAAATCAGGATAGCCCCTGAAGATTAGCATAAAACAACTTTCACTTGTCCATGGGGTACTTATTGCTGGAATGTCATGCCCTTCAGTCTAAAAAATGCCAGAGCAAATTACCAAAGGGCAATGACAACAATCTTTCATGACTATATGCATATGTTTATGGAAGATTATGTGGATGATCTATTAACCAAATCAGTTACACGAGACAATCATTTGGACGTATTGGACAAGGTTTTCACACAACTTGAAGAGTACAAGGTCAGGCTAAACCCTAAGAAATGCATTTTCAGAGTCACCTCAGGAAAACTACTGGGTTACATCATCTCTCATCAGGGAATTGAAGTTGATCCTGCTAAGGTGAAAGCTATCATGGACATGCCTCCACCAACAACTCTCAAACAACTACGCAATTTATAGGGAAAGTTACAGTCAATTAGGAGATTCATTTCACAACTAGCAGACATATGTACTGAATGAGTAAAATAGTTCATTTGCTTCGTAAAGGAGTACCCTTCATATGGACTAAACACTATCAAGAAGCTTTCCAACAAATCAAAGATTATCTGCTGTCTCCTTCAGTCTTTATGCTGCCAATTGCTAGAAAACCTCTTATATTGTACATCTCAACTACCTCTTCAGCACTGGGGGCACTCCTATCACAAAATAATGAAGAAGGGAAAGAACACACAATCTATTACATCAGCAAAATATTGGTAGGGTATGGGATTAATTATAGTCTGATTGAACGTGATTGTCTTATGGTGGTTTTTTCCACTCAAAAGTTTCAACATTACATGTTGAACCATCAAACAAAGCTCATCGACCCTTTAAAATATTTATTCAATAAGGCAGCCTTGATAGGATGGTTGGCAAAATGGGTCATGATCCTAAGTGAATTCGACATAGAATACATTGACCGTAAATCAATAAAGGGACAAGTAATAGCAGACCAAGTAGTAGAGGCACCCACAACAACTGATCATCCGTTGGTTACAAATTTTCCAAATGAATCAATCTTTGTCATAGAAGTTCCAAAAACATGGGCACTATTCTTCGATGGTTCTTGCATAAATCATGGTTTAGGGGCCGGAGTCCTTTTTATCACACCACAGGGAGATGCTATTCCTAAAGCATTCAAGATAGTCTTCTCTTATATGAATAATATCGCTGAGTATGAGGCATTACTTACTGGATTATGTATGGCCATTAATTGGAAAATCATGAAATTGCAAGTCTTAGGTGATTCACAGCTCGTAATCAAGCAGGTCAACGATGGATACGACACAAAGGATAAAAATCTTATGCCATACAAGAGAATGGTAGACAGTTTCAAGATTTACTTCGATACCATTATCTTCGACTAGATCCCTTAGATTCAGAACAGAGCGGTTGATGCAATGGCCACTATAGGATCTCTCTTGGATATTCTGAACAACGCACCTCAATTTGAGTTCTTGGTGGAACAACTATTGATCCCTACCTTTGACATTCCTAAATCTGAGCTAGTGTACAAAATTATTGGTCTCGAGTCTCCCTGGTACAATGACATTTACAAATACTTGCATAACCAAACCATTCCCACTAACTTATCCTCTAGCCAACGCAAATCCTTTATTCACCAAGCTGCTAAATATGTCATCATTGGTGACACCCTCTACCACTCTGTATTTGATAACACCCTCCTAAGATGTCTCGATGCTGAGGAAGCATAAATGACCTTACACAAAGTACATGAGGGTATATGCAGAGCTTACTCTAGTGGTCTTACTCTAGCTAAAAAGATCATAAGAACTGGATATTACTGGCCCATGATGGAGCGAGATGCATACCACTTTGCTCAGAAATGTTGACAATGTCAAATACATGGAGATCTTGTGCATGCACCTGCCCAGGACCTTTAACCATTCACATCCCCATGGCCCTTCTCTCAATGGGGGCTTGACCTTGTGGGAAAAATCCATCCAACCTCCGCCAATGGCCATAAATTCATCATCACAACCACTGAATACTTCACAAAGTGGATCAGGTTATTCCCATGACATACATCACTGGCAAACAAATCGCTAAGTTCATTCTTAATTATATTATATGTTGGTATGGTGTTCCTCAATCTATTGTCACAAACAATGGCTATCCTTTCAAGAATTAGGATGTCAGTGAGCTTTGTGAAATATTCCACATCCAACACCATTTTGCCACTTCGTACTATCCCTAAGGCAACGGTCAAGCTGAGGCATCAAATAAGACCATTATAAAAATCCTCAAAAAGACTGTCAATGACGCTGACCGTGATTGGCATATTCAACTCAACCCCGCCTTGTGGGCTTACCAAACCAACATCCATATACCCACAGGAGCCACTCCATACTCCCTTGTCTATGGTTTTGAAGCCATCTTGCCCATTGAGGTCGAGTTACCCTCTTTAAGAGTATCAATGCAATAATTTGTGGATGATGAAGAGTACAGAGTATCTAGGTTACATGAGTTGGAGTTGCTGGACGAAAGAAGACAAAATGCACTGGCTCATTTACAAGCATATCAGAATTGTCTCAGTTACAGTTACAATAAGAGAGTCAAGGTTTGATAATTCAACATCAAAGACTTGGTACTAAAAGAGAATCCTAAAAATTAATTGGATCAAGAGAAGCCAGGGAAATTTGAGCCAAATTGGTCCTTATGTCATCACTGCTACATATGGATCAGGGGCATATCAACTCACCACTCTTAAAGGTGAACCACTACTGGAGCCAATCAACAGCATGCACCTTCACAGATACTATACCTAAAAATAAAAAAAATTAGAAAAAATAAAAAAAATCAAAAAAGCAAAAAAATAGTAAAGAGAAATAATTCATCCAATAGTGAAAACCACTCTGGTGGCGCTTTGGATAAGTACCATGGTGAAAACTTGGCAAACAGGCACCATGTGTAGTCGGTCTTTGCTCTAGTGTCTACCATCATTCTATCTGGTCTTTCGCTTTACCCTTCACATAATCCACATCATAATCTGCAATAAAACTTTGATGTCCTTCTCATGGCCTGAGAATAGTTGACATTTAGCATCCTTCACTTTTCATTTTTCATCCATCTTTTTCCTAATAACCTTGTCCTACACCTAATTGAGGGCAACTCCTGATCCTAAACTCGGTATTGGAGGACACCTTACGAAAACTATCAAAAATCTAAAAAATCAAAACTATCAAAATAAAAAAATCAAAACATATCAAAATCCAAAAAAATAAAACATGGCAAAAATTAAAAAAAAAGCAAATATTCCCAAAAACAAAACAAAAAACCAAATAGTCAACCAAAAATCCAAGCAATAACCATGTCAGTCCACCCTTGTCGAACTACGTTGCCTCTGTGACTTCACGTAGGCAAGGCCATCTTCGATGAGCCCTCGAGGCATGGATCCCCTAGGTCCTAGGTCACACATAGAGTCCACATGGTTGAACTACGTTGTCTCTGCACTTTACATAGGCAAGGCCATCTTTGACTAGCCCCCGAGACATTAGGTCAGTCCCTTAGGGCCTATTGACTCAGTCTCACAATAAGTTGACCCTCTGTTACAATAGACACTTTGATCAAACCAAAAACAGTTAATCTTTCACAAGAAATGTACACCTAAACAAATCTTGAACCAACAGACAAACTATTCAATTAGTCGTCCAATCATCATAGATCAATGGCCTAGTGATGATCATGCATCACTATCAACTATCCTTATCAACTATCACTTGTCTTAGATGGAATGGGGCATTGTCGAAACTAGGCTCTACGCCTTAGACGAGATACTTCGTTCTTTAAAATTAGACACTATAAATCATCACATGTTAATTATTACACAACTTGTTGCATCATCGAAACCAGACTACAGGTCTTATACGAGATGTCTCAATCCTATCACTTGCCTTATACAGGTGATTACATTGTCAAAACTAGACTTACAGTCTTATACGACACACTTCCTATCTTGAAACCAAGCATTACTTATCCAATCATAATCAAACAAACCTATTACTAATTTTTTGTTCACACTAAAAATTAGTTGGACCTAGGTGTAATTGTTTAGAATGAATAATAGAAAACTTCAAGGTTACGCATTCTTGAATGGTTGACACTTTGACAAAGTTGAAAAGGAGATCCAATTGTCAGGATAACCCATTAGTCCAATCATGACTGATAAGTTATCATGACAAAAGAATTGATCATCAAAGGATCAAACATTCAAGGAGATATAGTTGTTCTACAAAGTTTGATCTTTTAGGAGTTATAAGTTAAATTGATTATTCAGATTAATCAGTTTTGAATAAAAGAGAGAAAGATGTTGTATTACACTGTTATTTCATGTCATGTTTTGAACATACATCCAAGTATCTGTTACTTTATCTCATGCATTGATTAAAAAGGAAATACATATACATCATATGCATCAGAGAAACTAACTGATCATGTTTAAAAGATGTTCAAATGTGTCCCACACAAGCCGTGGGAGTAACTAAACTGAGCAATTGCAGACATACAAGCTATGTATCTGTTTGATAAAAGAAAAGAGAAAAGAACATATGATAAATCTAAACATCCATCATTGCATGATGATGGAGGTTGCTGTTGAAGTTGGTCTTCAGGTCTTCAGTCTTCATGCTTCAATCCAAGCCACCATCCAGTTGAAACCTGCAAATTTTTTTGGGACAGCCCCGTTTGTGCTCCGGATGTTTATAGTTATACATGCTTTTATCAAATAGAGACATCTACTTATCATATCATGCATTTAGATAAGAATTCAGATCAGATAATGATACAGATCAAGAAGAAGTCATGAAGAAGATCAATCAATGCTATCAGGTATTTTTTATGCTAACTTGTTTGTTTACTATGCAGGTATAGGACAAATTTTGTTGCTGATTTGAAGACAAATAAACATGTGGATTAAATGTGGCTCCCACAAGGGTTTGAGCCTAGCATGTTTCTTTTCATTTTTTGAAAAGAGTACCAGAAAAAGATAGGATGCATTATTCTAAGCTATATCATGCATCATCTAATCAACTTACATGAGGAAGATGTCATCATGACATCATTACAGTTGGTTGAAACAAATTAGAACTATATGACTGAATCAAGATTGACAAAAAGACAAATTCAGAAAATCAAATTACAGTCATCTTAGG
Organism: Cunninghamia lanceolata; assembly: GCA_027924645.1. Taxonomy (NCBI): domain Eukaryota; kingdom Viridiplantae; phylum Streptophyta; class Pinopsida; order Cupressales; family Cupressaceae; genus Cunninghamia; species Cunninghamia lanceolata. The sequence continues at coordinate 49,029 of BSBN01001907.1, read as the reverse complement.
AGTGATACAAGTTTTCAGATTATTGTGCCTGATAAAGAGAAAAGAGACAGAGCAAGGAGGATACAATAGCTTATGTATCATTTGAACAAGTTGCAGAATAAATCTTGTGAAGGGTCATCTCATTATGATAAAGGATTAAGATGCAACAACATTTTATACTAGGTATTCCTCATGTTGTTTTTATACTATTTAAAGATGATCAAACGTTAAACAGCTATATCACATTCAAAGTTACAAGTGTCTCATAGAAGTAGTCAAGTAAATGCCACATGGAAGAACAAATAAAACAGTGGAAGGCAAGACAATTATAAAACAATATGCCAACTTGATTGCCATTAAATAAGACTTCACAATATGTATGAGATAGGTGTGTAGTCATCCAAAAAGAAGATATAAACTTTGCAAAAGGCTGCCACCAATGCCTCAGAACTTCAAACCATCAAAAAATACATGAAGATTAAATGCTACATTCTAAATGGAGTAAGATGTTCAAACAGTCAAGCATCAAGGGATGAAGCATATAATACATATGCAAATACCCCAACACAGTGAATGGTCAGGAGACATGACAGTCAAGTCAACTTTCAAGATACAAATAATAGATACATATAGGATGCTCAGTATTCATCGAATGATGAAGACATTCAAAGTACATATGCAAAAACAAGAGGTTGTCATGTATGAAGTTGCAAGCTACAGAGGATACATTACAGTCAAGTAGATGCTGCACAGTATAGAAGATGCAGTCAGAAGAAGATGCCACACAATAAAGAGGATGCCATGCAAGATACAGTCAGGAGAAATACAGTGCAGCCAAAAAGATGTCATGATGACATGAAGAAAGATACATTGCAAGAACAAGAATAAATGTAGTCATCTTCATTATAGATAGTCATTACAGTGATCATGAAGTAGTCAGAGTATGTCATGAATTGCCATATCCATCTACAGAGGTGCATCAATAATGAAGGAGGAACATCAAAAGAAGAACATGACTTATATCAAGTGCTACAGTGATGATTGACAAAGAACACTAAATTCACAAGGTAAATAGTCCTCTTCTTTCTATACCAATTGTTCTATCATAATATAGTCACCATCACCATGTACAACCAGGACAGTGACCTGTGAAGTAGTTTAAATAAGCAGGAGACATTCATGATACATAATAATGGTTATTGCCCACCTACAGAGGAACATGAAAAATGATAAGACAAGTAGTCTGAAGATGCACATGAATGAACACAGAAAAATGGATGGACAAAGATCATATATTTATAATACAAAGGTGCATAATGATAAAGGTATGAACAGCCAGAAGAGATTTAAAGTTGCACAAGGAAGCTACATGTATACTTTAAAGTATGCAAAAAGATGACTATAGGTATAAGGATGCACGAAGGCATACTACAGAAGATGAAATAAAAACATGTGCCTATGCTACAGATGAGCCTTGAAGGACAACAAGAAACAAGAAATCATGTTATCCAAGCTATAGGTGCATTTCAAGAATGCCACAAATAGTAAAGAAGAACACAACTTAATCTCTATGCCATGGTAGAATTTAGTTATAGTAGAAAGATAGTCCCACAGTCAAATGATGATGATACAACCAAACAGTTCATCACATTACATTCATGCAACCTTAAGAGATATTCTACAGAAGAACCTTACAGAATGCAAAGGTATGATATCATGCAATCTATGCTACAGATGCAAATGGAGGTAAATGTTCAGTTATTATACAAAATATCAAAAGTTTTGCTGTCATAACAGAATACTAACATGTGCTTCTACCCAGTAGCCACAGTGGAATGATAAGGCAGAATGTGTCATCAGCAAATGTGAGACAATTAAAAGGAGGTGGAGAAGTGTGATGAGAAGTAAAGCAAGAAAACCCACCTTCTAATACTTCAAAACCCTTAAACTTTTTGCCAATAGATGGAGACAAGATCACAGTCAAAGTGGTGATGCACAGAAGGAGAAGCTATTTTTTTTAAAAGACTATATACCCATGTCAAGGGACCAAACCCTAATGATGCTCTTGCAGACACAGTTGAGAGATTTCAAAGAAGATGCCATAATACATTCATAACCAACAGAGAAGAGCAAGAAGCATAAAAGAAGGTATACCCATCTGCCAAATTAACAAGATCTTCAAGATACTTCAAACCTTTCATTTCTCATAGTATAAATAGAAAGAGATCAAGTAAAGTAGTATGGCCATGGAATTACAAGGTTTTATCTATGCAGGATGAAGTGAAACCCTAAACTTCAAAGCTCACAACCCCTCTATTAAGTTACAATTTTTGATGCCTATTAACAAGAGAAGCATAGCCATGGCTGGTAGAGGTTCTAGAAATGCAGGATGAAGTGAAACCCTAACTTCAAAACTTCAAAACCCTCAAGTTTTTCTGCATATGAAAACAGATTAAGACAAAAGAAGAAATATGCAGCCATGGCTGACAGAGACATAGCATTTTTTGCTATAAAATGCAATACCCACGTCTATATACTATCTTATCATGCTATAAGGAGTGAGACCAAAGAAGAGTAAAACTACAAAGACTAGATAGCAAGTGATTACCTTGTTGCTGGCAGGAAGAAAGATCTTCCATGTCCTCACAGTGGCCTGAAGCTTCCAAGAAGAGCAGATGAAGACTGTCACCAAAGAAGCACACATAAATAGAATAAAAGTATTAAAGAGTGTACAACAATGGAGGTATTTATAACAGTGAAGAAGGCTGTGACCATTTAAATGAAGAAAGCTATAGATACTCAAATGTTTCATAACTTCTAGAGAGCAAAGTTACCTTCTTCCTAGCTCATGCAGAGTTCTATGGCAATGACAATGTATTGGAGTGATGAAAGGAGAAAACCAAAGCCACCATGATGGAACTACTTGCAACCCTCGGCAGGCATGATTTTTACAGCGCTCAAAGAGAGAAATCAAATGAAGAACGAATGGCAAAGATTAGGGTTGTTTCCCTATTTTGTTCGAAGGTTCTTTTTGCTCAAGTGCATTTTTTGACTTAAGAAAAACCAATTATTACTTTATCCGAATTTGCTGTCGGGGTCAAGACTTTCCCTAGCAATCATAATATATAGTGGCCGATAGCAACCCTTGAGAAGTTGGTTCTTTTTAAGTCAAGAAAATGATATATCATGTGGGAAGGCTCCAAGCCTTATAACCTTTTATGCATGGTGAAGATTCCTTGGTGGTCGAGTGGTGAAGGAATAACAAATCACATGCTTAAGTCCCTTGTTCATTTCTAGACATCCAAGGATAGGTTTCAAGTTTATGCACGGTGACTAACAGCCAAGGGGGTGTATGTTTTAAGACATGGTATATGCATACAAAATACATGGAGTTCAAGGTTAAGCTCATTATGCATGGTGGAGATATGACTTTATAGAAAATAAGGTATTTGTGTTATAGTGATGTGGCAATTGCATGGTAGCAGTATTGATGGTGACAACATATGATGGACATTTTTTATGCATGGGGGCAAATTGCATAGTGGAGTTGTTTTCTTTCTTTAAACTTCAAATTGCATATGGGGATATAAGGAGATTTAAGAAATGGATGTATGTGCACAATGTCAACAAGAGGGAGTGATAAGGATATTTACGCAATTTTGTTTGGTGCATGGAATGCTAGAGGAGTGACTGAGTTCTTTTTATTTTCCTTGCAGAGGGAGATATTTTTTCTCAAATATATTGGAGTGATAAGGAATTTTGTAATTATTCCTAAGTCCTATTTTGCAAAATAGGTAAATGTATTGGAGTGATAAGGAGTATATTTTTCTTCTAATCATGCACGATTTTACACATTTATTAATTGTAAATAAATAATAAAGTAATACTCTATAAATTACTTTATATTTTCCACAAGTTGTAAAATCGAAAATAGAACAAATTGTAACCAATAATAGAGTAATATTCTATTACTTTATTATTTACTCACAATCAATTTTGCTCATGCAAAATTATGCAAATTGATTAGTTGAGTTAACTAGGTCACCTAGGAGATTTTGCATGACTTTTAGAAGTATTTTTAGGATCCTTAGTCAAAATTTTGGTCAAACATATGGAGATGGCCAAATTAAAGCTATTTTTACTCAATTTGTGGCAGTTTTAGACCCTAATTTTGAGGATTTTTGAGGTTGCTCAGGAATGAGTATTTTTAGAGGCAGTTGTCTGCAAGTCTATATTTTTGCATGCCTCTTGGAGAGAGCAAACCTATATATTGTAAAGAAAAAGTTTGTTTTTGCTAGTTCTTGATTCTCATTCTGATTGAGACAGATTGGAGAATTCTTGTAGCTCACTTTTACAGTTTTATTGAGAGATCAGTAGGTTACAGGTTATCTTTTGTCTTTATTCAAAGCTTTCTTTTGTTTATTTCAGATCAGTTGAATTACCTTTCCTTTTAGTGTTGAATGTTGAAGTGATTTTGATGAAGTTTTGCTATGTTTTATTATTAAACCTTCAAAATTATTGTCTCACCTCATTGTTTAAATTTATCACAGGTCTTAGGTTGTGTTAACCAGAAATAGTCTTTTTATGCTGTGAAAAAACCATTTCCTTCATAAAAACTTGTTTTCAAACCTTCCTTAGAATCATTTTTGTGATATTTATGCCAAGTCTGGATTGTGTAGAAGTCAAATTTCTAAGCAAACATTGTGAATCAGATTGCATTATTTTTATCCATATTAGGTGCATCACCATTTTACCTTTAGTATTCATTTAGTTTCTTTCTTCCCTTTTCCCAAAAAGTAAAAACATACATTTCAATAGAACATTTGAAGGGAACCAGCTCACAATTTGGAGGTCTAATCTCATTATAGGGCACCCACAACCTGAGATTAGTCCCATGTTACACAAAATTGCAGTGCTTTAACCAGCCTTGCATACAGGTGCAATTCCCAGTGATAACAGTTTTTGGCACGCCCGGTGGGACTTTGAACTGATTTTCAGTTCAAAAGGACTTATTTCTTTTTGTTGTTTTTGGTATGAGTAGCAGAATTCCAGCCTTTTAGAGGTTTCTTATTAGTACTTGGCGAATCTAATACTTTGGTTTTTTTAGATCAGATCTTGCAGCTTATGAAAAAATATCAAATAAGGTCAAGTAAATTTTTTGAAAAGAAGCTTAATCAATTATCTCCACCAAAAAGGAGGATAAAAGTAGAGAAAGAGGCTAATACAATAGATTTATCAGTTGTTACAGATCTGCCAAGTACACATCCTGACTTTGCTTCACATCAAAATCCATTGTTTGCAAGTTCATCAACATAATTTTTAAGTTCTCCACCAGCAAGCCTAGAAGAACAGATTCCTGTTTTCCAAGAGGAAACACTTCTTCTCGAGTTTACTGCTGAAGAACCTTTATTACGGGAAATATTTCAAGAAGTTTCAGTCCAAACACCAGTTCAAGTTTTACCCACTCCAATGTCTTTACTAGGAGGAGGAGGAGTATTACCACCTCCTGGTGGAGGAGGTGGAGGAGTGTTACCACCACCTGAAGGTGGTGGAGGAGGTGAAAGAAATCCACCACCACCTCGAAATTAGCCTTTTGTGTCTTTTAATGGAGGCAACCCTTTGAATCTGAATCAGCATGATGACATACCGATGGATGCATTAAAAAATTTACCAAGTTTCACAAGAGAAGATGGGACTATACCCATTGAACATATCAGGGATGTGGCATCTTTATGTGTTGTTCACCACATCACTGAGGAAAACATTGCAATCAAGTTGCTGGTAGCATCATTAAAAGGTAAAGCTCTTCAATGGTTTAAAGGCTTAAGAGTAAATTCAATTAGATCTTGGGATGAGTTAGGTGCTGCTTTGAATAGGCAATTTCAGGACAAGTCTGATCATTTATCATTATTTGAACAAATGACTACTATTAAGAGGGCTCCACAAGAGCAAATGACAGATTTTAATTTCAGATTTTAGAAAATATGGAATAGAATTCCTGAAACAGTGAAACCATCACCAGAGCATGCTTTTTTGTATTATTTAAGGGCATTAAATTCTGATATTGCTGTTATGATACAATCCATGGGAGGGGTAACTTTACCAGCTACTTTTGATATTGCAATAAGAGCAGAAAATAGTTTAATACAAGCTGGTAAGATAGCACCTGGGCCCCCAATGCTAATTTTTCTAGATATACAACCTTTAATACCAATTTCAGCCTCACATATTTTAGCAATACCATCTTTTGGTTATTCAACAAATACACAAAACAATATAGATCCCATTCATTCTGAATTTAGAGAGCTGAAAGAAAATCAGCAAAGCATAGCAAAAATACTGTAGACTATGAGTAATGACTTAGTAAGTCTAAAAATTCAAACAAATCAGAATAACAGACCTTACCAGGTAGCCCCTTACCAAGCAAATAGACCTGGTTCTTAGACAGATTATCAAGGTCAAAGAAGAAATTACAACAATAGGCCAAATCAGCAATACAATCCAAATGCTATCAGTACATCAAAAGAAATAGTGCCTATACAGAACAACATGGTTCAAGACTATGCATGGTGCTATCCCTGTAATTAGCCTCATAATTAGGCCACTTGTCCAAATGGAATAGCAAGTCAAGCTTTGATGGAATAGAATAACTATGCTGCTGCTGAAAATTTAGCAAGTGATGTAAACAACCAGCTAGACATTCAGCCTCAGTATGTTAATCTTGATGTAGCTTTAATGAATTGGCAGGCTAATAAATTTTGTGGTGTAAATCAGTTGCCAGGTCAAAAGCAATCTTTTACCAATATTGCGGCAAACACAAGATCGAAAAAGAGAGCTATTGACTTTCAACAACAGTCTGGAAATACAAATCAGCAAGCTGAAACTGGAAAATAGCAAGCTTGAAATGTATCACAGCCAACTAATAAAGGGAAAAATATAGTTTCTACAACTCAGAATGAGCAAAATCAAACCTCTACATCAAAATATTTACACATTTTGTCAAGACAACCAACTACAGAAAATAAACAACTAGCAAAAGACCAACCAGAGGTTGCTGTCCCAAAAGTACAACAAAAGGTTAGTGGCCCTGTTTTTAATATTTTGGATCATATGAAAAAGACAATAGTAAGCATGTCTATTTTAGATGCTTTACACATTCTAGGACAAAAAGATTTGTTACAAAATGCTCTATCTTAGTTGCCTTTGTCAAATGAGGTACAAAAATCACATCAACCTCAGATTATGATTGCAAATGAAACAGAAAAAAGAATAGATCAGCCTAAACCAGTAGGTAAACCTCCACCATTTTATGTCACTTTGATTGTGGGTGACTATTTAGTACATAATTGCATGATAGATTCAGGAGCCAGCAGTTCAGTTATGCCAAAACAACTAGCTGATAAGTTAGGTCTGAAATATGAACCTGTTGTTAGAGGTGTTGTACAAATGGATGGAACTGAAGTAAGTACAGTTGGAATGTTAAAAAATTAGTCCTTACTCTGCATGTTTGTCTAAACTTTGTTATATACCAGGACTTTTATGTCATTGATTTGCCACCTACCTTTGCCATTTGCTTATCCAGAGATTTTACAACAAGGTTAGGAGGGTATTTATCATCTGATTAGACACATTTATTCTTCAGAACTAGATATGGAACCAAGGTTACAATAAAGTCTGAGCCACTAGCAAAAGATCATTTGGAACCTTACACACCCAGTTCTATAAATGCAAATCTTCCCATTTTTGATCAAGAAGATCTAATTCTTGTCCAAGATCCAAACACACCTTTGGAAGGAATTCTGAATTTGGTTCTAGACCAATGGGCAGAAAAAAATCATGAAACAGATCCATTTGAGCAAATGGATGAGATTGGTCTTGGTGTGTACATGATTCAAGAAAATAATACAGTTATTCTGAATCTGATTAAAGAAGAAAAATAACAAACTGTAGAATCTAAAAATGATGTTTGGGAACTATTTTTTGATGGTTCTAGAAGCAGGGTAGGAGTTGGAGGAGGATCTATTTTAGTTTCTCCCATAGGTGAGAAATATTATTCATCTTTTAGATTTGTTTTCAGCTATTCTAACAACTCAACTGAATATGAGGCTTTAGTTCATGGACTAGAATGGGCAAGGAAGAGAAAAATCAGATGTTTAAAAGTTTTTGGAGATAGTGAGTTAGTGGTTAAACAAGTCAGAAACCTTGCTGCTATAAAAAATGACTTGCTGAAATTATACAGACATAGAGTTTGGGACATGATAGAAGAGCTTGATGCATTTAATCTCATATATGTACCTAGAACTGATAACAAGCAAGCTGACAAACTAGCTGCTATAGGAGCTGAGTATGATATTCCTACTGAAATGAAGAATATTCACTCTCCTTTATATGTCAAAGTTGATGTTAGGCCATCAGTTCCAGATAATAATGTCAGTTGGCAAGTGTTTGACAGTGATGAACAGATTGTAAATTTCTTAATGGAAGAAGCTAAATTTTTTGTAGGTAATCAGCAAAATTTTGTACAACAATATGATGATCAAATACTTTAGTTAAGATCAAATAAGTTACCCAAGGGCTTAGTGACCTTGGAATCTATCTTTAATACTGATGATCAAGTAAGAAAGGACAAGGCTAGCTTGTCAATAAAGCAAGAACATTATGAACCTGTTGAGATCTTTAAAGGAAAATTGCTCAAGCTGGGAAGGATATGTACAAAACAAGAACAAAAAGCATTCATCCAACTTTGTCAAGAGTTTAGTAAAATTTTTGCATGGGAATATGGAGATCTGAAAGGTTTCAACCCCGAGTTAGCTCAACACACAATAGAGCTGGAACCCAAAGCTAAACCTGTCAGACATAAGCAAAGACCATTGAATCCCAAACTGGAAGTGCTCATGAAAATAGAACTCAATAAACTCATTGAAGGTAATATCATTTTTCCTATCAAACATACTTCATGGGTTTCTAACCTGGTTCCTGTCAGAAAGAAAAATAGAGAAATTAGATTACGTGTTGATTTTCGTGATTTAAATAGAGCATCTTTAAATGATCATTATCCTTTACCATCTATGGAAAAGATATTGTAGATTGTTTCTGGATCAGAGAGATTTTCTTTATTGGATGGTTATTCAGGTTATAACCAAATTCTTGTGAAAGAGGAAGATCAATACAAGACAACTTTTACTACAAAATGGGGCACACTAGCATACAGAAAGATGCCATTTGGCTTATCAAATGTAGGTGCAACATTTCAGAGAGCAATGGACATGGCTTTTCAAGGCCTAATTAATAAAATTGTGCTTGCATACTTAGATGATGTGACCATTTTTTCTAAAAAAGCTGAAGATCATTTTCATCATTTAAGACTAATCTTTGAGAGATGTAGAGAATTTGGGGTATCATTGAACCCAAAGAAGAGTATTTTCTCTGTTCATGAAGGTAAACTGCTAGGACACATTGTGTCTAAGGATGGAGTATCAATTGATCCTGAAAGAATTACAGCAATACTAGCATTACCTCTTCCTGCACATAAGAAAGGCTTACAGAGCTTTATGGGAAGAATTAACTTTGTAAGAAGGTTTATTCCAAACATAGCAGTATTTTTACAACCTCTTACAACAATGCTAAAGAAGAATATTCCCTTCAGCCGGACCAAAGAAGGAAAGCAAAGTTTTAAAGAAATAAAGGAGGCACTTGCTGCTGCTCCAACTTTGATAAATCCAAATTTTGATAAAGACTTCATTTTATATGCATTTGGCAGTGTGCATACTATATCAGCTATGCTATGTTAGCAAAACAATGAAGGAGTGGAACAACCTGTGGCATTTTTCAACCAGGTTTTGCATGACTACGAGGTAAGATATTCTTTTGTTGAAAAGCATGTATTAGTTGTTATCAGGAGCTTAAAGAAATTCAAACACATGCTTTCAAATAACAGAATTCAATTAATGGTTGCTCACCCAATAGTGAAATAATTTTTGCTCAGTAAAGATTTAAATGATAAGAGAGCAGGGTGGATAACAAAGGTCATGGAATATGACATATAAATTAAGGTAACCAAACTAGTCCGAGGCAAAGGACTGTGTGAACAACTTGCAAGAAATGAAGGACACAACAAAGAACTTGAAGGAGAGGCTGAGACAGTGCCTCAAAACAATGAAACAACTGCTGTCCTAGACCCCCCTGCAAGTTGGGTGCATGATATGTTTCATTATCTACACATTGGTGATTGTCTACAAGGCCTGGATAGATCTAAAAGAAGATATTACAGATTACATGCAATCCCTTATGCCATAATTGATGGAATTCTATACAAGAGAGATTTTAACAATGTTTTACTAAGATGTGTACAACCAGATTAGACTCAAAAGATTCTAGAAGAATTTTACGATGGACTTGCTGGAGGTCACTTTGCAGCTAGAACAATAGCTCTAAAAATTATGAGGGCTGGTTACTAGTGGCTTGACATGTTCAAGGATGCTCATGAATGGGTAAAGAAATGTCTTAAATGTTTAGTTTTTACAAGTAAACGAAGGCTGGCAGCAATGCCCTTGCATCCAATTCAAGTGGAACAACCGTTCGATAAGTGGGGATTGGACTTCATTGGTCCTATTAATCCACCTTCAAGCTAGGGACACAAGTGGATTTTGACTGCTACAGATTATTTCACTAAGTGGACTGAAGTAGTTGCTTTGGAAGATGCTAATGAAACATTAGTCTTGAATTTTTATCAAGATCTAGTGTCCAGGTTTGGAACTCCTGACTCAATTATTTCAGATAATGCTCTAGCATTCATTGGATTAAGAATATCTGATTGGTCTATCAAAAATAACATATTCTTGAATACTTCATCAAATTATTACCCTCAAGGTAATGGACAAGCTGAATCAACTAACAAAAATCTGATTAAGAATATAAAGAAAATAGTTGATGAGAATCAGAGGTCTTAGCATGATAGATTAAAGTTAGCACTGTGGGCTGATAAAATTACACCTAAAAGATCAACAGGTAATTCACCTTATGTGCTTACATATGGGAAGGAAGCCAAGTTACCAATAACAGTGGAATTACCAACACTTAGCTATATAAAAGAGCTAGAGTTACTTGAAGAACAACCAATGGAAATCAGGCTTGCACAACTGATTGAACTTGAAGAGATTAGAAAAGAGGCCTTGAAAACATTAGAAGTACACTAGGCCCAAATGAAAAGGACTTTTGATAAAAGAGCAATACCAAGAGTTTATAAAGAAAGAGATCTAGTTTTCAAGTGGAATGAATTGAAAAGCAGACCAAGACAACATACAAAGTTTGAAGCAATGTGGGATGGACCATATATAATCACAGAGTGCAAGCAAAACAATGCATTTTAGCTTGCTAAGTTAGATGGCGAGGTGTTTCCAATGCCAGTTAATGGGATTCACCTCAAGATATGTTACTAAGTAAGGCAACCTTATGCTGTGAATAAGTGCTTTTGCATAGTTAGTTTCAGTTTTGTTGTTTTGTTTCCAAGAAGTGCTTTTGCACATGTAGTTGGTTCTATTTTAAGCAAATCAGTTTTAGTTTCAATTTTTTAGTTAGTTGCTACTGTTGTTTTCAGTTAGTGTGAGTTGCAGAATTTCTCTAAGTTTAGGGCAGAAATGACTCTATGCCCAATGAGAAGGCAAGGCTACTAGTTCTAAACTATTTAGCAGGTAAACAACCCTAAGAGGTCACCATAAATGTTACTAATATTTTGTCCACACTGAAAATTAGTTGGACCTAGGTGTAATTGTTTAGAATGAATAATAGAAAACTTCAAGGTTATGCATTCTTGAATGGTTGACACTTTGACAAAGTTGAAAAGGAGATCCAGTTGTCAGGATAACCCATCAGTCCAATTAGGACTGATAAGTTATCATGACAAAAGAATTGATCATCAAAGGATCAAACATTCAAGGAGATACAATTGTTCTACAAAGTTTGATCTTTCAGGAGTTATAAGTTAAATTGATTATTCAGATTAATCAGTTTTGAATAAAAGAGAGAAAGAAGTTGTATTACACTGTTATTTCATGTCATGTTTTGAACATACATCCAAGTATCTGTTACTTTATCTCATGCATTGATTAAAATGAAATACATATACATCATATGCATCATAGAAACTAACTGATCATTTTTAAAAGAAATGTTCAAATGTGTCCCACACAAGCCGCGGGAGTAACTAAACTGAGCAATTGCATACATGCAAGCTATGTATCTATTTGATAAAAGAAAAGAGAAAAGAACATATGATAAATCTAAACATCCATCATTGCCTGATGATGGAGGTTGCTGTTGAAGCTGGTCTTCAGGTCTTCAGTCTTCATGCTTCAATCCTATTGGCCTCATTTTCAACTTGCCAAATTTTAAATTTTTGCATCAACTCCTTATGTTGAGTCACCCCTAGTCACAAATTCTCGTAAAGTGTCAAGTTGATTTCTAGTTTGAAGGAGGAATTGTTTGCTTGTTTCAGCTGAAATCCTGGAAGCGGTTCTGCTATGCCAGAAATCACAAAAATAATTAAATTTCAAAATCTGCAAAGGCTGGAAATAAATCATTTTACAGGAAAGTTTATATGGCTATTTCACCTAATGTGGCAACTTTTCATGTCATGGTGCCTTATGGTTTGAGAGATTTTAAACTTTCAATTTTTCGACGGGCGGTTGGTGGAAACAATAAAATTGTAGTTTCTATAAAGGTTGGAATAGAATCATCTGGCAGGGAGATTTATAATGTTATTATGGGTAATGTGGCAAAATTTCATGAGCAAATGTTATCACAATCAAAAGTTATGCCAGTTTTCCTTCTCCATCGTATGTGCAGGCTCGACGAGCAAGTGATATAAATTTTCACAAGGTTATAATTTTCAAAAGTTATACTTTTTTACAAGTTATGACAAGTTTTCAAAGCACGCCAAAGTGTTTATAAATGAGGTAACTTAAAAATTTTCACAAGTTGTGAGAAGGTTAGTGGAAAATCAGAAGTCTTCGACAAATTCTAAAAAAAAAAAAAGTGAAAGTGAGAGATTAACTTGTGAAATTGGCTAAGTATAAAGGAGTTACCACTTTTCAATTTGGCTAAGTGGAGAGTTTGCTTAAAAAAAAACAAGTTGTTATCGGCCTACTTAGAAAAAAATAAAAGTTCGCGTCAACTTTCACTTTTGGCTAAGTTCGCGTCAACTTTCACTTTTGGCTAAGTTCGCGTCAACTTTCACTTTTGACTAAGTTCGCGTCAACTTTCACTTTTCACAAAGTTTGTGTCAACTTTCACTTTTGGCTAAGTTCGCGTCAACTTTCACTTTTGGCTAAGTTCATGTCAACTTTTACTTTTGGCGAACTTGTTTGCAACTTTCAAAAAGGTGAAAAAGGGGAGTCACTTTCAGTTTTGTCTAACTAGATGGAAAGAACTTAGCGAAGTTCACAACTCAAAATTTGCAAGTTTCAAATTACCTTTTTGTAAAAGTGACTTATGTCATATGTTGTAATTGAGGGTTAGAAAATGAGCTTTGTTTCTAGAAAAGTTAGGTAAAATCTAACTAAAATAAAGTTTTTTTAAAAAATTATTGTATTTTCAAAAAGGTAGTTACTAGGTGGTTACAAAGTAGTTACAAGGTAGTTATTGAGAACAAGCCTATAAATACAAGGCTATTTCATATGTAAAGGGGACTTTTTTTTTCAATAGACTTTTATAGGGGAACTTATGGAGAAGCTTTAGAGACCTCTGATCTTATAGTTTGTACATGAATGCTTTTGAAATTGTATAATTTTACAAAGATAATAAAGAGAGCATTTGGTTCGTGTGTTCCATTGTACCTCTGAGTTATTATTATTGATTTCTCGTATGTTAAATGAGTAATACCTCTATGTCATTGTGTGAATTATTGGTCATCTTTTAAAGCATATATAAACACTGCAATTGATGTAATGAAACACAATCATATCTTGGTATCTTGATTTGAATGTGCTGGAGAAACCTGTCTCTTCGTATGTTGAGATCCATCATCTTCTTTTCATTATCATTGCATATTAAACTTATTGTGATGCAATTCATCATATAGGTTTAGGAACGTAGTTTCTAACTTCTGTGGTGAAATCCCCTCATAATTTGTCCTGAGTTTGTGAAATCTGAACCAGTATTCGTATGTCTACTGTTAGGGTTTCTATTAATCATCTTTATTGTTAGTTTTCCTTTTCCTCCTTTCTATACTTTTAGGTTAAAAGTACACAAAAACCACAAATACCCCCATCATACGAGGGAGCTGCCCCTCTCAAACGCAGAGGAAGATCGTTGATCTGTTGCGATCTCTCCAACTGTTGGGACAATTTAGTCACCGCTCTAAGGGCAACGGGTCATTTGCAAAGGTTATTTTACAGTGACAAATCTGTTTACCAACAAATCCAAGCCACCATCCAGTTGAAACCTGCAAATTTTTTTTGGACAACCCTGTTAGTGCTCCGAATGTTTATAGTTACCACATGCTTTTATCAAACAGAGACATCTACTTATCATATCATGCATTCAGATAATAATTTAGATCAGATAATGATACAGATCAAGAAGAAATCATGAAGGAGATCAATCAATGCTATCAGGTACTTTTTTATGCTAACTTGTTTGTGCACTGTGCAGGTATAGGACAAATTTTGTTGCTGATTTGAAGACAAATAAACATGTGGATTAAATGTGGCTCCCACAAGGGTTTGAGCCTAGCATGTTTCTTTTCATTTTTTGAAATGAGCACCAGAAAAAGACACGATGCATCATTCTAAGCTATATCATGCATCATCTAATCAACTTACATGAGGAAGATGTCATCATGACATCATTACAGTTGATTGAAACAAATCAGAACTATATGACTGAATAAAGATTGACAAAAAGACAAATTCAGAAAATTAGATTACAGTCATCTTAGGAGTGATACAAATTTTTAGATTATTGTGCCTGATAAAGAGAAGAGAGATAGAGCAAGGAGGATACAAGAGCTTATGTATCATTTGAACAAGTTGCAGAATAAATCTTGTGTATGGTCATCTCATTATGACAAAGGAGTAAGATGAAATAGCATTTTATACCAGGTATTCCTCATGTTGTTTTCATATTGTTTAAAGATGATCTAAAGTTAAATAACTATATCACATTCAAAGTTACAAGTGTCTCATAGAAGTAGTTAAGTAAATGCCACATGGAACAACAGATAGAACAGTGAAAGGCAAGACAATTATAAAACAATATGCCAACTTGACTGCCATTAAATAAGACTTCACAATATGTATGAGATAGGTGTGCAGTCATCCAAAAAGAAGATATAAACTTTGCAAAAGGCTGCCACCAATGCCTCAGAACTTCAAACCATCAAAAAATACATGAAGATTAAATGCTACATTCTAAATGGAGTAAGATGTTCAAACAGTCAAGCATTGAGGGATGAAGCATATAATACATATGCAAATACCCCAACACAGTGAATGGTCAGGAGACATGACAATCAAGTCAACTTTCAAGATACAAATAATAGATACATATAGGATGCTCAGTATTCATCGAATGATGAAGACATTCAAAGTACATATGCAAAAACAAGAGGCTGTCATGTATGAAGTTGCAAGCTACAGAGGATACAATGCAGTCAAGTAGATGCTATACAATACAGAAGATGCAGTCAGAAGAAGATGCCACACAGTAAAGATGTCATGCCCCCATTTCCCATGCGGTCATGACACACAACACACGTGTCATGTCCACATTTTCCATGTGGTCATGACATGAATTACGAAAAACTTTTCTACCTATCCCTAGGAACCCCCTCGCATGCGTCTGCGTGCTCAGTGGCAATACACATAAGGCGTAAACATGTCTACATAACCGTGATGATGGAAGCCGTCTAGGGGGTATGCGACACGAAGTGTGTCGCTTTTAGGGTTAGATTGATTTAAATATGAACCCCTATTTTCCTAGGTGTGAAGATGATTCCGCCAGCTTCGAGGCCTAACCTTAACTTAGGTCCAAAAGAAATCCAAAATAGTGATTAAGTAAAATGGGATGATGGCGCATGATTAAAGTGGGTGATGGAATGAAATTTAATAAAATAACTTAAAATTAAAACCCTAGAAATTTAGGAAAATTTCAGCAGCATAACGCGTTTTCAAGAACGCAAAATAAATTTTAAAAATAACATCAATAAGAAATTAAATAAAATTTAAGAATAAAAAAATCAATTTAAAACTTAAGATCAAATTCAAAAACGATTTAAAATAAAATACTCAAATAAAATCCTGCCAAGGTTGAATAAATTGACCTTGCATAAAAGGTTAACAATTCAAAAATAAAATAATATTTAAGGACAAGACGTCAAAGGTATGTCAAATTCGAGTCTGTTAATAAACATAATTTCAACAATTATGTTTATTATCGAACTCAGAAAAATAGAGAAGGGAAGAGGTTAAGACACTCATTCCCGTAAAATAATAATAAAATAGATAATTAATAAAAGCGTTAAAATCCCGCCAAGGAAGAATAAAATAAATAACCCCACCAAGAGGAATTTAAAACAAGGGAAAAATTCTTCCCAATTAGAATAAAACTAATTCCCCAAAATAAAATTATTTCACAAGATAAATAATTCAGAAGCAAAAATAACTCATTCAAATTAGAAAACTATTTAAAAGGAACCCAAAAGTTAAATTACAAACAAGGAAAATAATAGAGTTTTGAAAAAAGAAAATAAAGCTTAATTCCTCACATAATTCCTCACTTAAAAATATTACTCCATAAAATAAGAAATGCCCTAATTTCAAAATAACACTAAGTGTTCAAATGAGAACTCTAATCTCTTTTCTATTGTTTTCTCTTCTCCTTGTTTGCCCTAATTTCATTTCTTCTCTCTTGTTTCTTTTGTTTGTTTTATCCTCTATTTGCAGGTTAGGGTTTGGACCAAAAACGGAGGCCATGATCCACGGAGGTATGCATTGTAGGTTTAAAGTTATAGATATGTCCATGTATTTTTTTTAAACAGAGAGATTTTGAGTGTATATATATTTAATGTAAACTAGATGGCAAAATACAACAGGGTTGAGGAGTGGCAGGGGGAGACGGAGCCGCCGCCGCCGCTGGGGAACCACCGAACAGAGGTTCGAAGGGGAGATGGCGTGACGTAGGGTTTCGCAGAGGAGTTGCTGTGGTTTCAGCGTTTGGTAGGGAGTATGGGAGCCGCGCTATGGGGGTTGGGGTTTTGGGGGTGTGGGTGGAGGCACAACCTCCTCCCCACACCATTTGTAATATGAAGGGGGTGGGGCTGTGGGTGTGGCCGCCCACAGTCCCACCAATGTATTTTTTTTTCTTTTTTGAAAAAAAAAAAAAACTCTAGCTGTTATACGCGGTCCGCCCCCAGACTTAAATCTCTACCTTCTATTCAGAGATCTGTTTGCTATATACACACTGTTTATTGGTTATATATATACATATGTATGTATATATGTGTATATATATATATGTATATATATATTTGGATTTCTATACACTATTTTTGTTTTCTTATAATACAGTCTAACATTTCCTACTTCTCTTATTATATATATATTTTATATATGCACATATATATATATATCTATGAATATATATGTGTGTGTGTGTGTGTGTGTATACTCTAATGTATATATAAAGGGCTTAAAAAATGGTATAGTTTCCCCCCCTTTTTTCAACACAGAAAATAACCAGTGCATGATATAACAACAAATTGAGTAAAAATAAGAAATTATATATATATATATATATATATATATATATATATATATATATATATATATATATATATATATATATATATATATATATATATATATATATATATATATATATATACATTTAAATGGGTACAATCCAAAGCTACTTTCCCACAATAAATTTAATGGTAGAAATATTCACTTCCAGTTTTATAGCATAAACTATAACAGTAGCCTCTTATTTTTTTTTTTGAAAAGGAACACAACTTCTACATAGATAACTCTATATCAATTTTTTTTTTGAAACATTATGCAAAATAGGGAATGCATTTCATTCTACTTTCAACAACAAAAATCTTATAAACTTCTAATACAACAACAAAAAACTGATTTAACTTTCCTTTTCTTTTTGTATGCAATAAAATTTATTCTACAACTAAGATGTATTCCTTACTTAAAGAGAATAATGACAGAAATGTAAATACATTTTCTCTTTCTTTCTTGGAATACAATAAACTTTATTTAGCAACACTCATTCATATATATAATCTTTTTGAAAAGAATGATGGTAGAAATAAATCAACTCATGCTTATCTCCACACAAAACCAACTCCACAATAAAGGAAATAACAATCTTCCAATAAAATAGCATAATGTTTACATTGTAATATTTTCACAGCCAACTTCAAAGGGCATAAATCTTGCCAAAATGAATACAATAGGACCACAAAGGCCATGGCTCAAACAACCACCAACAAAGATTATTGTAGCACAAAAATGGACTTCACAATAAGCTCCATTTCCCATTTAAACACTTGCAACAAACACAACAAAAGAACAACCCAACCACTACTAAATGCCCTCCTCCCTACTGTAGACCCGCAAGATGGTCACCCCCGAGATAGGGAGGTAGGGATTCACACGGGTGTAAATATTCCACAACAAGAATCAACAACAACACAAAAACAATCCCAAGGTTTAACACATAACTCAACTCATGAAAATGAGTTTGATGAGGGTAGGGAATGGACCCCTCTACTTCAAAGGCCACCCAAATGATAAAGTACCAACCTCATGGCCTCAAGCCAAAAATCTCCCAAAACCACCACTCTCCACAGAATCACAAAATAATCTCCATGGCACTCTTGCTATTCAAATAATCTCCTCATCAAGTAAAATCCCTCAAGGCATAAATAACACAATATGGGAGTGATCTCAAGGAGGTTCCTTTCCCCTACCCAAACAAGTTGAGCATTACCTCCAAATGGAGGTGCTCTCACCATACTCCCATCCCACACAAAAATAAAGAAATAACAACTAACAAAAAACACAAACACATCACAATATAAATAAGCAAGGGTGAAGAGACATAGTTTAAGAGGCTTACCTTCAAATCTCTATAATGGAAGCACGTTTGGTGAAGAGCTCCAAGCTTTCCCAAACATTCCAACCTCCAAGAATTCCTCCAACTTTCCCAAATTCCTCCAAAATAGAAAGAAACTCAAAAATGCAAGAACCCCACACTCCTCAACAAGAGGAGATATTATAGGCCATCAATTTGGCCTTGAAGAATGAGAAGGTGACACTTGTCACCTTCTCCTTCCTCCTCCAATGCCACTTGCAATGGAGAGGAAGTGTGAGGGTGACAAGTGTCACCCTCAAATTTCATCTCAATCCTCACCTTATCCACTTGTGCTCTCACACATGTGTGAGAGGACAAGTGGTGAGGTGGCATTCCCACTCAAACCTCCAAGAGGATAAGGGATGCCATATGGCATCCTCTTATTCTCTCAAGGAGCCATCTCTCTCCAAGATGCTCTCACAAGTGTGTGAGAGTCTTGGAGGAAGCTCCCACACACTTGGGAGTCTTGGAGACCTCCCAAGTCTTCCTTGGGAAAGGATTCCCAAACTTTGGGAAGGGAGACGAGTCTTTCCCAAAGCATGACTCATCTCCCACCTTTCCTAATTTTAAATTTCTTCACTTTGACTAAACCATAGTTTAGAGTGACCAAAAGTGAGTTAATCCAAGGGTTAGTTAGTTCAAATTGACCCTAGAGCCATGGGTAACCACCTAGGGTAACTTTTGAGCCACTAAGGTTCACCAAGGGGGTCATAAATCCACTTTAAATGGCCTCCAAAAATAAAAACAAATACCAAGTGGTGTAAGTCAATTAAAATTATACAACACTCAATATTAATAATTTAAACAAAGGGGTACTAGGCCAAAATGATTAAAAATTAAATCAAGCACTTAAATCACATTCAAATTCAAACGTGATCCTTATCCCTCTTGGGAATGGATCGGTTTCATACGGGATAACTTAGGTGTGAATTCTACCTCCAATTTCCCGTGGCTTGGGAATGTAAAACCTGCACATCTCGATCAAGTGTCAATCATATCATTATAATCATAGCCGAAGCAACTAGAATTAAATTCACACCATCGAATACAACAATAATCAACTATAACATAAATCTGAATTAAATTGCATTTTTCAATTACATGTCAAATAGTCAACATCTTATAAATAACTAAAATCTCATCACAAGCATCATCAAATATATCTCGTATGTCGAATCACAAAATATCATCAAATATGATCAAATTGAATCACATATGTCAAATCAATGTCCTATCATAATCAGGAGATAAAATCAAGTCTGCATAATGAAACCATAGTCACTAAAAGTCTGATAATGTCATCAACTAAAATACATAACAATCAAAATAAGGAAGGTAAAATAATCAGCCTCACATCCTCCCCCCTAAGACTAAACTTCCTCCTGGAAGTCGTAAAAAAGGTGAGGATAGAGTGCCCTCAAACTAGCTGCATCCTCCCAAGTCGTTGTGACCTCATCATAACGATCCCAATGGACCCTAACCTGGTCCAGCTCTCGACCTCGAAGGCTCAGCGTCCGACGAGCCAATATGCGGATTGGCTCCAAAGCCAATTGCCTGTCCGCCTCTACCTGTAGAGCACTCCAGTCCAGTACGTGAGATAAATCAGATATATATCACCTCAAAATAGAAATATGAAAGACATCGTAGATATGTGACAGGCTAGGTGGCAACGCTAGATGATAGGCAATTGGTCCTATCCACTCCAAAATCTCAAAGGGTCCTACAAACCGTGGTGCGAGCTTAGAGCCCTTTCCATAACGGATTGGACTCTTGTGTGGCCATACTCTAAGGAATACCCTGTCACCCACTGAGAAGCTCTGATCAGTCCTCTTAGCATCGGCATACTTCTTCTGTCTATCCTGTGCCTCTTGTAACCTTTGCCTAATCAGTGTGACTTGCTGCTCCATATCCTGAACTAGCTCTGGACCAATGGCAACTCTGTCCTCTATTCGATCCCAACTCAATGGTGTCCTGCATGGTCTGCCGTATAAAGCCTGAAAGGGAGGCATACCCAATGAGTTGTGATGCCCATTATTGTAGGCAAACTCAACTAGATACAGATACTCCTCCCATCTAGACTGATGATCCATAACATACATCCGAAGCATGTCCTCCAATACTTGATTCACCTGCTTTGTCTGTCCATTTGTCTCCGGATGATAAGCAGAGTTAAAGTTGAGCTGTGTACCCAACGCCTACTACAAGGCTCTTCAGAATGTTGAAGTGAATACAGAATCTCTGTCTAAAATGATGCAGCGAGGTACTCCATGTAATCTCACAATATCATCTAAGAATACTCTCGCCACTGCTGGTGCATTATACGTCGTGCGTACAGGTGAGAAATGCACCACCTTAGTCAACTTATCGACTGTCACCATGATGGCATCATGGTGACGCGAAGACATAAGAAGACCAACAATAAAGTCCATGGAAATGGTGTCCCATTTCCACTCAGGTATATCATGTGGGTATAGAAGACCCACTGGATGCTGATGCTCGGCCTTGACCCTTTGGCACTCAAGGCATCGAGCAATAAACTCTGCTATATCTCATCTCATACCCACCCAATGGTACAGCTGTCGTAGATCGGCATGCATCTTCTTCACCCTCGGATGTGCCGCATATGGTGCTCTATGAGCCTCTGATAACACTACAATACGTAAGTCACCTGCGCGGGGTACATAGATGCGCCGTCGATGACGAAGTAATCCATCTGCCTCAAGTGAATACCCTGCAAACTACCCACAAGGGCCCTCTGTGATTTGATCTCCTGTTGCACCTCAAGAAACCACTCATCCTCTGGTAGATGCTGAATAATGCGACCTCTCAAGTCCACACTCAGAGTCAAGGTCAAGAGCTCGTGGCACCTCTGACTCAATGCATCAGCAACCACATTCTCCTTCCCTTTGATGTAGTGGACATCAAAGTCATACTCATAGAGGAACTCCATCCAAAATCGCTGACGGGCGTTCAGATTCAACTGTGTAAAGATATACTGAAGACTGTGATGATCTAAATGAAGCTCAAAGTGACGACCTAATAAGAAATGTCTCCAACGAACTAGAACATGAACCACTGCTGCTAACTCCAAGTTGTGCGTGGGGTAGTTTAGCTCATGGGTCTTGAGCTTTCGTGACTCATACGCGATCGCCACCTTGCATAAGTACGGCTCCCAATCCCTCAAGTGATGCATCCGTGTAAACCATAAAATCTGCTGCAGGATCAGGAACCGCCAAAATGGGAGCACTAGTAAGACGTTCCTTGAGGACCTCAAAGGCCCTCTCACATTACTTAGTCCATAGAAAACTCTTCCCTTTCCACTAAAGGGAAGTGATGGGGTGAGCTATCCGAGAAAAACCCTCAACAAAGCGACGGTAATAACCAGCTAACCGCATAAAACTCCCAACCTCTGTCACACTAGTGGGTGCTAGCCAATCCCTGATAGCCCTGATCTTCGATGGATCTACTGAGATTCCATCGCCAGATAGGATATGCCCCAGATACTGAACCTCTATCCTGAAAAATGCACACTTCGCCAAGTTCCCATAAAGATTCTGCTCCCTCAAACACTATAGAACCTGACGAAGGTGCTCCTCATGCACCTCCTCGATTCATGAATAGATCAAAATGTCATCGAGGAAAATGATCACGAACTGATCTAGATAGGCACGGAACACCCCGTTCATGAGACTCATGAACACTACAGGGGTGTTCGTCAAGACGAAGGGAACCACAGTGAACTCATAGTGGCCATAACAAGTCCAGAATGTGGTCTTATGGATATCTGCCTCTGTGATACGTAGCTGAGGATAACTGGACTTCAGGTCTATCTTAGAGAACATCCTATCTCCCTGCATCTGATCAAAAAGATCGTCAATCCTGGGCAGAGGATAACGGTTCTTCATTGTCATCTTATTCAACTACCTGTAGTCCATGCACAAATGAAGAGACCCATCCTTCTTCTTCATGAAGATGACAGGAGTGCCCCAAGTTGAAACACTCGGTCAGATGTGCCCCTTCTCGAGCAAGTCCTCCAACTGTAACTTGAGCTCTGTGAGCTCATGTGTGGTCATCCTGTAGGGTGCATGAGACACTGGCTTGACACCTGGCACTAAATCTATGTGAAAGTCTACCTCACGATGAGGTGGCATCCCTGGTAACTCTACTGGAAACACATCGACAAACTCTCTAAGGATGGGATGATCATCCAAAGATGCCTCAGGCGCGTCATCTGATCTGTCGCTCACTGTGATGGCGAATATCTGACATCCCTTCCGCATGCAGTGCTTAAGCTGTTGAGCGGATATCATACGCATTGCTATGGGCTTCTGCATGCCCACTATCTCAATTGATGTACTGTGATCGTCTAAGCAGCTGATCACCTTTCGGCAACAATCTACCCTGGCTCGATGAGCCGCAAGCCAATCCATACCTAACACCACATCATAGGATCCTAATGTCATAACTCTAAGGTCACATACTATGGTAAAGGGTCCCAAAGAAATCTCACAGTCATGGACTAAGGCATCTACTATCATCTTGGCCCCTGAGGCCAACTCAACAACCCACCTATCACCCTTCCTAGAGGCCACCAGCCTGCAACGCTCCACTAACAATGGAGATATGAAAGAGTCAGTAGCACCAGAATCAAAGAGAATAGAAATGGGGTTACCCCCAATCATACCTGACGTCTCAATCACTGACGCCTAAAAATTAGCTTGGTGGTTATCAACCGCTACGAAAATACAGTGGGATCTACCCACATCACCAACAGTCTGCTCGAATCCTCTTGCATGAGGCTGTCCCCCTACTGTGAAACCCTGTGGACACTCTCTAGCTAGGTGTCTAGCTCCACCACAAACATAACAAGGGCCCCTAGCCTGTACCTATCTAGTCTAAGTCCTACTCGACTGCTGCTGTCCTGATCTACCAGTAGACCCTTGTGAGCCCCTATAAGACTACTGTGACCTCGCGGGTCCCACAGGTGGTCCCTGCTGCCTCTGATCTCTACGTGGGCCCTGCTACTACCAACGTCTATTATGTTCCCCACGTGCCTTTTGCTATGTCCTAGCTCTCTGTTGTTGCTGTGGCTGCTGCTGCTGAGGGGGCCTAGGAGGTAAGGGTACGAAACTAAATCCTCCTCTATGAGGTGGCTGTGATGGTCTGCAGAAACTTTGCTGATGCTGCTGCTATCCACGATTGTGAAACTGAGGGCATGAACTCTGCCCTCGTCCTTGAATCTCCTCAGCGATATATGCCTTCTCGGTAGCATCACTCAAAGTCTAGGGGTCTGCCATACGAACATGCCCTGCTATACTGTGGTTCAGTCCTCTGATAAACTTATGAACCAGGAGTTTCTCGTCATGGAGATACTCCGCATATCAGGATAACTCGGTAAATCTACCCTCATACTAAGCCACTGTAAGTCCCCTAACACCACATCATAGGATCCTAATGTCATAACTCTAAGGTCACATACTATGGTAAAGGGTCCCAAAGAAATCTCGCAGTCATGGACTAAGGCATCTACTGTCATCTTGGCCCCTGAGGCCAACTCAACAACCCACCTATCACCCTTCCTAGAGGCCACCAGCCTGCAACGCTCCACTAACGATGGAGATATGAAAGAGTCAGTAGCACCAGAATCAAAGAGAATAGAAATGGGGTTACCCCCAATCATACCTGACGTCTCAATCACTGACGCCTGAAAATTAGCTTGGTGGTTATCAACCGCTACAAAAATATGGTGGGATCTACCCACATCACCAACAGTCTGCTCGAATCCTCTTGCACGAGGCTGTCCCCCTGCTGTGAAACCCTGTGGACACTCTCTAGCTAGGTGTCTAGCTCCACCACAAACATAACAAGGGCCCCTAGCCTATACCTATCTAGCCTAAGTCCTACTCGACTGCTACTGTCCTGATCTACCAGTAGACCCTTGTGAGCCCCTATAAGACTGCTGCGACCTCGTGAGTCCCACAGGTGGTCCCTGCTGTCTCTGATCTCTGCGCGGGCCTTGCTGCTACCAACCTCTATTATGTTCCCCACGTGCCCTCTGCTATGTCCTAGTTCTCTGTTGTTGCTGTGGCTGCTGCTGCTGAGGGGGCCTAGGAGGTAAGGGTGTGGAACTAAATCCTCCTCTATGAGGTGGCTATGATGGTCTGCAGAAACTCTGCTGATGCTACTGCTATCCACGATTCAGAAACTAAGGGCGTGAACTCTGCCCTCGTCCCTGAATCTCCTCAGCAATATATGCCTTCTCAGTAGCATCACTCAAAGTCTGGGGGTTTGCCATACGAACAGGCCCTGCTATACTGTGGTTCAGTCCTCTGATAAACTTATGAACCAGGAGTTTCTCGTCATGGAGATACTCCGCATATCGGGATAACTCAGTAAATCTACCCTCATACTGAGCCACTGTAAGTCCCCTCTGCTGAAGGTCATGAAAGTCATCTATGCGATGCTGCCTGTAATGATCTAATAAGTATCGTGCATTGAAGCGCTCAATGGAGGTCTCCCATGTGAGACTGTCTAAAGAAAGGTGACGCTTGCACTCCTCAGTGCGCCACTAGGTAGCTATTGCATCTCGCAACAGGTCTACTGCCACATGGGCCTTTGTGTTGCCCTCGTAAGGATGCAATGTGAAGCATCTGTCTAAGCTGATGAGCCAGGCCTCTACCTCAGCTCCCTCTGTGGTCCCGATGAATGTAGGAGGGTTCAACCTCAATAAATCCCTAATGGGGTGTCCTCTATCTCTGTGCCCTCTGATAGGCATCTGTGTAATAGTCATAAGGCTTGTGAACAATGTGCTCTACTCATACTGCCTCATCACGCCTAGCATGATGTGGAGGGCTTCTGCTACGGGCCCTGTCGACCGAACCAACCTCCTCTGTTGTCGTCTCTGGCACCTCAACATAAGGTTCCACATGTGTTGCCCCTCGCGGCTCAACATGGGGCTCCACATGTGGCTCAACATGGGACTCAGCTCGTGGCTCCATGCGTGGCTCCTCTCACAGATCCTCGCGGGGCTCGACATGTGGCTCTATGCGCGACTCAGCTACAACCGATGGAAGCCTATCTAAAACTACCTGTAAGGCCTGTAATATCTGTGGCCCAATATCTGGTAGGGCCGATGGTGCCTGCGGTACTATTAGGTCTAGTTGATCCTGTCCCTCAACTGAAGAGTCAGTGTGCACCTCGGGAGGTGGAGTGTGATGAGACTGCGCTCGTCGAACTCGTCGGGGAGGCATCCTACAAAAAATGAGGTAACCATAAATTAATCAAAGTTGTAGAAATAATAATGTGCCCAAAACAAGCCCAGTGTTTAAACTTAGGCTCTGATACCAAATGTCATGCCCGCATTTCCCATGCGATCACGACACACAACACACGTGTCATGTCCACATTTGCCATGTGGTCATGACATGAATTACGAAAAACTTTTCTACCTATCCCTAGGAACCCCCTCGCACACGTCTGTGTGCTCGGTGGCAATACGCATAAGGCGTAAACATGTCTACATAACTGCGATGATGGAAGCTGTTTAGGGGGTATGCGACATGAAGTGTGTCACTTTTAGGGTTAGACTGATTTAAATCTGAACCCCTAGTTTCCTAGGTGTGAAGATGATTCTGCCAGCTTCGAGGCCTAACCTTAACTCAGGTCCAAAAGAAATCCAAAATAGTGATTAAGTAAAATGACATGATGGTGCATGATTAAGTGGGTGATGGAATGCAATTTAATAAAATAATTTAAAATTAAAACCCTAGAAATCTAGGAAAATTTCGGTAGCATAACGCGTTTTCAAGAACGCAAAATAGATTTTAAAAATAACATCAATAAGAAATTAAATAAAATTTAAGAATAAAAAAATCAATTTAAAACTTAAGATCAAATTCAAAAATGATTTAAAATAAAATACTCAAATAAAATCTTGCCAAGGTCAAATAAATCGACCTTGCATAAAAGGATAACAATTCGAAAATAAAATAATATTTAAGGACAAGACATCAAAGGTATGTCAAATTCGAGTCTATTAATAAACATAATTTTGGCAATTATGTTTATTATCGAACTCGGAAAAATAGAGAAGGGAAGAGGCTAAGACACTCATTCCCGTAAAATAGTAATAAAATAGATAATTAATAAAAGCGTTAAAATCCCGCCAAGGAAGAATAAAATAAATAACCCCACCAAGAGGAATTTAAAACAAGGGAAAAATTCTTCCCAATTAGAATAAAACTAATTCCCCAAAATAAAATTATTTCACAAGATAAATAATTCAGAAGCAAAAATAACTCATTCAAATTAGAAAACTATTTAAAAGGAACCCAAAAGTTAAATTACAAACAAGGAAAAGAATAGAGTTTTGAAAAAAGAAAATAAAGCCTAATTCCTCACATAATTCCTCACTTAAAAATATTACTCCATAAAATAAGAAATGCCCTAATTCCAAAATAACACTAAGTGTTCAAATGAGAACCCTAATCTCTTTTCTATTGTTTTCTCTTCTTCTTGTTTGCCCTAATTTCATTCTTCTCTCTTGTTTCTTTTGTTTGTTTTGTCCTCTATTTGCAGGTTAGGGTTTGGACTATAAATGGAGGCCATGATCCACGGAGGTATGCATAGTAGGTTTAAAGTTATAGATATGTCCATGTATTTTTTTTAAACAGAGAGAGAGATTTTGAGTGTATATATATTTAATGTAAACTAGATGGCAAAATACAACAGGGTTGAGGAGTGGCAGGGGGAGACGGAGCCGCCGCTGCCATTGGGGAACCACTGAACAGAGGTTCGAAGGGGAGATGGAGCGGCGTAGGGTTTCGCGGAGGAGTTGCTATGGTTTAAGCGTTTGGTCGGGAGTGCGGGAGCCGCGCTACGGGGGTTGGGTTTCGGGGGTGTGGGTGGAGGCACAACCTCCTCCCCACACCATTTGTAATATGAAGGGGGTGGCGCTGTGGGTATGGCCGCCCATAGTTCCACCAATGCATTTTTTTTTTCTTTTTTTTAACAAAAAAAATATCTCTAGCTATTATAGGCGGTCCGCCCCCAGACTTAAATCTCTGCCTTCTATTCAGAGATCTGTTTTGCTATATACACACTATTTATTGGTTATATATATACATATGTATGTATATATGTGTGTATATATATATATATATTTGGATTTATATACACTGTTTTTGTTTTCTTATAATACAGTCTAACATTTCCTACTTCTCTTATTATATATATTTTATATATGCACACACACACACATATATATATATCTGTGTGTGTGTGTATACTCTAATGTATATATAAAGGGCTTTAAAAAATGGTATAGTTTTCCCCCCCCTTTTTTTACACAGAAAATAACCAGTGCACGATATAACAGCAAATTGAGTAAAAATAAGAAATTATATATATATATATATATATATATGGGTACAATCCAAAGCTACTTTGCCACAATAAATTTAATGGCAAAAATATTCACTTCCAGTTTTATAGCATAAACTATAACAGTAGCCTCTTATTTTTTTTTGGAAAAGGAACACAACTTCTACATAGATAACTTTATATCAATTTTTTTTTGAAACATTATGCAAAATAGAGAATGCATTTCATTCTACTTTCAACAACAAAAATCTTATAAACTTCTAATACAACAACAGAAAACTGATTTAACTTTCCTTTTCTTTTTGTATGCAATAAAATTTATTCTACAACTAAGATATATTCCTTACTTAAAGAGAATAATGACAGAAATGTAAATACATTTTCTCTTTCTTTCTTGGAATACAATAAACTTTATTCAGCAACACTCATTCATATATATAATCTTTTTGAAAAGAATGATGGCAGAAATAAATCAACTCATGCTTTTCTCCACACAAAACCAACTCCACAATAAAGGAAATAACAATCTTCCAATAAAATAACATAATGTTTATATTGTAATATTTTCACAGCCAACTTCAAAGGGCATAAATCTTGCCAAAATGAATACAATAGGACCACAAAGGCCATGGCTCAAACAAACACCAACAAAGATTATGGTAACACAAAAATGGACTTCACAATAAGCTCTATTTCCCATTTAAACACCTGCAACAAACACAACAAAAGAACAACCCAGCCACTACTAAATGCCCTCCTCCCTACTGTAGACCCGCAAGAGGGTCACCCCCGAGCTAGGGAGCTAGGGATTTACATGGGTGTAAATATTCCACAACAAGAATCAACAACAACACAAAAACAATCCCAAGGTTTAACACATAACTCAACTCATGAAAATGAGTTTGATGAGGGTAGGGAATGGATCCCTCTACTTCAAAGGCCACCCAAATGATAAAATACCAACCTCATGGCCTCAAGCCAAAAATCTCCCAAAACCACCACTCTCCACAAAATCACAAAATAATTTCCATGGCACTCTTGCCATTCAAATAATCTCCTCATCAAGTGAAAGCCCTCAAGACATAAATAGCACAATATGGGAGTGACCTCAAGGAGGTTCCTTTCCCCTACCCAAACAAGTTGAGCATTACCTCCAAATGGAGGTGCTCTCACCATACTCCCATCCCACACAAAAATAAAGAAATAACAACCAACAAAAAACACAAACACATCACAATATAAATAAGCAAGGGTGAAGAGACATAGTTTAAGAGGCTTACCTTCAAATCTCTATAATGGAAGCACGTTTGGTGAAGAGCTCCAAGCTTTCCCAAACCTTCCAACCTCCAAGAATTCCTCCAACTTTCCCAAATTCCTCCAAAATATAAAGAAACTCAAAAATGCAAGAACCCCACACTCCTCAACAAGAGGAGATATTATAGGCCATCAATTTGGCCTTGAAGAATGAGAAGGTGACACTTGTCACCTTCTCCTTCCTCCTCCAATGCCACTTGCAAGGGAGAGGAAGTGTGAGGGTGACAAGTGTCACCAATTCCATCTCAATCCTCACCTTATCCACTTGTGCTCACACATGTGTGAGAGGACAAGTGGTGAGGTGGCATTCCCACTCAAACCTCCAAGAGGATAAGGGATGCCATATGGCATCCTCTTATTCTCTCAAAGAGCCATCTCCCTCCAAGATGCTCTCACACATGTGTGAGAGTCTTGGAGGAAGCTCCCACACACTTGGGAGTCTTGGAGACCTCCCAAGTCTTCCTTGGGAAAGGATTCCCAAACTTTGGGAAGGGAGACGAGTCTGTCCCAAAGCATGACTCATCTCCCACCTTTCCTAATTTCAAATTTCATCACTTTGACTAAACCATAGTTTAGAGTGACCAAAAGTGAGTTAATCCAAGGGTTAGTGGTGCTGGAGCACCACTTCAACAGGATAAATATGCACAATAAGGTTTTAATAAGGATTAGACATTTCATGTTGCAGAGTAGCATTTATATTGCTAAGTCAAATGCACATTTTATGTTGGCATTTCCTGTTTGTAAACATTAAAATTTACATTTCAGACATATTGGGTGATGTGAAGGGTTAAACAAGGTGTCTTGTCATTAGGAGTTTTGCTGTCTTATACAAAACAGATGTCATGAGATTAATTAGGGTTTGCTAATAATCTTGGTTAAATCAAAATCCCGCAAATAGAGGAAGGGGTTAACAAAAACGGGGAGAGATGGTCGAGAAAAGGATTTTTTTTTTTTTACTTTTTTTTTCTTTTTTCTGAAACTATTCAAATGTAAGAAGCTGGAATGAAAGAATAGAAATTCTGCAAATTATGTTCTGAAAATTTTGAATCCTGTGTGAAATCTCGGTGAACCGAATGTTCTATTTATTATCTGTATAGAACCGTTGTATTTTTTATTTGAGTTATTCTGTTTCCGTGACGCAAGGTTAAATCCATTCCACTGGTGGATTTCTGTGAAATCAGTAGAATGGACTTGTAAAATAGTTTTTCCATTTTTTTTTTGGTTCATTCTGTTGTTAGATAAACATGGAAATGTAGAAATTGCAGAATCCGTCTCAGAGAAGGTCATCGGCGGGAAAAATTCAAATATACATTTGAAGTGTATACACGGATTGTATGTCTGAGATAGCCTATGAACATATCACACCTGCTGTGAGCCTCATTTTGTGTATGCACAGTGGAAAGTGGTATGTATGAAAAGTCTTGTTTAGTCAAGTTTGTGTTATTCGGCGAATATACATTTCCTGTATATATCGCAACTGTATGAAGGTATTTTCTTTGTGTATATCACTGTTGTATCTGGGTACCACCTTGTGTATGTCATTAGACAAATTGTGTATGTAAGAGTCCATTCAGGCTAAGCTGGAGATTATTTGTTGAAATACACAAATGGTGTGTATATACCCAATGTATGTCCTAGATAGTTTGTGTATATATCACCATTGTATGTGTGCGTCAATTTGTGAGTATACTGCATTGGCATATCAAAGAGGTATCAGTGTGGGAAGAGTCATCGGGTGGATGAAATTGTGTTGAGCCGACAGTATAAAATCTCACCGATTGAATTGTATCGGGGTGACAACTGAAGGTGTTACCGATGGATAGTTCATCGGCACATCGGCGGAGGGAGATTCACTGTGGCCGATTGTGAATGTCTCACCGATAGAGGGAGTCTGAGGATTGAGTGGTCGGGAAGAGATGAACCATCGGAGAGTGAGTAGAAGGTTTCACCGATAGAGGCAGTCTTGCCAAAGGAGAAGTTGGTGTTGGGTATATCGGTATGGGATGCCCATCGGTGTAAGAAGTAGAGAGTCTGAGCGATAGTGTTAACATATTGTCGTGAGTTTTGGTTTCGGCGAGCAAGGAGAAAGCTAGGCCGATAACAAGTGTTTGGTCGATGAACATAACAGTTTCAGCGAGAGGGAGACCGTCGGGAGGAAAGAACCAGGGAAGGCTGACAAGATAAGTCAGGCTGACAAGGAGAAATAAGCATAGTTCGGTAAGATGTTGACAAACTCTTGCCGATATTGATAGAAGGGATTATTTCGTGACTGTTTCCGCTGTGCATCCACTCTGCATCAAATTGGTATCAGAGCTAGCAAAAGCTCTGGGCAAAGGTGTTTAAGTATTTAATTTTCTGAAGGTAATTGAATACTATTCCTGTAGTGTGTGGGCAGATGATGTTGAGGTCTGTCTTGACTATTCACCAATAGAGATTTGACTGGAAGAGGGTGTAGAGTGAAACCACTACAAGAAAGAGTGGTAGTGCATCTCCAGGATCTACTGTTGGATGAGAGGATTTGCAAAAAGTGTTGGCACTGTCTGTGAATGTTTATGTTAGATGGAGAAAGTGAAGAAGGGGCTAGCGAGATGCCTCCAAAGGGGATGACCACTGAAGTGGCCAAGAAATTCAAGGAGATAGAGGATATGATAAAAACTGGAGTCAGGGAAGCACTCCAGGTTGAGTTGAAAACCTTAGGAAAAGGAAAGAAACCAGACAAGGAGTCTGATGGAGAAGAAGATAGGAAAGAGGAAACAACCTCAGGACAGACAGATATATCTATAGATCAGAAACAATTTTTGGAGGCCATAAAATCACTTGGTAAGGAGTCATCTGAATCAAGAATGGAGATTCTGATGTTCAGCGGAAAGATGGATGCAGAAGAAGTCATCAAATGGATCGAGGCTTTGAACAACTACTTCGAGTACAAGGAGATACCAGAGAATAGAAGAGTCAAGTTTGCAAAAACAAAATTGAAAGGCGCTGCACTCACGTGGTGGAACTACACCCAGGGAGAAAGGGTGAAGAGTGGCAAGAGCATGATCTCATCCTAGAGTCGGATGGTAGAGAGGATCAAGGCTCAGTTCTTACCAGCAAATTATGAAGTGCAGATATACAAAAAAATGCAGAACCTCAGGTAGAAGGAGATGGATGTATCCACCTATATAGAGGAATTTCATAAATTGTCTCTAAGGTGTGGGCATGCTGAGGATGAGAAGGGAAGAGTTGCTAGGTATATTAATGGCCTGAAGTACAGTATACAAGATGAGATTACCATCTTGACACCAGAAACCGTTGACAAGTGTTTCCAGGTGGCGTTGAGAGTAGAAGAGAAATTGAAAAGAAAAGGAGAACAACAGAACAGAGGAAGTGGAAGACAGCAAAGAGGGGGAAGAAGTCCTTTCAGAGGCAATCAAAGAGGAGGAAATGGATTTGGACACTAAGGTGAATCCAATCAAGAAAACAACAAAGGAGACAACAGTCAAACTCAAAAGGGAAGTTACAATAAAAAAGGAAACTTTAGGGGCAGAGGACCTATCAGATGTTACAATTGCAATCAAGAAGGCCACATAGCTAGTAGATGTCCAGAAAAAGCAACAAGTTCAATGGGGGAAAGAAGGACAAATCTGATCCAAGAATCTGATTGCCAAAGTGTGCAAAGCTCAAACACTTATCAAAGTGTGGATGTTCCTGATAGTTATGGATATCCTGAGAAGGGAGAATCATTGATGCTTAGGAGAACACTCTTGAGGACATCCAAGGAGATGATACAAAGGGGGGCACTTTTCAAGACCAATTGTAAAAGCAAAGGTAAAATATGCAAGGTAGTAATAGATTCTGGTTCAACAGATAACATGGTATCTCAGGAAATGGTGGATAAGTTGAAACTAGGAAGGATTCCACATCAAAATCCTTACAAGGCATCGTGGGTAAGTGACAGTCAATCACTTTTGGTATATGAACAGGCATATATTGATTTTCAGATTAGAGATTATCAGGATAGAGTTTTATGTGACATATTGCCCATGGAATGTTGTCACCTACTTTTGGGTAGGCCAT
This sequence comes from Cunninghamia lanceolata, assembly GCA_027924645.1. NCBI lineage: Eukaryota > Viridiplantae > Streptophyta > Pinopsida > Cupressales > Cupressaceae > Cunninghamia > Cunninghamia lanceolata. Next base: position 15,153 of record BSBN01001907.1, on the reverse strand, counting down.
GGCAATTTGATAGGAGAGTATTGTATGATGGATATGCTAACACCTACACCATCAAGAAGGATGGGAGAACTATTGTGTTGATAACATTGCAGGAGGATGCTGCAGCATAGAAGGCAGCCAAAATCATTTTAGTGGGAAAGAAAGAGTTTGTGGAGATGCCTACAGCTGAATCAAAGGAAGTTGAGGATATCTCAAGGAGAGGAGATCGCAGTTTGAAGACAATTTCAGTTCTGACTGACAGGGATCAGGTGGATCAGTAGCAGGTTACGAAGCAGGTTTGTACACAGCCACAGGCTGATTGGAAAGACAAGGATGCCATCATAGTAGGGACTATCATTTGTCCTCTAAGAGTTGAAAGGCAAACACATTCTACCATAGCAGTACATGAGGTTTCCAATGCAGATGTTTAGATAGAGATGATAGTGAGAAAGGATGACCAACAAAGTGTGAGAAGAGCCTACAGTACTAGGAATGAGTATTTGGTTCCATGGCACTAGGTTGCAGTCCAGAGATCATGGGGCAGAAATGAGATAGCAGGAGATAAAGGTGGATTCAGTCAAAGACTTAACTCATGGGACATGAGTTCTTTTCAAGGTGGGGAGTATGGTGCAGGAGCACCACTTCAACAGGATAAATATGCACAATAAGGTTTTAATAAGGATTAGACATTTCATGTTGCAGAGTAGCATTTATATTGCTAAGTCAAATGTGACATTTTATGTTGGCATTTCCTGTTTGTAAACATTAAAATTTACATTACAGACATATTGGGTGATGTGAAGGGTTAAACAAGGTGTCTTGTCATTTGGAGTTTTGCTGTCTTATACAAAATAGATGTCATGAGATTAATTAGGGTTTGCTAATAATCTTGGTTAAAACAAAATCCCGCAAACAGAGGAAGGGGTTAACAAAAATGGGGAGAGATGGTCGAGAAAAGGACTTTTTTTTTAATTTTTTAATTTTTTTTCTTAAACTATTCAAATGTAAGAAGCTGGAATGAAAGAATAGAAATTTTGCAAATTATGTTCTAAAAATTTTGAATCCTGTGTGAAATCTCGGTGAACCGAATTGTTCTGTTTATTATCTATATAGAACCGTTGTATTTTTTATTTGAGTTATTCTGTTGTCGTGATGCAAGGTTAAATCCATTCCACTGGTGGATTTCTGTGAAATTAGTGGAATGGACTTGTAAAATAGATTTCCCATTTTTTTTTGGTTCGTTCTGTTGTTAGATAAACATGGAAATGTAGAAATTGCAGAATCCGTCTCAGAGAAGGTCATCGGTGGGAAAAATTCAAATATACATTTGAAGTATATACACGGATTGTATGTCTGAGATAGCCTATGAACATATCACACCTACTGCGAGCCTCATTTTGTGTATGCACAGTGGAAAGTGGTATGTATGAAAAGTCTTGTTTAGTCAAGTTTGTGTTATTCGGCGAATATACATTTCCTATATATATCACAACTGTATGAAGGTATTTTTTGTGTATATCACTTTTTTATCTGGGTACCACCTTGTGTATGTCGTCAGACAAATTGTGTATGTAAGAGTCCATTCGGGCTAAGTTGGGGATTATTTACTGAAATACACAAATGGTGTGTATATACCCAATGTATGTCCTAGACAGTTTATGTATATATCACCATTGTATGTGTGTGTCAGTTTGTGAGTATACGGCATTGGCATATGAAAGAGGTATCGGTGTGGGAAGAGTCATCGGGTGGACGAAATTGTGTTGAGCCAACAGTATAAAATCTCACCGATTGAATTGTATCAGGGTGACAACTGAAGGTGTCACCGATGGATAGTTCATCGGCACATCGGCAGAGGGAGATTCACTGTGGCTGATTGTGAATGTCTCACCGATAGAGGGAGTTTGAGGATTGAGTGGTCAGGAAGAGATGAACCATCAGAGATTGAGTAGAAGGTTTCACCGATAGAGGCAGTCTTGCTGAAGGAGAAGTTGGTGTTGGGTATATCGGTATGGGATGCCCATCGGTGTAAGAAGTAGAGAGTCTGAGCGATAGTGTTAACATATCGGTGTGAGTTTTGGTTTCGGCGAGCAAGGAGAAAGCTAGGCCGATAACAAGTGTTTGGCCGATGAACATAACAGTTTCAGCGAGAGGGAGACTGTCGCGAGGAAAGAACTGGGAAAGGATGACAAGATAAGTCAGGCCGACAAGGAGAAAGAAGCATAGTTCGGTAAGACATTGACAGACTCTTGCTGATATTGACAGAGGGGATTATTTCGTGACTGTTTCCGCTGTGCACTCGCTCTGCATCAGTTAGTTAGTCCAAATTGACCCTAGACCCATGGGTAACCACCTAGGGTAACTTTTGAGCCACTAAGGTTCACCAAGGGGGTCATAAATCCACTTTAAATGGCCTCCAAAAATAAAAACAAATACCAAGTGGTGTAAGTCAATTAAAATTATACAACACTCAATATTAATAATTTAAACAAAGGGGTACTAGGCCAAAATGATTAAAAATTAAATCAAGCACTTAAATCACATTCAAATTCAAATGTGATCCTTATCCTCTTGGGAATGGATCAGTTTCACAGGGGATAACTTAGGTGTGAATTCTACTTCCAATTTCCCGTGGCTTGGGAATGTAAAACCTACACATCTCGATCAAGTGTCAATCATATCATTATAATCATAGCCGAAGCAACTGGAATTAAATTCACACCATCGAATACAACAATAATCAACTATAACATAAATCTAAATTAAACTGCATTTTTCAATTACATGTCAAATAGTCAACATCTTATAAATAACTAGAATCTCATCACAAGCATCATCAAATATATCTCGTATGTTGAATCACAAAATATCATCAAATATGATCAAATCGAATCACATATGTCAAATCAATGTCCTATCATAATCAGGAGATAAAATCAAGTCTGCATAATGAAACCATAGTCACTAAAAGTCTGATAATGTCATCAACTGAAATGCATAACGATCAAAATAAGGAAGGTAAAATAATCGGCCTCACAAAAGAGGATGCCATGCAAGATACAGTTAGGAGAAATAAAGTGTAGCCAAAAAGATGTCATGATGACATGAAGAAAGATACATTGCAAGAACAAGAATAAATGCAGTCATCTTCATTATAGACAGTCATGACAGTGATCATGAAGTAGTCAAAGTATGTCATGAATTTCCATAGCCATCTACAGAGGTGCATCAATAATGAAGGAGGAACATCAGAAGAAGTACAAGACTTATATCAAGTGCTACAGTGATGATTGACAAAGAACACTAAATTCACAAGGTAAACAGTCCTCTTCCTTCGATGCTAGTTGTTCTATCATAATACAGTCACCATCACCATGTACAACCAGGACAGTGACCTATGAAGCAATTTAAATAAGCAAGAGACATTCATGATACATCATAATGGTTATTGCCCACCTACAGAGGAACATGAAAATGATAAGATAGGCAGTCTGAAGATGCACATGAATGAACATAGAAAAATGGATGGACAAAGATCATAAATTTATAATACACGTGTATAATGATAAAGGTATGAACATCCAGAAGAGATATGAAGATGCACAAGGAAGCTACATGTATACTTTAAAGTATGCAAAAAGATGACTATAGGTATAAGGATGCACGAAGGCATACTACAGAAGATGGAATAAAAACATGTGCCTATGCTACAGATAAGACTTGAACGACAACAAGAAACAAGAAAGCATGTTATCCAAGCTATAGGTGCATTTCAAGAATGCCACAAACAGTAAAGAAGAAGACAACTTAATCTCTATGCCATGGTAAAATCTAGTTATAGTAGAAAGATAGTCCCACAGTCAAATGATGATGATACAACCAAACAGTTCATCACATTACATTCATGCAACCTTAAGAGATATTCTACAGAAGAACCTTACAGAATGCAAAGGTATGATATCATGCAATCTATGCTACAGATGCAAATGGAAGTAAATGTTGAGTTATCATACAGAATATCAAAAGTTTTGCTGTCATAACAGAATACTAACATGTGCTTCTACCCAGTAGCCATAGTGGAATGATAAGGCATAATGTGTCATCAGCAAATGTGAGATAGTTACAAGGAGGTGGAGAAGTGTTATGAGAAGTAAAGCAAGAAAACCCACCTTCTAATACTTCAAACCCTTAAACTTTTTGCCAATAGATGGAGACAAGATCGTAGTCAAAGTGGTGGTGCATAGAAGGAGAAGCCGTCTTTTTTTAAAATACTGTATACCCATGTCAAGGGACCAAACCCTAATGTTGTTCTTGCAGACACAATTGAGAGATTTCAAAGAAGATGCCATAATACATTCATAACCAACAGAGAAGAGCAAGAAGCATAAAAGAAGGTATACCCATATGCCAAATTAACAAGATCTTCAAGATACTTCAGACCTTTCATTTCTTACAGTATAAAGAGCAAAAGATCAAGTAAAGCAGTATGGCCATGGCATTACAAGGTTTTCTCTGTGCAGGATGAAGTGAAACCCTAAACTTCAAAGCTCACAACCCCTCTATTAAGTTACAATTTTTGATGCCTATTAACAAGAGAAGCATAGCCATGGCAAGTAGAGGTTCTAGAAATGCAGGATGAAGTGAAACCCTAACTTCAAAACTTTAAAACCCTCAAGTTTTTCTATATATGAAAACAGATTAAGACAAAAGAAGAAATATGCAGCCATGGCTGACAGAGACAACATTTTTTGCTATAGAATGCAATACCCACCTCTATCTACTAGCTTATCATGCTATAAGGAGTGAGACCAAAGAAGAATGAAACTACAGAGACTAGATAGCAAGTGCTTACCTTGTTGCTGGTAGGAAGAAAGATCTTCCACGACCTCACAGTGGCTTGAAACTTCCAAGAAGAGAAGATGAAGACTGTCACCAAAGAAGCACACAAAAATAGAATAAAAGTATTAAAGAGTGCACAACAATGGAGGTATTTATAACAGTGAAGAAGGCCGTGACCATTTAAATGAAGAAAGCTACATATACTTAAATGTTTCATAACTTCCAGAGAGAAAAGTTACCTTCTTCCTAGCTCATGCAGAGTTCTATGGTAATGACAATGTATTGGAGTGATGAAAGGAGAAAACTAGAGCCACCATGATGGAGCTACTTGAAACCCTTGGTCGACATGATTTTTGCAGCGCTCAAAGAGAGAAATCAAATGAAGAATGAATGAGCAAAGATTAGGGTTGTTTCCCTATTTTGTTCAAAGGTTCTTTTTTCTCAAGTGCATTTTTTGACTTAAGAAAAACCAATTATTACTTTATCCAAATTTGCTGTCGAGGTCAAGACTTTCCCTAGCAATCATAATATATAGTGGCCGATAGCAACCCTTGAGAAGTTGGTTCTTTTTAAGTCAAGAAAATGATATATCATGTGGGAAGGCTCCAAGCCTTATAACCTTTTATGCATGGTGAAGATTCCTTAGTGGTTGAGTGGTGAAGGAATAACAAATCACATGCTTAAGTCCCTTGTTCATTTCCAAGCATCCAAGGATAGGTTTCAAGTTTATGCATGGTGACTAACAGCCAAGGGGGTGTATGTTTTTAGACATGGTATATGCATACGAAATACATGGAGTTCAAGGGTAAGCTCATTATGCATGGTGGAGATATGACTTTATGGCTAATAAGGTATTTGTCTTATAGTGATGTGGCAATTGCATGGTAGCAGTATTGATGGTGACAACATATGATGGACATTTTTTATGCATGGGGGCAAATTGCATAGTGGAGTTGTTTTCTTTCTTTAAACTTCAAATTGAATATGGGGATGTAAGGAGATTTAAGAAATGGATGGATGTGCACAATGTCAACAAGAGGGAGTGATAAGGATATTTATGCAATTTTGTTTGGTGCATGGAATGCTTCAGGAGTGATTGAGTTCTTTTTATTTTCCTTGCAGATGGAGATATTTTTTCTCAAATATATTGGAGTGATAAGGAATTTTGTAATTATTCCTAAGTCCTATTTTGCAAAATAGGCAAATGTATTGGAGTGATAAGGAGTATATTTTTCTTCTAACCATGCACAATTTTACACATTTACTAATTGTAAATAAATAATAAAGTTATACTCTATAAATTACTTTATTATTTTCCACAAGTTGTAAAATAAAAAATAGAACAAATTGTAACCAATAATAGAGTAATATTCTATTACTTTATTATTTACTCACAATCAATTTTGCTCATGCAAAATCATGCAAATTGATTAGTTGAGTTAACTAGGTCACCTAGGAGGTTTTGCATGACTTTTAGAAGTATTTTTAGGGTCCTTAGTCAAAATTTTGGTCAAACATATGGAGAGGCCCAAATTGAAGCTATTTTTGCTCAATTTGTGGTAGTTTTAGACCCTAATTTTGAGGATTTTTGAGGTTGCTCGGGAATGAGTATTTTTAGAGGCATTTATCTGCAAGTCTATAATTTTGCATGCCTCTTGGAGAGAGCAAACCTATATATTGTAAAGCAAAAGTTTGTTTTTGCTAGTTCTTGATTCTCATTCTGATTGAGACAGATTGGAGAATTCTTGTAGCTCACTTTTACAGTTTTATTGAGAGATTGACAGGTTACAAGTTATCTTTTGTCTTTTTGCAAAGCTTTCCTTGTTTATTTCAGATCAGTTGAATTACCTTTCCTTTTAGTGTTGAATGTTGAAGTGATTTTGATGAAGTTTTGCTGTGTTTTATTATTAAACCTTCAAAATTATTGTCTTACCTCATTGTTTACAGCATTAAAGCATAAATTTATCACAAGTCTTAGGTTGTGTTAACTAGAAATAGTCTTTTTATGCTGTGAAAAAACCATTTCCTTTATAAAAACCTATTTTAAAACCTTCCTTAGAATCATTTTTGTGATATTTATGCCAAGTCTAGATTGTGTAGAAGTCAGATTTTTGAGCACACATTATGAATTGGATTGCATTATTTTTATCCATATCAGGTGCATCACCATTTTATCTTTAGTATTCATTTAGTTTCTTTCTTCCTTTTTCCCAAAAAGTAAAAACATACATCTCAATAGAACATTTGAAGGGAACCAACCCTCAATCTAGAGGTCTAATCTTGTCATAGGGCACCCACAACCTGAGATTAGTCCCATGTTACATGGAACTATAGTGCTTTAACCAGCCTTGCATACGAGTGCAATTCCCAGTGATAACAATCTAAATGGTCGTTGATTCTGCTAGTCTAGTCTGTTTTATCTTTTACTGATTTGTTCTTTGGTCTTGTTCTTATGCTTCTCAAGGAAGTCCCTAAGTGATGAAGAGAAGTAATGATGGATCGAGACCTTTTTCTTTAATTTTTTTTTGTGGTTTGTCTTGGCAAAATGACTGGGGCAACTAGGTTCCTTGTGTGTGATTGGGATTCCATTGGTATGATCAAAGAGAATCCTATGCATGTGAAGGAACGTCTAAGTACTTCCTTGCATTAGTACTCATGCATCTCATGGTTATTTCCTCACATATTCTAATGAGGTGCCATGGTTAATAATCCGAGTCAGGAATTCCTTATCTGTTATGTGCCTTTTTCGCAAAGGATCATAGTTTACGCCTTTACTTACATCAAGCCATGGTGTTTGTCATCCTTTGACATAATAATTTCTATGATGATAATCATGCAAAAAAATTATAAGATCAACACTTATCAAAGCAAAATCTTGTTTCACCCATCTAGTCATTCTTCATCTCATGCTAACCATCTTCTTTTCCGCACTTCCATTTCTTCTATCCATCCCTGTAGCCATCACAATAAAGTACTATGACACACCAAAAATAATTGCACCCTGCATACATACACATGTTAGAACAATAATATACATTCCACCTCAATCATGTTAGACCATCATATTGATATCATAATAATCATTATAGCATCAATATTGTTATCGGAAAATTGGAATGATTATCAATAATATCAAAGTAATCCAAATAACTCAATGGAAAAGAAAACAATCAAGATTCATACAACAAAGACAAAACCTTGAAAACCTTAATACTTCATAGCTTCCATTGGTCGCCTATCTTAATCGATCTTTCGTAATGAATGAAGCCCTAAAAGCTCACTTCCTTGCTTTTTCTTCAAGATGTCAATGGAGAACGGCTATGATAATTATTGCAATGAAGATGAGCTTCAAAACAAATTGTAATGGTAATGGTAACAAGTTGATCGCAAGCAATGGAGGAATTTGGTGCCAAAGGTGCACTGTGATTCTTGCAGAGCAAGGGTACTAAAAGCTTGGATGATAGAAATGGAGGAATAGGGCTATATTTATAGACTTGTGAGAGAGAAGATCAATGGTATAGAAAGAACAAGAAGATCAACAGTTGAGAAACCTTGAGAGGATTTGCGTGAATAGGAAGAAGACAAGTGTCACACAAAAAGCTGTTTTGTTTGAGTTAACTACTTTCTTTTATAAAGATAAGATTTGCTTTCATAAATTAGAATGATTTTTTCTAATTTAAGAGTTGTTGATAAAAACAAGATTGATTAAATCAATTAACTCAACTTGTGATTTGCTTTTTGCATGACTTGAGAGAAATTAAATAATAAATTATTTAATTTTTTGTGCATGAAGAAGAAGATTTATTTTTAGAAGATTTGGAAGATTTGGAAGATTTTGAGGAATTAGAAGATAAGAAAGAAAATTAAATAAATAAATTTATTTAATTGCTTGTGCATGATTAGAAGAATAAATAAAATATTTGATTATATTTTATTTTTAGAGATTGGGAGAATTTAAATAAATTTGATTGATTTATTTAAATTTGGAGGAACAATTGGACTTAATTAAATAATTAAGAATTATTTAATTGTAGATAAGAGGATTTGGAAGAATTTAATTAAATAAAGGATTTTATTTAATTATTGGAAGACATTAGAAGAGGTAATTAAATAATTTGATATTTAATTAATTTAGAGGAATATGAATCGAATAAATAAATTGATTTATTTATTGATAGAGGAATTAAATGGAATAAATATTAAGAATATTAATTTAGACAGAGTTGTGTCAATTTTAGGTTTATACAATTATGATTAGGCATCATCATATTAGGTCATCCATATTACATAAGAAAACACAAAAACATAGATTGCATTGCATCACATATAGAATTGTCATTTGTATACATCACATAGAATCTGCATACATACAAAATCTACATAAGCATCACATAAGCATAATGTAGTGTCATTTCATAAACATGTAGTACCATCTCATAAATGTGCATCCATAAATCACATAATTATCCATATATCATGTGCATCCATAACATCATATAACCATACATCATAAAACCATATATCCATAATGCATGACAAAGCATCACATAAATCATAAAATCACATAGAGCATAATTCATAAAGCATCACATGGTCCATAACATGAATCCATAAACCATCACATAATGCATAAACACCATCACATCATGTGCATATAAAAAAGATAAAGACATCATATGGTTATCTCAAAATAGTATGTCTCATATATATAAAAAAAGTGTCATAAGTATAGTATCAGAATCGCTATAAAAAATGGAGCTCGCAGGCTCAATCAAAACAAGAGCTCACAGGATTGATAAAAAATATGTGTTCTATCTACCAAAAATAGGCCTAGCCTATGCTATCCTCACCACTAGATGGTGCCTGCCCGAAGGAGGACCCCTATGCTCTAAATTGGCCTTGAATTGGATGGCCTGTCATATGGAGTGGCTCTCCTCTGTGATACGCTGACACTACTATGTGTCCACCGCGAGTGTGTCCTACTGGCACTCCTGCTTTGGTAACTCGGTGCCCTCTGATCAACTGGCACCACACCCTCATAAAGGCCCCTATAGTACTGTGCCTCCTAGGCTGCCCTGTATAAGGCCTATGCAAACTCTGTATCCAACTCACCAACCGTAGCTATGAAGTCGATGATGTGCTACTCTACTCTCTGGGCCCTAATAATAGCCATGTTGTGCTCTGTAGTACGCTGCACCAACTGACCCTATAATCTCTACACCTTCACTTTCAACCCCTGCATCTGAGTCTGCAATGCCTTAATCTGTGCTGCCAAGTCTCCTCCTCTTTGCCCTACATCATCTGCTAGCTCATCCTCCCCCACCTCCACAATAGGCACATCTTGCAGTACCTCCTCATGCACTCTCTCCTCCTTCACATCCCTTTCATCACCACCTCCCTCCCCTCTGACGTCCTCCATTGCCACATCCTCCTCCACCTCTCCAACTTGGACCTCCCCTATGACAACTGCCACCTGTCCAACGGCCCCCTCTCCCTCCTCATGAATAGGTGAAAGTTGAGGACCCCTGTTGTGGCCATCTCTGCCTCTCCCATGTCTCCTCTCCCCTTGTCTCCTCTACCTCTGCTGTCACCACCGTCATTCCCACCATTGTCACCACCTACCTGGTCTCCATCTTGACCTCCACCTTGGCCTCATCCTTGAAACTTGCCTCTCATCCCTCTCCCTAGCCACTTGACTAGTGTAGGCTCATCTGGATGCAAATAGGGTATAGGCCTATGCTGTGCCCACCAGGTGTCATACTCAGGCATGGTGCCCACATCTGCCATAGCTACTCCTACCCCCCACTGAATTGAATGCAACGCTATGATCTCTTGAATGGCCGTCTGAACACTAATCATGGGGCCCCAATCAGATGTCTCACGCGTCAACTGGGAGAACTTTGTTATACCCACTGGCACATCTTGTCTCTCACCAAACTATCTCAGCATGCACTCAGGCAAATGCCACTTGATGATATGCTAACTCTGAATGGTGTGCTCAATCAGATACCTAGTATGATGATAGAAGGCAAGTGATCTCCTTCCTCTGACCATATGGGGAAACCCCTATAGGGCCTCCAAATGAACACATCTAAATGGTCTAGGCCGTGTCCTCCAAAAGCCCACATCATCCATCCGCATCTGTACAACTACTCCTGAGTAGACATATACATAAGGTAACTCCTCAAAAATCTCCCTAGTCACAGGAGGCTTAAATATTAGGATTCACTCCCATGCCTAGATCATCAGCAATGTAATCTTGTAGCTAATAGACTGTTCTCCTCTATAAGCTACACATGCAGCTGGAAATATAGCATAGCTAACAAATAGGGCCCCCAAGCATACACTTGCTCCATCATCCCCTCCAGCATCTCCCCCACCCAACTGGGAAGCTGTGCCCTGCCAATTTGGGATCATGATGCCACCAATGCAAGTACATAGGATGACAATCAATCTATCATAATGGTTCGCTAGGGGGTCCCAGTGGATCTCGTAATCCTCCACCCCGAGATTTGCATCGCTGTCTGTCTCAAAGAGTCACCTGAGGGCAGGCAACCCCCACTCAACATTGTAGATCACACGCTCCCCACAGATGGGAAGTCATAGAATCTGCCACACATCCTCTAGGGTCACAGTAGCCTCTCCGGTTGGTAGATGAAACGAGCTAGTCTCCGAATGCCATCACTCGGCTAGTGCAATCAACAACCCTCTGTTAGCCCTAATGATGGGCATGAATGCAACATGGTACACCCCAGCGTGTGCAGTGTGTCTCTCTCCTTTATGCAGAGGTGATGCTGCAACATGCAACAATGCCAGCCGACTCTCACGAATATAAATCAATGACAATCTAACTTGCATCCACAAAGCATCACATTCTGTCAGTCAAAACCCCTAGGCAAGCCTACCAGAAGCAAACAAGGTCAAATCTAATCAAAACCCCTAACCAAAAGTTGCAAAACATGTGAATGTGTCACACTATCAGAACAATGCGTCGCACCTAAGTGAGTGCATCGTAGGAACCCTCAAATGCATCATAATTTCTTAATTGCATCACAGGAAGCCATAAGTGCGTCGCAAGCATCACACATTCCTGTAGGTGTGTCACACCTTGCAAATGCGAGCTGCCTAAGGTGATTGCATTGCATAAGCTTGCATTTGTGTTGCCAAAAATCAATCGTGGCACAAAATTGCAAGTGTGGTGTAGGACTTCACACCTGCATTGCTCGTGAGCGTAGTTGCGGTGCAAAATTTTGCATTGCATTTGTTACCTTTTTTCGGGCCTAAAAATCTATGCCAAAACGCAAAAATTGTTAAGAGGGGTTTGGATACTTACCCACCGCGACTTTGCTAGGAAGCCATCCATATGTCCAGACTCACGATCACGATCATGGTGGGCTAGAATCGACGATTCTGATAGCAACTCCATAGCAAACTCAACACTCAAGGTTCTAAACTCTCTGAAATCTCTTAAGACTAAATGCACAAATGAGCTATTTGGGCCCCCTAGAGGCTATCTATAGGACTTTTTGACCTAAGTGGGCCCCTTTTTCACAAATTTGGTCATCCTTGATCCTATTTTTGTGTGATAGACACCTTTGGAGCCTAATTTTTCACCGTCGGTATAGTTTTGACCCTCCGTACAACTTTTTGGGAAATTTCCCAAATTTTTTGAAACCTTTTTCAAAAAATTGTAAAATTTCTCAAGGGGGCAAGGCTATTATGCCTCGTCCGGGGTACGCTAGGGCATTTCCAGAGCATATTTTTTGAATTTTTCTTTGACACAACATTAGAATTGACATTGTATCAAAGAGGGTAAAATGTAGACACTTAAAATGTCTTGAACCTGCGAGCGTCATTTTCACATCAATTTCTCCTAAATTCCACATTCTTCTATTAATTAAATAATCTTTAATTATTTAATTAATTCATTTTCCTATTTCTAGTCTATAATTAAATAAATTTTATTTATTTAATTATTCGTCTATTATTCGTCCATTTTCCTCTATAATTTAATAATTAGTTTTTAATTATTTAATAATTCATTTTCCTATGCTTCCATCACTCAAATTAATTTAAATAAATAAACTATTTATTTAAATATAGCCCTCACCTTAATTAAATAAACCATGTTTATTTACCTATGGTTTACCTTTCAAAATGATTAAATAAATATATTCAAATAAAAATTATCTTTTGTCCTCTTGTGAGAGGGAAACCCTAATCAATCTACACCGTTGATATCTCAAAAGTCAACACTCAATTTGAACCCTTCATTGAACCCTAGCTTTCTATAAAAGTACTTCTCCAGCCTCATTTTCTCATTTTTCTAACTAGCTGATCACTAGAAAAACTCTTCAAGATTTGCTAATCAGTCCCTTTAAGCTTCTCATGAGTATTGCAGATCTGCAAATCTGAGAACATCTTAAGCAAAGTCAAGAAGAACAACGGAAGGAAGCCAAGTGTAGCTTAGGAGTTTAGTTTAGTTTACTTTGTTTTATGATTTCTAGGTTATTTTGTGCTCCATTGATGAGTTAGGGCTTTTGTGATTGATGTTTGCCTGTTTTACAAATTTACCTTGACTTACAATATTCATATATATTTGTTTATAAAAATTAAATATTAATATATTATAGTGATGAAAATATAAATTGAACTAGTTAAAATTTATTAAACCCATAGTATCCCAGGTCTATAAAGTAGAAAAATTAGTGGGCACTCAAACTAAGAAACCCAACATGAATTTCAAAATGATGATATGCCCCATACTTTTATGCATCCTAGTATATTAAATTCAACATAGGGGAGTTTTATTTCACTGAAGTGCATGCATGCTTATTATCATACTAAAAAATATTTTTTAATGCAAACTTTAAATCTTGAACAATATTGAAAATTTATCCCATGAAATTTTTTCCTCCTATAAAACGTAACTCACCTAGAAATTTGCGTGTTTAATTTTTAATGAGATATCTTCTTTTCTTTTCCTGTGAGATTCGTCCTGTGGCAAAACAAAGCCACAAATAAATATTATTTGCTTTAGTCAATGAATAAACAAATTAAAGAGGGGAGTTTTCTTTCATTGAAGTGCATGCATGCTTATTATCATACTAAATTTTTTTTTAAAGAAAATTTTAAATCTTGAACAATGGGTAAGTGCACAAAGATGAGGGACCAAAATGGGGTCTTAAGATGCCACTTTTTTTTTTTTGAAATCAGGAAACATTGATGTTCGATGAGAAATTGAAGATAGATACACTCAAAATTTGAAGATGGAACAAAAACAAGAGTCATAGTGCTTCAAATCTAGTTTCTAAACTACTAATTTTCTCCAAAAATGGTTGAGATTAAGGGGTTCAAAAAGGGGGAGCACACAAATTGGTCCTATTTTTTTCAAAAAAACATAACATAGCGTCTTGTGTGCTCTCCCTAAAATGTTATCTTTTTTTTATTATTTTAATAATCAATCTGGTAAGAAATTAGCTAACACCATGTAGTTTATCCTTGAATTTTTCTGATAATGAATAATTGATTTTTTAGTAATTTTCAAAGTGGACACATCCTGAAAAATAGAAATTTGATCGTGCCCCCCCTAAAATTCTTGAAAATTAATCGAAAATGAATTTTTTTTAATACGTGTAGAATGGAGTCTAGTTTCTAAAAATGTAACTTATTTCAAATTTTGATGAACGGTTAAAAAAACAAGTAAAAAATACTAGACAATGGTTTTTGACAAAAAAATAGACACACTAATAAAAGAAATTCAAGATGAAACCCTTAACCTACTTGAAATGTGAAAAAAATATACAGTTAGATAGCTAACAGAGAGCTTAAGATTATGGTGGTAGTTTTTTTAAGTTTTCATTGAAAAAGTGCCATCCTGATGGGGAGCACGCTTCAAATTATCTCTAGATTTTTCTAAAAACTAGTAAAAACATGTCAAAGCAAGCTCACCATAACACGAGCCCGTTATAACATGCTTGTGTTATGGTGAGCTAAAACAACTCTCTCTCTCTCTCTCTCTCTCTCTCCCTCCCTCCCTCCCTCTCTGAGAGGGAGAGAGATAGGGAGAAAGTGATATATAGGGAGAGAGAAAGAGAGAGATAGAAAGAGAGTCATAGTTTTCTTTTTTCCATTTCCTTCATCGATAAGGGAGAGGGAGAGATAGGGAAATAGAGGAATGATAGTGGAGAAGGAGGTAAGAGATATGGAGATAATGAGAGATAGATAGGTAGAGAGAGAGCAAATAGATAGGGAGAGATAGAGGAGAAAGAGGGGAGAGATCTGGTGATAGAGTGTGAGTGAGATGTTGAGAGAGATAGGGAGATAGAGGTTTGG